>NQII01000148.1:46557-120494 GCA_002778355.1 Clitarchus hookeri
AAATTTATAAATAATAAAATGTAATAAATTAATTCATTACATCCAGAAGGCAATGACACTAAATAAGGCAAGATCTATAAAAATAAACTTTAATAAAAAAATTAAATTAAAATCATGCTCAGAAATGTAAACACAAAATTATAAGGAATGAAACACAACCCCATATTGTGGATCACACCGCTGATTTAAAACACAAGACAAGCTACACATTTGAAAGCATTCATGCACATTAACCATTTTAATGTTACATGCTTATTTATGGTGTTACCTGTAGAGTACTAGCAGTTACAGGGCCATGGACTTTTCGCAATCGCGAATAAACTACTACAAATGCGAAATTGTCACAAAATCTAGTTTTTACACGAAATATGGCATATCGGACTTTAATGCGCTAAATATAGCCACGTTTTCCAGTAAAATTTTGTTTACAGTATTGCAAAGCAAACACGCACTCACATATTAACACTAGGTGGCGAAATACCATATTTCGGCATGAATAGACTGTACATTTTAACTATATATATATATATATATATATATNCAAACACCCCTACAGAAAGTTGGTTGCAACTTATTTAAGAAATATTGCCATTACAAAAACAAAATTTTTACCCCCAAAACATGTTCAGAAATTGGTCTACAAACAGTACATTTTTATGTTTTATCTTAGTTTGTAAGAAGGTAAAAAAAATGTGAACAAAATATCCTTTATTGTGCACGCGTTGAATGTAAACATGGTGGAGCTCGGTCATAGATGCAGTACTTGAGAAAATAATTACGCTGCTGTACAAGAGAAAGATATCCTACGTAGTTCGCACGCCTGCAACCGTGCCACAAATGCACATTGATAGACACCATTTTGTGCAACATGTTGCCGTGTTTTTGCTTTTTCAAGTCACGATACCACCTGTGGAATACTATACGCGGGATGTATATTTTTAAACAGTAATAATAAAATGCTCAATTGTTCTGTTGTGTAAGGTAGAAAACATTGTTATTTCGTATTAAAAAAAAAAGGATAGTTCCTGGTGCTTCTTAATTCTTTGCCTAGTATAGATTATACACCTAAATTGACAACACTAGTTTCCACTGTTTTTATTTTACTATTTGTTTTTGCGTGGGTTCCTGTTACGTGTGTTAATGTATTTTAATACTGAGACATTGTTTAATATACCACGAACGGGAACAGGATTTTAAAATTGATGGTTTCTTCATATTTGATGAACGAAACAAAACTATGAAGTGTAAATACTGCGACAGCCATGTTGAATGGCAACGCACAGACACATGCAAAAAACATGTAAAAGCTTGACGCAGGTACCGCCACTGTCGAGGACATGGTGGCTTATCTGGCCAGAGTTAATGTCCTCCAGGCACCGACTAAAAAGTGCTTGGAGGTTGCGGGTATTATAATGAGGTAGACTATCACTGTTGTATTTTGAAGTATGAATATATTGTCTCGTATATATTCACAAATACACAACATCAAAACTTTCGAGGTGCGGTACTGTCATAATTTGTTTACTCGTATTCACGGGGCGAATTCGTGGTTGAGTGGGGCTTCTTTGGACGACGAATTCTATACTTAACTCAGCGGTGAGTGTGGGTAGGCTGTCATCTGGGAATGAGTTCCAGCGAAGTGGTAGGCCGTGGAAGCCGGCCCGCCGGTGCTGATTCTCCCTGGGCTGCTGTTCGGACTCGTACTCACGTCTTCTCGCGATTTCTTCCCGCAACTCTTCCCTTGGCTCGGTGATGATCAACTGTCCCCCCTCTACTCTCGAAACGGGGTTTTTATGCATGTAAGCCCCCCAGTCTTAATTGTCGGCACGTGGCGCCTTGTAGGGGTGGGAAGGAGGTGTGAGGGGGTGAGGTGGAAGAGCTCCGAACAAAGCCTTCCACCACATGTGTCCTCGCGTAATTGTCGGCATGTGGCGCCTTGTAGGGGTGAGAAGGAGGGGAGGGGCGGGGGTAATACCTCTGCACCAATACAGCTCGTCAGTATTTCTTCCGTGGTGCGTATTTTCTGCGTTCAGGCGAACTACACGTGATAATTTGCTGATAACTCGAAAAAGCCCTGCACTCCACAGATCTCGCGGTGGGCGAGAGGTGTCCGGGGTGAAGGGGGTGAAGGGGGAAGGCCTACGCTTCAGCTCCACGTGTACCGGAATTTTCCACCTGCCAGATTCCACGTGCCGCCTCGAAGGCGCCCGCAAAGTGTGCGAGGCGGGGATGGTGTGAGGGGGTGATGGATGTGAGCCAATGTCGTGCTATAATCCCTAAACCGGCACGCGACAAGGTGATTCACACAAATTAACAAAAGAATTCTACCTAAAAAACAATAGCACCCCAAACAACTGAGCATTGTTAGCGCAATTGATAAAAAGACAATAAAACAAAATAAACAAGAGTTTATAATAGACTTCACGAAAATGTTGCTCGCAGCCAACATACCTATTGAAAAGGCAGACGATGAGTACTTGAAAAATTGGCTTCGAAAATATGTACCTGGTAAGCATGTAAATGCAGGGCTTTCATCTATCTGTATTTTTTGTTTATATATTTGCACAGTGTTGCACAGTGATGCACAGAGGATTTCTGCCCACTTTATGAAAAAATATAGAGCTTCATAGGTTACTATAAAATCAACATATTCTAAATGTCATAAACCGACAATCTTTATTTAGTTCTTTGAAATCTCGTTTTCAATCTAGGCCTGACATGTAAAATTTTTAGGTTCCTGTTTTAATTGCTATAAAATATTGATTACAACTATAAATCAGAAAATACAGCAATTTTTCTGAATTTTCCTTACAAGCTTGTATTAATTAGATGGAATTAATAAGTTTAAAAAAAAACAAAAAAGTAGGCCTACCCAATTTCTCACTTTTATTTCAGGTTCAGGAGATATTCCAACGGCCCAGGTCCTGAGGGAAAATTATGTCCCAAAAATCAGAGAGGATCATTTCACTCAATTAAAGGAGGCTTTAAAAAAAAGGAAAGTTTGTGTGATGAAACCACAAACAGAATGGGGTGCTGCGTATTTGTTGTTTTGATACGTGTTCTTAAAGAATGCTAATGGCACTGAGTGTTCACGAGCAATTTTGTCTGTGGTAGCGCATCATGAAATTAAATATGAAAATGTTGTAGCAGTGGTTAGTGACTGTGCACGCTACACGACTAAATGTATGGACTCTTTGAGGGTGATATTTTCCAAAAGCATGGTTCATGTTCAGTGATGGGCACATAAACTTAGCATTGTAGCTAGTTAGTGGAGTGTTGCAGTTCACAATTGAATTCATGAGTTTAAAATGCCAAACAAGGATTTCTTAATGCTCGTAAGAGAAAACACACATATGTATCTTTCCTGAAGGAAAAGTATCTTGGTGGGGAAAAGAAAGCCACCCTCTCCCCAGTACCAGTGATGACCAGGTGGAACTCTTGGTTTCATTCTGATAAGCACATTGCAGAATATTTTGAAGATCCGATTGAATTATTTCAGCAAACAGAAGCTGATGGCAGTGCTACAAACTATTTCAGCAACTTAAGTATCACTAAGCATGACACTGTGAAGTGCTATGCATTTTTTTTTAGTAGAACCCATCACTGCACTGCACTTATTGAGAACATTGTGGAACTTTAGGACTCACAGTACATCCTATGTCACAAATTATACTCGTTATCAGAGCTAGAGAACACCTTTTTGTTAGTTAGCAGAGGCATATTTAGAGAAAAAAACCTCTGCTGCTATTACTCAACTGCCAACACAAGTTAAGCAATGTGCAATGAAGGAAGACCTAAAAAATGTGGGTTTAGAAGTGTCACTCCAAAATACACAGCCTTAAGAATAGACACTGCAAAACAATTTTTTGCAACTACTGACCAATTGTTTGGTGTCAGAAATATAACAAACAACATCGTTGATGAAAAATTGTTTGCGTCTGTAGGAAGCTTTCCTTTGCTGACCACACTCACGCAGACAGAATTCCTGCAAGGCTATCTTGCTTTACAGCAGTAAGTTTCAGGAATTTTGAAAGAAGGGCAAACTACTGATGTCCTCAATGTTTTGCATGGGCTACGTGAGCAACATTCAAGTTTTGTATCACAAGCTGTGGATTCCCACATCAAATGCAGACAGCGAGCGGGCTTTCTCTGCATATGGACACATTTTAACAGATTTGTGGGCAGGTCTAAAACCGAACAACATTGAGCTAATGCTTGCCAAATACTTTGGTGCTAGCATGTAAATTGACACTGTTCTAAACAAGATATATATTTTCTTGTTATAGGATTTGGTGTTCTCATTTTAAAAATTTAGTGTTGAATTANAATATATTTTTTCTTGTGATAGGATTTGGTATTCTCATTTTCAAAACTTAGTGGTGAATTATTGTGTGTGTTTTTAAGTTAGAAGTATTAATTTTTTGTGTCTACATATATTGGCATTTATCAATTTGACACCTGTTTTGGGAAGTGAACTCTGTCTGTGTGTGTGTATGTCTATATATATATTTTTTTTCTGTACTCTATATTTTACATTTTGTAGTAGTGTTAAATGTAATCATCAAATAATATTTTTAATGTGAATTTATATATAATTTTTTAGTAGCCAGTAACGTGAAATGTGAAAATCCTGTTTTTTTACGAATTATTTCCAGTTTATTTATCTACAAGACACAATTCCATTGTTTTATAGTTTTTTGCGCTGGATTTTCAAACATTCATGACAAACAGTAAAGTTTTTATTTACCACTTTAATGTTTTTAAGTGAATTTTTATACCGCTTCTAACAGTTTATGACTAAATTTGGAAATTTTATTTACCACTTTTAGGGGACCTTACATATCACTCATTCATCCCCTGCGCTGAATACTTTTCTTTGGCAAATGTGGGCTACACTCGTATAGCCACTTTTTGCATTCTCTTTGGAGTTATTTTTGATAATTACTTTACTGTAGTAAATTTACTACACTTATGAAACAATTAATTGTAATTTACAAAATCTACATTGATTTTATCATAGTGACATTGCACTGTTTAATTTATATTTTGCTAACTTATAAAATACATATATTTTAGGCCTACTTTCTTAAGGAAGAATAGGCTTAGGACATTCCCTTCCTATCTGCGTGTTTTTTTCCTCTCTAAAAACTATTGCACCCGCACACTGAATTCCACCAAACTTATACACTTTCATTACACAGTAATGAAAACTGGCTTTTATAGTTTTCAACCATGCCAAATGCTTATTTTCAAAATAGTGAATTTTTTTTAATGCTATCGCATAAATCAGGAATTATTTAACCAATATATACTGCTTGAAAAACAAACATCATTAGAATAGAAGCAGACACTCAATACACAAGTTTCTCTATGGTGAGTTTGCTTTACAATATGTTTCTCTTATTCCATCTACAACAGGTCCAATTTTGTATAGCTTATCTCCTCCGTGGTCTGTTATTGTCAGAAAAATATAACATCCTCAGAAAAAGTCAAAATGTATTACATTATATATTACCGAAAATTGGTGTTTGTAAAAGATAATCTTTGCATCAGTACTCCCTTGGTTTCAGTTTTTTCATTTCTGACGAGTAGCCAAGCAACCAGAAAGCAAAACATTTTATCATAATTTTTGTCTTTCCACCATAAAAAATTCAAGTGCGATAACCGAGGCATTTTGTTAATTGTGAACCTGTAATACTTGTTAACACTTTTCTACAATCAAAGTCATCAGTGTTTTGCTAAAAAAGATACGAAAACATGCGAGGACTGTACTATTACTATTGACATTCCAAGTTCGTGTGAGGGAGAAATAAAGTACCAAGTTCGAGAGAGTGAGAAAGAAAGTACAAAGTTTGAAGGAGGGGGAAAGTCATAAGTTCGATGAAGGGGGGAAAGCCCCTATTGTTAAGCGGGGTGGGGTATTCAACATCCGAGGAGGAAGATATCAACATTTGAGGGAGGAAAATTTCAACATTCAAATAATGAGGGGTGGTGGGAGGGGATCCCACATTTGTTTTTAATATAAAAGCCATGTTAGGGGGGGAAGGGAGAGAGTTCAATACACAAGGGGGGAAAAGTTCAATATTCAAGAAGGATAAGTTCAATACTTTGATTTTTTTTACAAATTAGCGAAAAACTCGTGATCACAAAATTTTTGAGGCCCTAGTTACAAATACACTAATAAGCAAATATACCACCACCGGAATAGTACACTAATAAAAAACTACAGTAAACTCCTGATAAACCGTGTTAATCGGGACTAGAGAAAGCACAAATAAGAAATTTGTATTAAAAAAACATGTATAATCAAATTTACACATTTTTACTAAAAAGGGAACAGTGATATTGGCTCCGAAAATTGTGATAAAATACAGTACCTATACATTTCAAAGCAAACACAAATCACGCATTGAAAGTACTGTACAGTATGTAGTATAGAAAATAATACTTTCTGATATTTATGTTGCACCAAGTGTAGTGTAATACATGCCACAATAAGCAGTGCATAGTGTATGTGTTGCTTTCCCAACATGCACACAGACCTGTCCTTCAGATGGCAGAGTGAGTTGAAAGTTTAGAATGCACAGTAAAGACCATAACGGGACTTTAAATGAGTCAACGTGGCGTTTAAACAATACAGTACACTCCCCATTAAAAAATAACCCTTACAATACAAATGCAGAACCTTAAAGCCTAAATTCTTTCATTTCAAAGTTTGTGACAACCATTATGAATTTTACAAAAACGTAAGCACTAACCTCTATTAACCCAACCTGAAAGATACAGCATACCTAGATGCAACAGAGCAGATGCAAATTTCATTAGTTAAGCACACTGCCCGAACAGATTCCACTACCCGTGTTTAGGGTGGAATGATGAACCCCGTTATACTGGCGGACCATAGTATAGTATACCGTTGTGATGAATGTCAACCTGCCAATCTGCATTATTTGCGTGCAAACATTTCACTTTTTGTGCATTGGTTGACCGGGTGAGAGGATCACCAGAACTGGCTTAGTGAATAGGTGCGAGGTATGCAAGTGAGCGGCAGAATACTGACCGAATAATCCAGGCACTCACCACAGCATGATGTCCACCCGTGGTATCGACAGGCCACAACTACCGGAATTTGCGGGAAGGACCACGCGAACACCCGGAAACATTTACGAAAGAGTACGAGTGAGAATTTAGTGAGAACGGGATTCCAACTAAACCAGGGGTTGTCAAAACTCAGAAGCAGTAAAAGGTAAAGAGTTAGATTGGTGGAACAAATATGGGGAATTTATTAAGAAATGGGGGCAACTTTGTTCACGCCTTGCCAAACAGTTTTCAGGTGAGAACGTGTTGGCACTACTCACCACGGAATTCCACAGTTGAAACCAGGCAACCAAGGAAGAAGACTGACTACATCTTACCATTAAAAAAAAAATATATAGATATATATATGCAGATGTACTGATGGATTTTCCCCGAATGGAACGAGGCAAACTGCACCCGTAATATTATGCGCATGCTGCCCCAGAAATTGCGTAATTTACTCCAACTTCCACGACCACAATCTGTCAACGAAATGGTAGAGAGGGCTCGCGAGGCAGAGAGGAATTTCAAGGCGCAGGCAATATTAGACAAGGCATGCATCAGTAAAACCCAGGAAGCTGCTAAGCAGCCCAATCCAAAAGAGAACCCCTCTCACCCTTCTAGCGTGACACTCTCTAAGTGCTGGTTTTGTCCTCCGGGGCGGCACTTCCACCGAGGCTGCCTAGTCAAGCCGGCTGGCAGGTAGCAAGTGGGGGAAAGGGAAACAGGCGCGCCAGCACTCCCACAGCAAGGAACAGAGAATAACAGGTCCAGCCAGGCGGGAAACGCCACAACCAGGGGTGCCAAGCAGGCCACCACCACTGGGAAACACAAGCCCGTCTACACCTACACATTAGTCAAAGAATCTGACCCACCAGAAGCCCCTCACATAGAGGTCGAAATTAACGCACTTCGGGCGCTCGCCCTCCTAAACTCTGCAGCTATTGGCAATTTCATTAGAAATAACCTACTTACCCCTGCCCAATGAGCTTCACTTCGCCCATAAACCCACCTAGTGCATATGGCCCAACTAGACACACCCTAGAGGTCGACGGCCGTATCACTTTGAACGTAGGAATTTACCGTCAAAATAACCAAACTGATTTTGTAGTCTCGGTCGATATTACAGAGGATGTAATTTTGGGGCAACCATGGCTGCGCCAACAATGCGTTACGGATCACAGTCAGCAATGCATTTATATAGAGGATAAGCATAGTGACTGACAACTGGGAGTACGGCCCAGATGCTGTGACCCCACCCCCGATAGCACCAGAAGAAATAAATCACCAGTTAGAAGAACTAAAATTCGCCCAGTTGAGACAAATTCTGGCAGACCAAGCCAGAACTTTCGGCAAAGGGGAATAATTACGTCAGATGCATAGTATCCAACACGAAACTTGGCCCACAATCAACAGGCCCGTTTATAACCGATCTTACTGCGTGTCCTCTAGGAGGCAACACCTCATTATGACCAAAGTCCAGGCGATGAAGGAGCAGGGTATTGTACAACCGTCAGACTCGCCTTACAATTCCCAGGTCGTTCTAGTTCCGAAGAAAGACTAACAGTTGAGATTCTGCGTAAACAACAAGGAAAGAAACTAAGTTAGACATCCCATCGTACCTCCAGCCATTAACTTAACCCACACGCTGATGTCAGCGGAGGTCCTGACTGGCTATATTGGCAAATTCTGCTTCACAAATATGGATGATGATGTGTACTGGAAGTCCTAGGAAGAGCATTGTAGGCATCTCCAGAGGGTATTCGACTTGAGTTACATGGCCTCACCCATAAACTCTCCAAAAGCCATTTTGGAAAAAACCGCCTTGACTAACTAGGCCACATAGTCCCAGAGGGGAACTACCCCCAAGTAGTCGAATTACTGGGGAATTTTTTTTTACTAGAACACACCTACCTTTCAAATATTTACGTTTCATTAATAAATGTGTAACCTTTCATAATCAGTAGAACAATGTTTCATTGGCTGTTGGCTAAATGATTGGTTGATATAAAAACTCAAATGCTAAAATGAATGAAAAAAATTTTGTGCCAAGCTTAGCTGCAAAGGATATGTATTCCATATAACAAAATACTCCATACAACAAAGTATAAATTTTGTACCACCAAATGTCCACAAAAGACATTATTTTTAACCCCCTATGTAACAAAATACATCTGTGGGCACAACAAAAAAAATCATCTACAACGTACCACTCAAAATAGAAACAAAACAAGCCAACTTGGTAACAAATAGTATAACGGAGTTACGCTGCCTCACATCGATCAAGAATAATTATGTTGAAGACGTTGCCAATTGACGGCAGTCCGAGGAAGCGTTAAAAATCAGTGATGCTGGTGCTTGTTAGTTTTGTTGAAGGCCGGAGCTATACTGAGCACGTGGCATTTCCATCCATCTAGCGGCAGCTGGGGCGACTGAGGGGGTCGCCTTGTGACGTCAGCACCGCCATTGAATTGAATTGGACGACGATCTAATTCTGTTTCAAGGATGTTCTCCGCAACTTTGGGGAGGATGACAGTAGCAGAATATTCACTATAAATGCCCTCGCAAACTAAATGTCTGCCGACACACTCAGGGGAAGGTCACACTTAGAGATATGTAAATTGGAAATGATGGATTTATGGGGGAAATTGTGCCAGTTAAGTAATTGTACCTATTTACATAACTATATTTTTCTTTTAAAAGCACATTTTTATTGTACCCTTTAAAATTTTATAATGTTTTAAAGTAATTTGGGAATTATAATATTAAAATGTCTTAATGTGATATTTGTGTAAATTTTGTAAAGGCAATTATGAAAACTGCTTGTATTTTTCTTGGGGCTGTGGAAAAAAAAACCAGAAGTAACCGGAAATTAAAATTAAAAAGGGAAATAAATGTTTTTTACTTTATGCCGCCACCCTCAAACTGTAAGTGCTGTTATTGATTCAATTTTTCCATCATTTCCCACCCTCCAATTTACGTGCATCATGAATGACATGGTTGTGGAGTTGGAGGCAAGTTTCATACATGTAATAGAGTGGTCTGGTAGTCACTAAGGACACCCTATTGCCTGTAGTATGAAACACAGTAGTGCATGTAGCGTGATGCTTGTAGTGTGTGCGCAGCATTACTAGTGCCACTGCCATTTTATACTGTTTACACACAATTGATTATCAACCACAGCAAACTTTTTTCGTTAAGTGTATTGCACTGTGTGTTATTTTGTATTTGGTAGTAAAAAAAAAAAAAAAAACTTTTCTCATAAGATAAAGGAGCAGTCATGTTTACTGCTGCTGGTTTAAGGGACAGTTAAAGAGTGAGTGATGGCAAGAGGGAGATAGGTCACCTGCTCGCACTTAAGAAGTTTCCCCTCTAGCAGAATGGAAAGCTAGAGATAAGGGCAGCGACGGCTCCTTGAGAGTTATAACACAATAAGACCTATTCTGTGGGAGGCCCAGTTGCGTTTGGGATGCAATATTTAGTATGCTGCGTTGGCACTTTTAAAAGCAAATATTTAGCATCTGAATAAGGTTTATATATTACAATCTAATATAGACATTATATACCTATAACAAGTTAAAAAACAGACTGCCCACAGCACAAATACAATTTTTTTTTACTATTGTTTACATTAGATAGTTGTCGGGACCGTAAAAAAAAAAAAAAAAAACCCCAATGTTACAGGAAAACTGGGAGAAAAAAAAATGAGATTGCAGCAACGAGGTTTCAGTGTATCCATTCAGAGCTTCTCTAGCCTATCCTTAAACAAAATAAAAAAAAACTAACCGTTTAATCCCTTATCCCTGCTGCCAGACATTTTGATCAGTACTGCTCTAATAGCCATCCAATTTATACCCTGCCCACATGACAACCACTTGCTTACGAGCCATTTTCTTTGTTTCCTCAGCTTTTCATGGCAAGACTTCAAAGATAAAATTTTTATTTCTCTCTGCTGGAGTCTTGAAGATTGAAGAATGTAGCCAACGCAACAACACACATAAAAAATAACAAAAACATTAACAGAGTTTTTACTAACTACAACTACCTGTAAACATTCTCCACTCTCCCAGACCAGCCTGCTGCCATTTAATTTTATTTGTCCAATTTTTTGCTGGTATATTTACTTCTTCTTAACCATATGAAATAGAATACTGTAATTTTTGCAATGTGTTTTAAATAATTGCAACGTAGGATTGATTCTAAAAATGTACGTTAAAGTCTTAGGAGCTTTGTCTCGGTATTGACGTATTTTATATAAACAAATGGGTTATTATAAATTTTTTAATGTGCACTACCTTCAATATAATTGCAAGCTAACACTGTTATAAATGGGCCTGTTGGTGGTGGGCCAAATTTCATGTTGGATACTAAGTGTCTGACGTATTGATTCCCCCTTGCCAAAAGGTCCAGCACGGCCTGCCAGAATTTGTCGTGACTGGGCGAATTCCGGTTTTTCTAACTGGTGATTATATCTTTGGGTGCTATCGGGATCACTTATTATAAAGGGATCCTCTATAATTTGTTTCAGTTATTTATGTTTTTACCATATTTCCAGTTTATTTTTGTCCTCTCAAAATTCTCATATAAACAATACTAATTACTGCCTGACTCCAACGATCGCTGATCGTTTCTTTTCCTGTAACGTCCATTCTAATCAGTATATTCGCCAAAGATTGCACAAATCAATAAGTTTGGAACACTATGTGAATGTAAAGCAACGCAGGGAGTAGACAACGGGTACTATCAATATCATTATTAACATCCCACAGCAATTTATCATGTTCTACTGACTATGCTTATTCTTATGTGTTTACTGCATTCGTACATTGGTGACAGTGAGAGAGTATCCCTTGTTCTTATTCATACGCAGTTACTGCACTCATAGGTTGGCGATAATGTGTATGAATCGCACAATCTCTGACATTGTAGCTAACAATCTTATTGTAAATTGAATTTGGTTTACGGTAATAGATGCATTGTTTTAACAGCGTGATTATTATCTGATACTATTGGTTGGCAAAAATCGTAGCAAATAAACACGTTGTAGCAATTTTAACGGAGAGATCGAGTATAGCTCGACCAACAAAGGAACACTGAACGAAAGTATTATAATAAATAATTTAAAATCACTCAATTTCAAGAACTAAAGTTTTTAATTATATCTCTAGGCTTTAGGTTTAAACAAACATGCATTTTGAGGTTATGCCCCAGGTCTAAAATAAAAGTCCATAATCCTTGTTTTTCCGCATGCATCATTTTTCTTTGTTGGTCCACTGAAAAACCAAAACACTGTAGTAGTCCATTTCATGTAACAAATAAAGCTCTTACTTTGAATTGTGAGGGTAATATGTTCAAAATATTACAATTTTTCTGCATAATCTATTCACATAGTCCCAATATATTTTAAAAATTATCCTCATTGAAATTCAGTATCACAGCCACATGTAACATTATTGCAATCAAGGACTGAAGTTGCATTTGCAACTTACATCAGTTTCGCTGAATGCACCTACAACTAGTCGTGTGGCAAGGTGTGTAAATAAAAGTATGAAATAAAACAGTGGGGCAGCGGTTTTTTATAGACATTAAATATGGTTTAACATATTTAATAATATGCTAATTGCAGTTCTTACGCAGTAGCAGTTTAAACATTACAGCACATGTACGATACTGTAAGTATTAGAAATTTGGGAAAATTGTTAGACAACAACATATTCATTCATAATAATGAAGTATTTTGTAATTCAGTTTGACATCAACTCATCAAAAAGGCAAAATCAGGTTATTTTTATGTAGTTCTGTACATGTGTTGATTTTACTAATATCTGAAGAACGTGGACGACCATTAAACAAAACATTTCGCTTGAGTTGCTCACAGAAAAATAACTACCGGCCCACATCTTGCAAAAACATTAATCATCTATTCTTGAATCAGACTTGCCAACTGTTGCAGCACACAATTTTAGTGATGAAGTCACATAGTACTACAGTGGAACCGCATTATTTTGAGTATGGCATATAGCATCACGTCCGCCATTGTAATAGTTTTTAAATACACAGTCATTTGCCCTATCATTTGAAAGGTACTTAATTTTGTTCATAACGCAAGTCTGTTAATGAAGCCTTTCACTATAGCAATACAAACATTTGTCAACTATTATTTTTAAAATGTTTAAACACGTAGCATTGCAAGTGACATCCACCCATGTCATGCCCGAGCCAGACTTTTGTTAGTCTGCGTCGCATGACGTCACTCGCGTCAGATGGAGGAGCTTGGGAAGAGGTGCGAGCGAGTGTTGTAGAGAGGGATAAGATGAAGGTGAGAGGTACGATCAGAAGTGGAGCTACTAGTAGGGAACAAAAATGGTATGAGGTTCGTTGGAAATAGTATAGGCAGGCGGAGAAGAATGGTATGTACTATTGAATGTAGGAGGGATGGCACAATGCTATCCGTCTACTGCTTCTTCTATATTGTGGGGGTAGGAAGACACTGCCGCTACTCAACGTGGCAAGCGTGTAAGGGGAAGGGCATGATTACGTCTTGACAGTTGCTAGACAATGTTACATTGTTTTTGATGGTTCATGCAATTTTTGCATCGTATGTTGAGCTGATTTAAATCGTGAGCGTAGCTTTGTGTGTTACTGTTTTTGTAAATCTTAGTTAATTTTAAATTATGGAGTGTGCTAATAAAAGAAAAATACTCTGCATTGTAACAAAGTTCAAAATCATATGCAAGGTTTTCAGATGTACGTGACCTACATAAATACCCTTTTAGTGTAGTTCATCATATAAAAAATGCAACAATATTTGTGCATTGAGAATTTCCCCCATTAATACAAACAGCGACACATTTATTGAATTTAGTTCTTTCAATAAAGTTAAAATTGAATTTTATTTCTATATAAACAAGATTTTCCACTGAACGACCAGATATTTTCTTCCCACCACAATGAACGTGATTTTTTAATTATTGAAAATTTATACTGCATACATAAAAAAGTACATAACATTTCCAGCATACGCTTAAAACATAGATTACTTCCACTTAAATGGAAAAAGTTTTTGATGTCATACAAAATCAACACTAACTATATTAGAGGTGAGCCGATATGGTTTTCAAGCCTTTTCCTATTTTGCCGACACAAACTTACCGATATTGCTGATACCAATTCCAATTCCAATACTGCCTTGGGGAACCCCCCCCCCCGCCTCATTATTGCAAGTTTCAAAAAATAAAAACTTAATTTTTAAACATTTACCTAAATAAAATTCTAATTGTCTTCGTTTTTATTGTTTCAGTGATAGGCCTAACTATTACGATAAATATAAATCTAGGAACCACATATTAAGCTTAAGCATATTTATAAAACAAAAATAACCTCCAAAAGCATTTAATTAACAATGAAACTCTTAAAAAAAAAACATAACACTTCAAATGGTGCGTACATTCAATGTGCCGTTTTAAGTTAATGGTACTATAGGACCTTGATGTACCGCCTCTCGAAAACAAACATTTGCAAATATTGTAAACAGTTTTGCATTCTTGCGTGTTGCTTACGGTACAAAGAAATTCCACAAATCACTTTTTCTTTCACCACGTTCGAACCGTAACCTAACACCACCGTCATGTTACTACAGCAACAGCAAACAAACCAACAAAACAAACAAAAAATAGGCAAACTGTCGGAATGGCACTGCTACACGGGAGTAATGTGCAGCATATAACCAACATTACAAGATTAAATAAGTTTTTTTTTAATGTGTCGCCGTGTTCGCGGTTTGTCGTAAAACAATTAAGACAAAATATTTTTGGAGGTAATCGTAAATATTAATTATTGTTAATATTATATATGTGTTAGGTTGATTAAAAGGTAAAGTTTTGCTTATGCTGCAAGCTTGCCTCCATAGATAAAATTCAGTAAACGAAAATGGTGGCTACTATTGTTTGTTGTCAGGTTTCATAAACAATCATGCAAGACGTGCCTAATTTTGCTTCGAAAATAAACACAGCCAGTTGGGTACTTTAGTAAAAACCAATTTAAAAATAGTGATTATTTTAATAAAACCAAATAGTGAGTAAAGCACTCCAATTATGGCAAGTTAAATACAGCATCATCTTAGATTCTTAGGGCAAAATATTGGTTATTATATTGGTGATTTAAAAATTAATTGCGCACAATTCCGATATCGGCCGGTTTCGATATATCGGTACCGGTATCGGCTCAGTCCTAAACTATATACATATCATTTGAGTAGTTTCTTAACTGTATCAAATTTAAAAAGCTTTTAAAGATAATTCTACTGCTCCATGTAATCCAGAGTGTCTAATATTTGATAAAACTCACTATTTATTTTTAAGTACAAACCTTCTGTGCAAGCGTAGATTTCTGTTCATGACTGCCGAATTCAAAAAACTTTTGTATCACATAATTTCCAAATACATCAGTCATGAGATTGTATGCAGCTGAAAGTATTTCTTGAAAAACCATCTGCTTTTCAGTCGCATTTGCACGCTCCAGTTTCTGCTGGATGAACCGAGAGCCATGCTGGTCCTGTGAGAACTCAACTATGTGGTTGGCCAGATCACGCAGCTGCAGGCTTGGGAATCGATTGTTCCTGTAAATCAAAAAAACATTTAAGTTATGACTTCAAGAAGAAAAATGCCACAAAACAAAGACTTAGTTTAGAGCAAAGATTTAAGTTTTACTTGAAAAACTATTATTATTTAGTAGAAATTCAGGATGGGTCAGTTTAATTCCTCGGTTCTGAATAATGTCTGTTCTTGTGTAAAACCAGAGAAATTGACTTCCAGTTTGTTTTTAAAGATATTGTCGATGAAATGCATCCAGCATTCATCATGTCCACAGAGCAGATAGTAGACAAGTCATAGCTGGTCTTACCCACAGCATACAAGATAAACCAGTTGCAGCTCATGCAGCATCACACAACAAAGATTTTGATTCAGGCTCCAGCCACAGAGTTGTGAAAGCCCTACCACCTTCAAGCAATAGCACAGAACTCAAGATGCTGGGAATCAGCTCATCAATTTATAACAAACTCCAGGCACTCAACATAAGATAATCAAAGCTACAAACAACATTAGTCAGCTATACCGGCAAATTTTCAATTTCCCTGCTGCAACAGAGTTTGCCACCTGGCCACTGGGTTAATAGACAGCGCCCTTCCACCATCTTCAGGGTGGCTAGCGATATCTTTATAGCAAATTCCCGGACATTTCCATGTATCCTGTTACATTTCCCTGACAAATTTACATGGCAAATATTAAAAATATTTTCATGTTTTTCCTAAAATAAATTACAAATTTTTATAGGTAATAACATAGCCTTCATTTATAGATGCTTTCAGTACAAAAACAAACATTTATAAAAGATTAAAAAAAGTACACAGGTACAAATATGGCAAACGGAAAAAGGTGACACACAGGTTAAATACTAACATTCTCAGAACCAGAAAAAACTCATAATACAACGTATCAATTCAATGAGAATGCTAGAAGTGTTTAAATGATTAATTTAGGAAAACCAAAAAATTGTCCCAACTCTTATAAATATTCCTATGAAGGTGGACTAAAGTTAAGTAACAGTACAATCCATAAGATGACGTGTAGCAGAAGTGATAGTATCCAACATTTATTTTCTTATTAAATACATTAAAAAATATTTTATTAAAATTCCCTGACTTTTCCAGGTGTTCCCTGATGCTAGACACCCTGATATTACAGTGCCCTACAACTCGCTCCCTCATGAAGCTGGCCTAGCCAGCAAAACGTAGTGATAGCGCAACCGCGTGAAAAATGTGTCGTCCTCCTTTGAGTGTATGTGTGAGGCTGTCGACAAGTACTAGACTGTGAGTACTTGAATTCCTATCCTTATATATTTTTGGTAGCCTAGCGGCCTACTGTTCCTTAAATTTGCGTTAAATAGAACCAAAACGCTTTTTCACACATCAGCAGCAAATAAATTGGTGAATTGACATTACACAATCAGCACATCAGTGATTCTGCACATCTCCATAGCATTGCGAATCGGCACAGCTCTATCAAGACTTTTATTTCAAGCAAGACTGCAGTGTTGCAGCAAGACTGATTTGTTAACTATATGGCAAACGTTTTCTTTTGTTTACAATTTGTATTCATGACAGATGTAATCCTAAAAATAATAAAAAAATTCAAGTTTTGAGTATGCTTTATTTTCTTTTTATTTCTATATGTTAATTGCTTTTGATAATGACCAATATATTGTTAATATTGGTTGGGTACACTTTGATATTTTCAACACATCAATTGACTTAGGATCACCAAATATTATACAGGGCTGTACGAGACAATTTGGAAGCCCAAATTTGTGCAAAAATCCTAGTCTTTTATGCCAGCAAATAAGATACCTCGTTGTACCTCCAAATTTTACTGCTAAGTAAATGAAGTCATTTGATCAATAAATATTTCAAGGAATCAGCAAAAACCATAATACACTTTAAAATTTTAAAACAAGAAATTTGTCAGACATGAATAATGAAAGAGAAATATGCTACTTATTTTAAAAGTGGTTTTGATACAATTAGTCACACATATTACCCTCGCTAAAATTTAAACAAATTATATAGTGGTTTTTTTTATATAGCACACCTGAAGTCCTCCAATAAACGACTGCGACCCGCTGGTTTGTCCAGGCTTGTACCTGCACTGGCAGCTCGAGTGGCCCCACTGCTAATCTTCGAGAATATTGAACTGCACGACCCAAACATGCCATTTGTGGGCAGTCCTACACCACCATTGCGAAACTTTGCTGCCTCTGCACCAGGAGCGGCCGACAAAACGCCTCTCGTACCTGCCCCAGTCATCAACGTACCTAACTGCAGGTTGGTGGTAAGTGTTGGTGGTGGGGTGAGGGATGCTGAGGGAATACCAAGAGGGCTCTGCGACGAAGTAACAGTACCTACAAAACACCAAATCACACAAATACCAGTCTGCACAATACTTAGTATTTGTAGATAACCTTAATCAAGTATCGTATATTATATCTCTTTAAATACCGCACAACAACCTCCACTATAAAACAGTCATCAATATTTCCATTAATGAATTTCTACAGTTAGCATTATATGACCATTAAAAATGAACACCCAACATAAATATGGTTTGTCACCAACATAAGAATTTCCACATGTAACACTACATAAATATAAGATGAATGCACATTAAAAACCCATTTAATATGCTCACCCAAAGTTCCATAGCTCTGAGGCCATTTCCCTCTGCTGTAGTCTAGCGACGGGGAAAATGCAGACGTATTTCTATCAAAAGAATCTCGTCGACCAGAGGTAGTGTTGCCTAGCCCCAATCCTACAACAAACCAAAAATTTGTTTTACACAACCTAAAAAATGAACAGTTCTAATATCATTGTTTGTCCAAGGGTCTTTGCAGCCCCTGCCATAAACAGGAAACATTGTTTAATTTTTAAGAGCATTATACAGTCCATAATCAACTCAACCAAATGCTCACGAATTCCAAAAAGCATTTCAGTGTAAAATATTTGTTATTATCTAATTTTACTCACAAAACTGGGAGGAAAAAAAAAAAAAACCAGTTATATTATGAAACACTTCATTATCTTCCCAAACTTCATTCGGCACAGAAGATTTTAATCTGTAATATTTATGTTTATTTCTCTTCATGTCCAAGAGAGCCCTAATGCATTATGGTGTGATAAATAGATTAAACTGCAGGTTTTACAAACTTAACTGCTGCAAAATAGCACCAACTGAAATTCAAATCTCAGTAATGTAATAAAAATAAA
Organism: Clitarchus hookeri; assembly: GCA_002778355.1. Taxonomy (NCBI): domain Eukaryota; kingdom Metazoa; phylum Arthropoda; class Insecta; order Phasmatodea; family Phasmatidae; genus Clitarchus; species Clitarchus hookeri. The sequence goes on from NQII01000148.1 coordinate 65,453, forward strand.
ACGAGAAATTAACAACTATGCTTCACTTCACACCATTTTGAGTGGCCTTGCAATATCCAAACAGTCAACAGTGTTATGTTGACCGAATCATAGAGCAAGAAATAAAGGAATGGAACAGTTACCATGTGTATTTGTAGAAGACACAGATGGAGAACAAACAAAATTTAAATAAACATTACTCTCCACCACATTCCGTAATTTAATAATGTACACGTACAACGTCGCTACTGGGGAGTAAAAACATGAGCAACACAATTAATTATTATGTCCAAGTTTTTTATTTTTCAAATTTTGCTGAAATAATATTTAGTATCTTATTTTATATTATTTTATATTATTTTACATTTAAGTCGAGAAACGTGCTAATGTAATGAAAAATAATTTTATTTAAGTTTATAGGGATGGGTTGAATATCAAAAAATATTGGTTCCGGTACAGATTCTACAATTTAAATATCGGTTCCATTTTGCTTGCAACTTCATTCAACCAATGCAGATAAAATTAATTAAATGTTTTATTTAACCTACCGAAGAATAGAACAATAACAAAGTGTGTAGATAAGATTTAATGTATACAGATTAACTTGTATTAAATTTATTAAAAAATAGTAAATACGTAACAAATAATAATTTTTTTTTACATTAATAGGTGGTGATTGTGAAAATACTTAACTAAATAACTCCCAGTGGTGCTAAAACCAAAAAATTCTGGAATGACTTTAACCTATGGTCATTAAAAGAATGTCAACTCCTCCAGTGGGTGACCTGCTTCCTTTTTCTTTTTGCTCCTTTTGCTTAGTGACAGGGTGGCACCCTTTGGTTTTTTTTTGCTTCTTTTATGCAGTGACCTGCTTTTTTTTTTTGCTGTTGGAATGCCTTACCCATAAAAAAGTCACTTCTTCCCTTCTCCAGCTCCCTTGACAAGGAAACAAAGAAGGCATGGAGAAATGTATCCATCAGCTAGCAGTGTTGCTTACAGGGGTGGACTGAGTGATAAAGACAGAGAAGGGAGAGGAGTGATGATGTAAGAGCACTTATTTAATTTGTAGTTCATAGATTGCTGTGTTTGTATGGTTAAAAATAGGCAAATATATTAATTGTTTTCAGTGTTAACAACATAATTTGATTTAATGTTTTAAAACTCAACATCTTGACTGTTTTTTGTAACTATTGTAGCAATTTATAATGAATACATATTGAAATGCTAACTGCTACACTAGGTGACATAATTAACGAATAACCCACAAATTAATACTCAACCAAACAGAATATATCATCTAAATTCTAAGTAAAACACCCATCTCCAAGAATACCCACAAAATTTTTCAGAAAATGGTACTGTATTTATGAAGTCAAACTAGGCTAAAATTAAAGATTTAATTTCAATTCAAATTACCACAAATATAGCTGGCAGGCAGTAGTTGGGCGAGATGCTAAGGGGTTCACTAAACCGCAACAAATATGTAGTAAATTGAGTTACATGGTGTAGGCATTGTCTACACATGTTAAATTGTAACAGCACCCACATAATTGATCATGCCTGTGCTTCCATGCAAACAAAGACATATGCACACAGAACGTACATTTTGCAGTTTAAGATGCCCCGTTTACAGTTTATATATAGTAGAGCCCATTTTACGAGTGTCCATGCTTCTCGAGAAGACCATAGTCTGTTGTTGCAAAATTCAAAAACTACCAATTATGACACTTAAATTTTTTTACAAATTAGGATTTAAGTGCATTTTTTGCTTAAAGCTTGTGTTAATTGCCACTGATGTAAAAATTTTTTAAAATTAAATATTTATTATATTTAATAGACAGACATCTTCCAAATAAAATATACCTGATAAACGTATATTTACCTTCCCCTTGGAAAAAAAAATGTTCAAAATATTGAACAAAGTTTTACCTAGCGGATTATTACCATATTTAATCACCTCTGGCATAAAAATGAAATTGTGTGTTTCATGTGTCACCTAGTATTCCAGCTACTGCATAAGAACCACAATTAACATCTTATCAAAGACGTTGCACCAAATTCGCAGTCTACAATAAATGATACTCCACAGTTATGTCGTGTGTCGTGCTTTTAAGTACACACGTAGCCACACGACCAGTAGGTGCATTCAGCAAAACGATGTAACTTATAAACATATGAGTGAGCGTGGCCCATCAAACGTGGCCCAAAGGGAACTAATTGAATAGTCTTGTTATACACACTTCCAAATTTTACTAGCAAAGCTTTTTCTTATAAAAGAGAGACAAATAACAACTGATTTGCATTTATAATTATGTATGTTGATGGATTTTTCCATAACCTTTAGATAAAATTTGGAGGGATTTTATAGAGCTCGCATATTTCGTTATAAATAATATATGCAATTGCCCCACAAAGTTCAATTTTTGATTAGAATAAAATTTTAAGTGTTTGCGATATCGAATTTCAATACAGATAATGTTTAGGTATGGTCCCATACCAGTTATTCTATAGATACCAGGTACTGAAACCAATACAGATATTTTCCTCTGATAATGCAACACCACTGAAATAAAACATTAAATTAAACTACTCCTTTTAAATTCTATAGAAAGTGAATATTAAATAGTTAAATCAAACACTTAATAAATTTTACCCAACAACCGTTTGCACTATTTTAGAAACTGTAACATTCTCACTCTTTTTCTGCTTTCAAAGAAGAACATCTAAGAAGAAAGCTACAAGGGTCGATATTGTCACTATTACGCCCGCAAAAATTACATACAACAGATACTTATTTATTTTTCCTACAATATCTGTAGAATTGGACCCTGGCATCTTATCGATTTTCATTTCGCTGATACCAAAATATTAGCGGTATCTGCAGCTGCCGATAAATATTGGTACAGCCCTGATAATGAGTAAAAAATAATGCTACCACATGAATGGAAATTGCAGAAAAATTGCAGCAGCACGTATTATGAACATATTACACTCGCAAATCACACTAAGACTATAATATAGCTCATTTCCCATGAGCATTATGATGTATTATTTCTGTCAGTTGGACAAGAAAGCTGCAACTGTTTCAAAAATATTTTCAAGCGATAGATCAAACTTATGTATGTTGCAGTGGTAAAAAATTGTACAGCAAAATCAATTATTTTCTTATCTACGCATCAGCAGCTTTGTGACATATTTTGATGACTGAAGGATGGGCTTAACATCTCATCAATGCCTGTCATTATAGAGGAAACATGTTTTGACAATCAGGTGAAAACCACACAGCAGCGGAATGATACGTAGTCTGTTTAGTTGTAACTACTTCTACGCACTGTCAAAGAATGGAATTATTATATGAACTAGACTAAATATCACTATTAGGAATGTGCGAAGGTAGTTTTTTAAATGCAAAGTGAAGTCTAAGAGAAACTTGCATCATGCGAAAAAAAAAAAAAAATTCTAAGTCGAAGGATTTATAAATATATATATTAATATATAGTAGGCTTAATAACTCATTTGTACTGTTACTGTCAAAAAAATGTATGCCTACTATACACTGAGCAATGGAATAAAACATGTCCAAATCTTGTACTGCTGAAAAACTGAAATATCAAAATCCGCAAGAAAGTAATCGGTATACATTTAGATATCTACATAAAAATGTATAAAAACTACAGTTATTCATATATCCAGTCCCATTTGGCACCACCACCGCACAGTGATTTCAATGGGTGGCTATCAACATTTGGCCTCTTCCCTTTCCTCCTCCTTGGTCCTCGGATCCTTGTCAATGTCCGGCTAGATAGTAAACTTGCTCGTTGGTGGCTGCATTAGGGCCTCAGAGCAAGAGAGTTGAGCCACTTTCACTGCTTACAAGGAAAGTGTGCAGTTCTTCCAAAAATACGTATTAGCTGTGGTACATACGGCAGCCCAACTCCCGAACGTGATAAATGCGTTGAACCGTTATGACATCGCTGCACATGTCAAAATAAGAAAGGCAAAGAAACATGAATTTTTCAAGACAGAAAATCCACACTGTTGTGTGTCAGGCATGACATTTTGTTTCCAAAACAAAAGAGAGTGAGAGAGAGAGAGAGAGAAATAAAGAGACAAAGGAAAGCAGGCTGTAAAAACAATCACTCCCTCCCCTTACTGACCGAGACAGACCTCTTTAAGGTCAAGCTGGTAGATTATCTCAGCAGGGTGGGATAGAAACTACAAACTTTGTTTGAAAAACAGTGTAAGTTGAGCATCTTTTCCATTGTGGTTTTCCTTTCCCAGCCTGCTTCCTTCCACAGGAAAACTTTCAAAAGGCCAGAACAGCTATACAGCCACTCAAACTGAAATATAAATTATTCACAATATTCACATAAGATATTTGAAGTTCTAATGCAAGTAATTTTTGAAAATCAGCAAACCCTTATTAATGATACTGGCTGCTGGTTTTGATACTAGTTTCGGTGGAAAAAACACTTGGTGAAAATCTTCTACTTTTCACTCGAAGATGAAGTCAAAGGTACAAAATTCTTTGATCGCACACCCTTAATCACTGTTGATACATGCGTAACATAACATTTAGCAAGTTATGCACAAATAAGGACGCACGGTGCACAGGAAGAAGAGGGGACAGCATGAGTCGCCACTTCTAATCACGTGTTTATGTGTTGCATATGGTAACTCACCAGGCTCATGCTAAAGCTATCTTCCAGTCAAAGTCTTTAAAGATTTTTCACCAAATTTTTTTGCACCGTTTTCACAAAAATGTCTTGACAGCCAATGATACCAATAGATGGTAGCTGCACAACCTCTGGTAAGTTATCGAGTGCTATCAAACAAGTTTTTACAAAATCTCTATTGCCAATTCTTGCAATTTGCCCAATTTAAAAAAAATGGTTTTCAAAGAATGGTGTTGTCAATTCGATGTACTCTTTAGATCCGTTCTCATAACATAGGGGTTTAACTGTATTCAGCCTCAACTCGTATTGACTAAGCCAACGTAGCAGGGTTCACCCATCCTTAAGGGGCAACTACGAACCAATTCTTCTATGGAGTCAACCACCTTTCAGTGCAATCTGAAAAAAGGTGTTATCATACAAATTATAATGGCACCACTGACTAAACAGTGTAAGTAAGTTAAGCTGTGCCAGTAAGACACTATTAACTTTATTAATAATTTGGGAATGTAAAATTTACAATGGAGAACTATATTAATTTAACATTCAGAAAAATTCTGAACTTAAAAAATTTGTATCCAAAGAATAGTTTTAACCCTTTAATGCATAGTGTATCATACATAATAATTTCTGAGTGTCGTATTCATATAGAGGGATTACCACGACCTCAGTTCATTGTGTTGCTGTTCGTATACACTCGGTTGTTAGAAGTAAGTTGCAGCAAGTACAGACAGATAGTAGCAGTTCAAACACCAAGTAAATCTATCTGACCATCATTTAATGTAACTGTCGACTCAAATGTAAAGTGTGTGTGTTCAGTTGTAAATTCCTGCTGTCTAAAATATTTGTTATGTAATATAAGTTAAAATTTATTTATTTATCTGATCTATCACATTTTTCAAAAACTGCTGTGCACTAAAATTGACTTTTTGTGTTAGTATGTAATCAGCTACATTGTGTAATGTCTGTTGCAGGTATAACCTGATATTCAGAGGAGGAAATGAAAAGTTGGGGCTTCATGTGTCAGAAAGTAGCGACGATGATGGGGATCTTTCATCTGACTACTCCAATCAAGACCCTACATTCAATCTGTAGGTATCATCAGATAGTATTAGTGAAGAATAAAGTAATGATGAAGCAAAATCTGAAATATTTTCATCCACAAGTGTTTAACAATCTGAAGCGGAATGTACAAAAACTGGTGAAAAAGATGCAGAAAAATATAAAACTTTTAAGATTCCTGTGATTAGAGAAGAACAGATGACCAATTAAGGAAATTAATGTTTAAACAACAAAGCTCATTACAATCTAATTTTTATTGCATCAATCAAACAAAAATTTCTCTAGCATCGCCGAAAAATACCGCTTTCTCCCGAAAATAAAACTATAGTTTCCAATTTAAACTGCATTAAAAAAATAAAGGTCCTCTTACAATTGACAGCAAACTTTGCCAACCTACAATAGCACGCAATGTTTACATACTCATTTGACTGCCTATCACATCACATACAAATGCATTATTTTTCATATAAACATGCACGCACCCACCTGCGCACATACACACCCGCATGCGCACACATACGCATCCACCCACCCCCGCGCGTGCACACACACACACTTGATAATAACGCTAAAAATAATGCAGTTAAATCTAAACGTTCATATTTCCACTGTGGTTATAACAATAACCTACTGCTGCCATGTAAAAAATGGTGGCCACTTGGAATTCAAAATATGAAACCCATAGATAACATGGTATGAGAGTAGCGTGTACTTTTTACACTTTCATACCATGGCCGTGTTCCAAACTACCAACGACCTGCAGTAAATGATGAATGGTTTTGGTTCCATAAGGGTGGCACTATCTGTACATATTTCTTTCAAGTGTTGAGTATCTACGTTCATATTGTTATTTTAGTCTATGGTCATGTCTTTTTCTAACATTGTAAACAAAACAGAAGTTTGTAAACAGTAATCTGAAAGTATTTTCTGAAAGAAAAGAGTTAAAATAATATGCCATATACAGTATTGTTTTAATGTCTTAAAAAAAAAATTAAATAATTACATTTATAATAGTGTACATTTATAGCACCAATCTCAGTCATTTCATATTTTAATCTTATGCAGTGATTTAAGCAAAAAATTAAAAGTGATTGAGCTTATTATTTTGTTATTCCATGCAGTGACTTTCTAAGCAAGAAAATTAAAATTGTGAGTAAATTATTTTTCTTGAAAAATGATTGCATAATATGATCTGGTNAGTGTGTGTGTGTGTGTGTTTGTGTGTGTTATTTTTGGGTGAATACGGTACATGCTACAATCATCAAACAACGAACTATTAACAAAAAAGTATAAGTATCAACTGTACTCACCATGGCATACGGAGTCGGTATACAGTACATTATGTACACATGCACAAGTAATACTATTAGATAACACAAATAAAATAAATTTTCAACACACATAGCTCTCACTTACGTCTCTCTGCCTTGCGTTTAGTCCTATTTATGTAATTTACCACTGCCAAAATAACCTGTTGTTGATTTCACACAATGCCACACTAACTCGTACATTTTGTGGAAAGAAAAAACCTGATATTCCTGATGCATAATGCAAGTTCCTTGGCAACACTAACTTACCATCTACATTGCTGGTTGCTGGAAATTCATATTCCTTAGCAGTTCTTCATATATTTCTTTAGACAAGTTTTTTAGAATAACTGTGAACGAGTCCAATCTTTATAGTGTGCAGGTACATCCAAACAAACCAGCTGACACATCTAGTGACGAAACTTTATAGGCAATTGTATTATAATGCCTGTTGCACATGTGCCAAACACTTCAGCATTATTGGAGTGAGATTGTTGGAAATCAGCTGATATAAGCAACAAAGTCTGTGAATCAGTTAGAAAAATTAGGAAAGGTTTACATTTCAATGACAACACAAATATGACTCCTAGACGTGACGAGTCACGATAGACTCTTCAAAATTCGGCCGTCACCAAATTATTGAGAACTCATTTTATTACGGTCCCGGTGGAAGAACGTGTTTCAGTAGATGAACAGATGTGCTACACAAAAGCCAATATCTATTTGAAACCGTACATGCCTAACAAACCGCACAAGTACGGATATAAGATCTTTTGTGATAAGTGGTATTTTGGATTACGCTTATGATTTTGAAGCATTCAATGGATATAAAAATAGAGTTGATAAACTAAATTTCTTTGAAGAAGACCTGGGAGCTTGTGCAAATGTAGTTCACCTTAGCAGAGTTGTGCCATATCACAAACACAAACTGTACTGCATGAATTATTACACAACATTCCCTCTGTGTATTTACTTACATAAAAATGGCATTTTCCATCTACAGACAGTTAGAAGAAACAGAATTCAAGACTGCAAACTCCCTCCTGAAGAAGAGTCAAAAAAGTTTCCATGTGGAATTTCAGTGGAACGCACTGCAACTATTGAAGACGTTGGTTGACCTATCTAATGTTGTATGGAAAAGACAATAAAACTGTTATGCTACTTTCTATACTCGATGGTCAACTACCTATGCAAGAAGTTACTCGATATGACAAAACTTCTAAATCAAGTTTACCTGTTGCTTGTCCAAAACTCGTGTAACTGTACAATCAACACGTGGGGGGTACGGATCTTCTGGACAGCATCATGGGCAGGCACAAGATCATAATGAAATCTAGAAAGTGGTATATAAGTTTATTTAATCACTTTTTAGAAATAGGTATTGTGAATGCTTGGATTTCGTATACAAAAGTATAGGCTACTAAAGACAACCCAAAGACAATTGAAGCTGGCAGATTTTCACATGGAAATCACTCGCTGCCTTTGCTGCAATGGCAGCAACAGTGAGAGGTGTGGAAGGCCAAATATTGATCTGGACAAAAAAAATTGAAGGGACTCGTGGCATACATGCCACTAAGAGATGTGAGACAAGACCAAGTTGGATATTTTCCTTCACATCTGGACAAAGACAACATTGCAAAATGTCTGGTTGTAAAGGTTTCTGTAGGGTAGAGTGCGGCAAATTTGCAGTTGCACTGTTTCCATGAAGGAAACATTTGTTATATATAAAATGTTTCATCTACAGTAAGCCAGAAAAAACCAATACCTGAACTGTGACAGTAATATGTACAGTATGGTTAGGCTTTGTTTGGCAAGGTTAGGTTTTATTGTTCGTTTAATGTAGATTTTACTTTTTCTTTAGGGTTTGTGTGGTTAATTAGTCTAGTTTTGATTGATGCCTACCTGTTCTTTGCCTTTCATGTACCTGCATGATAATTAATATACTAACGTAATTTTTACAATAATGGATACTTTTCTGTTGCCTTTCACATATACATGTTTATGTAGTTTTGTGCTGATGAGATACTTTTTAATTTGTTATTAATACTAAATTTCAAATTTCTTCAGCTATATATATATATATATAAACTAATGATTTAAAATTTTATTTGGGCTATGCATTTTGTACCTCACATCAGATACATACCACTAAATGTAAATAAAGTGCATTTTGCACTTAATTAGAAAGTTCTTAGGTATTTTTCCCATTCTCAGCAATAAAATTTCTGTAAAGGCTCAAATATGAAAATTCAGGCATTAAAGAATGGTACACGTAATTCTTAAATTGATGTCATCTGATGAGAATTCCTTACTTCCAGATACAGTAGAACACATATTTTACAATACACATTATAAAAAGGAGACAAAAAAAAAGATTCACACATTGGTACTTGGGAAAGATATATAGTAAAACTCTGTTAAGATGTTTTTGAAGAGAGTGAAAAAATAAAACTTATCACATTATTTGTAAAACCTGAAATTGGCAGTGTTATTCCTATTGAAAAGCAGTGTTTATAATTTAACAATTATTTCCATGCAAAAATACTAACTCCCAGAGAAAATACAGCCACGTTTTTAAGACAAAACCACTAGTTTCTTTTATCAACAAACAACATTGAAAACCATATCATATTATCTTTCTTAAGATTTTGTATTCTGCCTGAAACCTGAAATAACTATCACAATGCACTGGCAAGGGCATACTGTTTCAAGGAGCTAATGTAAACAATTTATACAAAATTATAAATGCACTGTTTAAAAATAAAATGAAATAGCCTTGTAAAAACAGAAAAAAAAAAAAAAAAAAATTTTTTTTTAAGAGAAATCTACTTTTATGTTTTAACTATTTGAACTTTCAACAACAGATCTTTTCGTTGGGCGAGCGAAAAAAACTTTTGTTTGTTCAAAACGTGTAATTTTTTACCGCACATATTTACAGAGAATATGTATGACAAAAAATACTGTTACCTAGAAGAATATGATATTAAAATACGTGATAATTCAATTCACAAATACATTCTACATAAATTAATGCATGAAAACACATTTTTGACAGTTGTGTCGCTTTGTAAATAATAAATAATTGTTGGCTAAAACGTGAAGATGCTATGAATGTAAACAAACTCTGAGAGCTAGTTGGTGCAAATTTCATAGATAACGTGGTGTTTGGTAGACGTAAACACTACAACGGAGGGTTTCCTAGTGAGCAAATAAACATTTGCAGGGCCGTGCACTAGAATGTTAACTAAAAGTGATACATCATCACTTGCGGTTGATGCACGACGGGTACATGGGATAGGCATTGCGCTGTATTCACACCCTGGGGGAAAGAACCCTCGGGGCTGTCCCGATGTATAAGGGCACACGGGGGAAAAACTGAAGTCAAGAGAAACAGGGTAAGTCCATAGAAATAGCAGATATAAGCCCTCGACAAAGGAATCCGAGGGAGCCCCCGACGAGAATTAATGCAGACACAGCTTACAGGAATCCCCGAAACATCCTAACACACCCCCCTTCCCATAGTGGAGCACACAAGCAGCTGATGAGAGACAAAATCCCTACACAAAACACGTACGAGGTACACAGGGGATTTCCAGATTTCTCTCTCGAGAAACTGCTGACAGCTAACTTGAATATAGCGGGAGACGGGATAAATTCAGGGTAGCCGAAGCAAGGGGGTCAGTTGTTCGGGATCAGTTGTTCAGCCGAGACGGGAAGGAGTTGTTCGGCAGCTGCGATGCGAGGCGGAAAAGGCAGTTAATGCGAGAGGCAGTCTTAGCACCAAGGCTGGGCTCGGATCCCGGTAGAGTCAATTATCGCCAGCCGAGATGGGAGTTATTCGGCGGTACAGCCGCGAGACGAGATAAGTGTTTGGCAGAGACGGGAGGTGAAGGACACACAGGAGTAGGCCGTCGTGTGATGGGAACAGTGTCAAGAATGTGAGTAAATTCCCAGAAACAAGTGGCAGCCCCATACCCAGAGGCACCGAGAAGACGTAGTCGTGCGCCGGATGGCGACGAGGCAAGCAGTCAGTCAGTCAGTCAGTCAGTAGTGACGTCACCGGGGAGAGAACCCAGGAACAGCAGAAATTTTGTGTGTAAATTCCCGAGACAAACCCAGTAAAAAAGCCGAGAACTTATGAGTTCATTTCCGAAAACGTAGTGGTAGTTTCCAAGGTGGGCAAGTCCAAACGCGAGCAGGACCGTTGCGGACGTCGATGCGCTCTCCAACAAGGAACGCCAGCCGAGGTCGCAGACACACTCAAAAGTCCCCGGGAAACCATCCCGGACTTCCGAGAGTCAGTAAAAGGCAAAGGAAGAAGTGAGCTGAGTACAGCACGCCAACGAGAGCCAGTCCAAGGGCCTGAAATAGGGCCACCCAACTCACCAGGCCTCACTACCAACGAAGACAACTCGCCAAAAGCCGCAGTCACAGATAAGTAGAGAAACTTCTCCCTCCAACAACCTTCCCCAACGCATAGTATTCAGCCCACCAGCCTTTCAGGCCTACGACTGGTAGGGAGGCTCAGTCTCGCCAGTGTGTGTAAATACCTGTGTTACCTTCAGACAAATAAAATATTGGCGCGTTAAATAACGGATAATACAAGTATTTGTTTACCCCTAACGCAACAACCACAGGTGCCCTCAGTCTGCACCAAAGTAATTTAACTAAATAACCTACAAGCCACCAGCCTGTATACCTCAGTTGGCCTAGTAGCGTCAAGTTCAAGTTTTTTAAGGCCGTAAACACACATTACGGAATGTAAAAGATGTTTTCGTTTATGGTGATAATTCAAAGAAATCTCCTGACCAACTCTGCATGCACTCGCATTTGAAAATGCAAAAACACACAAAATACGTTGTACGAAGCAACAATGTGACATAAAACAGTAATTTGTGAAAATACTACAAGATTTTGTACAATTCGTGAATTACAACTAGAATTCTCAAAAATTGTAATTTTTTGTTTATGTGAAAATTTGTATTTATAGCGTTTGCTAAATTTTCAGGTCTCTACAGCAGTGATGAAAAGATCATCTTAACTAGTGGGCTAATTTACATTCTGATTTCATGTCAAATATTCTCTAGCAGAGTGTATTCCATGGTTGTCAAGGCCTTGTAATAATTCCCGCTACCTTAACTGTAACACTTTTGTTTGGGGATTATTATATTTTTGAACTGAGTATGAGAAAAAAAATGATGGAACAGGCGTGTTGTTCAAAGAAAGCTACAAAACGTGATCCACTAATTAGGGCTGAGCCGATACCGGTACCAATATATCGAAACCGGCCGATATCGTAATTATTAGAATTGTGCGCAATTCATGTTTAAATCGCCGATATTATAACCGATATTTTGCCCTAATAATCTAAGATGATGATGTTTTCAACTTGCCATAATTGGAGTGCTTTGCTCACTACAGCGAAACCTCATTGTTGCGTACCAGTTTATGTCGTTTTCCTGTATAAGTCGATTTTTTTGGATGGTCCCAACAAATATCCTATATAAACAATGTTAAGAAAAACCTGCATGCTACGCCCTTAAATCATTAATTTACCCGCATCCATCGATCAGATATTCTGTCCGAAAACCAAAATATATTCGGAAATATTGTTTCTCTGTGAAAAAATTTCTTAAAACCGGTACTACCAAAATTCAGTAGCGCCAAGAGCAGGTAAACAGACACTCCCTAACCTCAAATGCTAGTATACAAGAGTTGTCGTGAAATGTTGCAATTGTTAACCACCACGTAATTTATTTTTTGATAATTCAATCACTATTTGTTTTTAAATGACTCACGTCGAAAAAATGGTAAAACATAATAATTGCAGGCATTTCTTTGTTTCAAGTCAGCAAACGAATATTCACGCAAATAAAAAACGTATGTATAATGGTTGTGGTACGGACCAGAACCAGACATTATTATGGTCGGAACGGATTTGAACTTTACTCTCATTCCACAATGGAAACGGAATAATTTTTAGGTCAGTACGGTAAATAACCATGTAAATTACAAGCATTAAAGGGGAACAGTATGTTTTCACTTATTAATTCTGTTAAGATAAAATTACGCTAGTAACTCTTTTAAAGAGTAATGCAGTGATATCAACTGTCACACAAGATGGCGAATGTTGTTTAATATGACGAAATTTAAAAACATTTTGCGGGCAACGGAATTTTTACATGTCAAACTCAACAATTTTTAGCACGTTTCTGTTTTAAATCATTGTTTTTAATAAAGTTAGATTGATTTTTGCTACTTTTTTTACATTTGGCAGAAATTTAGGGAATTTTATGCAAACATTCGGCGGATTTTCGAAATTAAGTGCATTTCAATATTTTATAATACAATACTTATATTGAATGATTGAGATATGTTTTTTCATCCAGTATTTAAGATATGCCCACTGTTCATTACAGGCAATCAACTCAGTATACCCAAGGATGAAAATATTTTTTTTTTGAGGTTAGGTTTCACTTTTTGAGGAGAGAGGTCCACATGTTGAGTTTTCCCGCATGCTGAGTTTTTTTCAGTAGGTCCCATGAAAAACGAATAATAGAGGTTTCACTATTTGGTTTTATTAAAATAATCACTATTTTTAAATTGGTTTTTATTAAAGTACCAACTGGCTGTGCCTTTTTTTTGTTCGTTTTGTTAGTTTGTAAACTGTTGCTGTAGTAACATGACGGTGTTAGGTTAGGGTACGAACGTGGAGAAATTATTTACGTGTGCCAGCAATAAACAAATGATATGGCTGGAATAAAGAGTCATTTGTGGAATTTCTTTGTACCTTAAGCAACACGCAAGAATGCAAAACTGTTTACAATATTTGCAAATGTTTGGTTTCGAGAGGCGGTATATCATCAAGATCCTATAGTACCACAAACTTAAAACGGCACATTGAATGTACGCACCATTTGAAGTGTTATTTTTTTTTAAGAGTTTCATTTCTTAATGACATTCTTTTGGAGGTTATGGTTGTCTTATAAATATGCTTAAGCTTAATATGTGGTTCCTAGATTTATATTTATCGTAATAGTTAGGCCTATCACTGAAACAATAAAAACGAAGACAATTAGAATTTTATTTAGGTAAATGTTTAAAAATTAAGTTTTTATTTTTTGAAACTTGCAATAATGTTATTTTTCCTTGTCAAGGCAGTATCGGTATTGGTATCGGCAATATCGGTAAGTTTGTATCGGCAATATCGGAAAAGGCTCAAAAACCATATCGGCTCACCTCTACTTCTAATTATTGGCACTTAGAAATTCAAAATTTTTACACAAAAAAATTAGTTGCTGCAACGAAGACTGCAGACGTTTGGTAAAAAGTGTGACAAGTATTCCTAACATCAACCTCAAAACGTGATATAAACATTTATTGCGTGCCTGTGTGCATTTTTTTTTTGCCATATTTAGTTAGCAAAGCGACAAAACAGATAGATCATGGTGCAACACTCATTCCGCGAATATAGGTTTAGTTTCAAGAAAAGTTCGGTGTAAATTTTCAAAATAGCTTTATTTGAATTAAAATGGGAAAATTGCTTTATTCGCACTCAAATGCTAAAATTAACGTTATTTTTGTTTTATTGCTAATGCTATTTTTTCAGGTGTCTACACATAGCGTATTCACCCGAAAATAAGATGATAGTTTTCAATTTAAACTGTATTTAAAAATTAGGGTTCTCTTACAATGACCGCAAACTGTTCCATCCTACAATAACACACCATTTTTACATACCCATTCGACTGCCTAACATCACATGTAGATACATATTATTTTTCATATAAATATACACACAGTTGTTGATAATGCTAAATATAATTTGGTTATATCTAAACTACCCTACTTACACAGTGATTATAGCACTAACCTACTGCTGCCATGTAAAAAATGGTGGCCATTTGGAATTCAAAATATGAAACACATAGATAACATGGTATGAGAGTAGCGTGCACTTTTTACACTTTCATACCATGGCCATGTTCCAAACTAACAATGACCTGCAGTAAATGATGCATGGTTTTGGTTCCATAAGGGTAGCACTATCTGTAGATATTTATTTCAAGTGTTTAGTATCCACGTTCATATTGTTATTTTAGTCTATGGTCATGTCTTTTTCTAACACTGTAAACAAAACAGAAGTTTGTAAACAGTAATCTGAAAGTATTTTCTGAAAGAAAAGAGTTAAAATAATAAGCCATATACAGTATTTTTTTAATGTCTTAAAAAATTTTAATACTAACATTTATTATAGTATACATTTATAGTATCCATCTCAGTCATTTCTTAATTTTAATTTTATGCAGTGGTTTAAGCAAAAAATTTAAAAGTGATTAAGCTTATAATTTTTTTTTATTCCATGCAATGACTAAGCAAGAAAAATTAAAATTGTGAGTAAATTATTATTCTTGAAACACAATCTCATAATGTGGGGGTTGTATTACATTCAGGGCCATCTTATTTTCAGGTGAATATGGTACTTAGTAATGGCCATGACTTAAAGCTTAGACTTGGTGGAGCACTCTGCCATTGCCCAGTGCATTTATTAGGGTAACTGTCGGTCATCAAGAAATATGACCATACAAATAGTTTAGTATTAGGCGTGTAAGGGTGCTAACAAATGTAATGCCTATTTTACGCACACTTGGTCGGAACTAAACATAACATGACCAGACCACCCTATTCTAATCCTTGGAGGGGCCGCGATGGTGTAGTGGATAGACTACTTGCCTCCCACGTAGGCGAACCAGGTTTGATACCTGGTGGGGTTGCTCCCGAATTTTCGTAGGTGGGAATCGTGCCAACAATGCCGCTGGTCGACGGGTTTTCTCAGGGATCACAAGTTTCTTCCTACAGTTGCAGTCCGGCACAGCTCCATACTCACCTCGCTTCACCCTCAGACTCTCAAGACCTCTATGTTAAGAGATCCCCAAATCTCTTCACTCACTCACTCTAATCCTTGAATGATTTTAGACTATTGAAATTTATGCAAAATGTTGGTTTACAATATGGTAACAAAAAATTACTTTATTTGAAATACTATGAAAGAAAAAGGACTATTTTAAACAGCAGCAATCATGCTTTGCAGCCATTAAAAGGGGAGTGACAAAATGATGCTATTTAGAGACCCAAGGAAGAATTTGCAACTATAGTACTTTATGGAGGGATTAAATATGTATTAAATTTCACAAGATAATGCATGCAAAGAGGATCACTGTTTTGTTGACTTTTCACTGTGCCGATGCAAATGTCACAAGTCACATTTCACTGGACGAAAGGATACTATCCTGACAGATACCGGTACCAAGGTATGGCAATAATACATGCAAAAACTATAGATATTTAAAAAAAACCTTGCTGTTTTCTCCCCGCAGGTGAGCCGAACAAATAAATGAATTTTCTACATAAAGCAATGTACTTACTTTTGAAAACATGCCGAAAATAGCATGTCAAATATAAAAGATGAAGCTACGACCCACCTAGTAAATATGATCATACACTGCTGGGAATGTGCATGATGAAAGGGTAAAGAGGGTAGGAGGTTAGTACCTGAAGCCAAAGATCCCAGCGCTGGGGAGCCTATAGTGCCAAGGCTGGTGTTGCCGTAGCCGAGCGTAGTGGCCAGAGATGGGAAACCACCACCCACGCCTGAACCAGTCTGCAAGCCTGAGTCACAGGGGCACAACACACAAACGCCACATGTTAAGGGAAGCAACACAGCAGCAGGGTTTTGTACAAATAAGGATGTGCGGAAGAACCCACATGCTTCTCACTGTACCATGCATGTGAACACACGTGTCTGCACACATTCACACACATGCAGCCATTGTAATTACACAATATGCTAAGCAAGTATTAATACACAGGTCATAACATGTGAGCTAAGCTAAGGATGTACAGTAAATATTTTAAAAACATATCGCAAATTTGCAATTAAATTATATTATCTGGCACCTGCACTTAAACTGCAATATTTGAAACTTCTCAAAACAAATGCTTAAAGCTACTCTATACAATATCTAACTTGACATGCTATATATAAAAAAAGTCAGAACAGTATATTTACTTTTATTTGAACTGGTAAAGTACATTAAAAATACAGACATAATCTAACTGCCGCACATAAATTTCAACTTAGTGTGTAAAAAAATGTTTTATGCACATTTGCTTCTTTCTGTTCATCTTCGGACTATTGACTCCCTCAAACCTAATATATTTAAAACTTATGATATGGCAGATACCCACACTGCAATTCATCTCACAGGTGTACTTTACAAAAATTAAAACTATGTATTTTAAATTAAATGGAATAATTGCTTGCCATATATTTAAATGTGATTAATGAGAAATGCCAATGGAAAAAGAAAAGTGTATATGGAAAGAAAAATTAACACCAAACTACAGCAGAACTGAAGATATTAGAAAAATTTTACACTGGCATTATTACCACTACTGTAACACACACACTACACTGCTGCATGCACACACGTCATAAATAAATGGTCACAAAATAGCACAAAGCTCAAGCATGTAATGTGAAATTGTATTACATAACACAATGAGGATGGGAGTTACAGGAAATAAATATCACAAACTTGTAAACCATTAATACCACAATTTGTATGACTGAACTAAGTAAAAAATTGCCAAGCTGATCAAACCAATGAAATTTAAATTGTAACAAGAAAGAACATCTCAAACCCCATAAACCAACGAGGAAAAATATTTTTGAGAATGCACAAATCACACACACATTATTATAGAAGAGTAAAGAATTTTTACATAATCTAGAAGATACAGTTAGAAAATTGTACTATGTTCAAAACTGCACTGAACGTCTTAGGGTTAATAAATATATTTTTACAAACTGCTTATGCACAAGTTATCAAGTGTTTCTCTAAATAAAAAACTGCTGGGTTATTAATGTAAAACCAAAAGCAAGCAATATTTATAAATAGAAAAAAGCATGCCTGGTGAAGATTAGTGTTATAAATTATGCAGATGCGTATCCAACAAAAATCACCCACCACTAATGGTGGAGCCATTGGCCGCCGAGGAGCTGTACAGGGATTGTTGGGGCGTCGTGTTGTAGATTGAGGCTGCGGGTGGCGTGCCAATCTGCTGTGTCTGGCCTCCCAACAGCCTCATGTTACTCGCAGGTGTGCCAGCATTGACAATAACTGGTGCTGGAGACACCAACCTCATGGGTGTGCCATTACCAATACCCCGAACATTGCCCATTACTATAGAACCATTCTGATCATAGTACGCTGGTATCACCTGATACTGTCCCTAGAAGAAAAAAAACAACAAACAAACAAACAAATTATTTCGGCAAAAACTAGTCACCAAAACTGTATTAAAAGCAACCCAAATTTGGTTCTCTTACATATGTGCTTAATGAAACTGATTTCAGTGTATATGACAAGACTTATAAACTACAGAAACCAAGATCATGTCACTGGAATAATTAGTGAAAGAAAATAAGCTGGAATCTTAAGACAGCTGGCCTGTGCTCTCGAGATATGATGCTCACTGCACCCTGGCCATGTGAACTAACACTGTAAATTCAGTGTTAAAACCTGTGTATAAGGCTCGTGGCGCATATTCTTTTACGCTGAAGTTTGCAACTTCTAAATGAAGGAGAACTGATTTTACATGTCATTAATAATGTTTACTATGAGACAGAATGCTTCCATGGAAATTTCGTTCACTAACAAGATTGATTGCATTTTCCCCATGTTTTGTGTTGTGTGAGAACCTTAAATTTTTTACCATATGAACATATTGGAAAGTAAATATTTCACTTTCTCAGAATATACAAAAAGGTTGATATTCAGTATACAATGCAAAGCACAATTCCTTGGATTAAACTATGTACATACGAGGTGTGTTCAAAAAATAAGGTGACTGCAAATTTTGAGGCTACGTACATTTGATTATTGATTGTTTGTATTGTTATATTGGTGCACATGTCCCCAACATATGATGACATTATCAGCCATTTGGCATTGTTAGTTTGTTTGTGAAAGATATAAAGGTTAGATGTGTTTTGGTGTATGTGTTTTGGTGTCCTTGGCGATTTTTTGCTATCGCAAACAAAGGATCAAAGAATCTGTATTAACAACACCGTAATAATGCCTCAGCCACCGTATTCACAGGACGTGGCCCCCTGCGACTTGTTCCTGTTCCCAAAACTGAAGAGACCCGTGAAAGGACGGAGGTTTGCCATGATTGAGGAGATAAAGACCTGGGACACTTTAATGCCATACCAAAATGTGCATATCATAAGTGCTTCGAGGATTGGCAAAAAGCGCTGGCACAAGTGTATTATATCTGAGGAGGATTACTTTGAAGGGGACAAAATAGATATTGATGAATACATAAATATTTATCAAGACAAAGTCACAAAATAACAAGTCACCTTATTTTTTGAACGCACCTTGTATGTCCCAGAAATTTATTTCTTGACAAAATCATATTCATTCCACCAAAATTACTTCCTATTATACACTCATAGGCACCTGAGTAAGCAACTTCAGTGCAAATATCCTGAAATTATGAGTTAATCACACTGTCTAATAAATAGACTGCTCCAAAGAGGGGGGAAATCGGTATGGAGAGGGACAGTAAAATGATTCCTCATTCTAGTAAACCTACTCCTCCCACCCATTTCTACCGCCGATCAATATTACCTCCTCAGTTTCACCCACTTTAAACCCTCCCTCTCTAGCAATCATCTCCTCCCTCCCACCCTCTTTCCAACCTCACCCACCATCTTACCCCGTCACACGCCATCTTGCCACCTCTTCCACCCTCTCCTTCCTCCTTATCAACACTCTACCACAGCCATCACTAACAACTTTTGCTGAGTAGCAATTATTTAAATTTTCCAAAATAAAGTGAAACTATTTTGTTAAGTTTACAAAGTTACTCACAATTCAATTACTCCTTTAATCAAGTAATGTCCTGTTTGCATTACTTGGAACATGTCTCTCATAATTTGCTCTTCTGTTTTGTGAACATGGTTTTTATTGCCTTTTCTATTAATTTCTGAACTAAAAGACCGTAGGATTTTTTTCCTTCGTACAATGTTGTTGATATTCCTATTGCACACTCCCACTACTTTATTCTTACTCTGCTGCTCCTCGTGCACATTCAAAGTCACAATCAGCATGATTGTGTAGTCCAACTACTGATGTAAGTAGTTGGTGAATTCTGTAATCTTATCTGAATCTGGCACATTTGACGAAATAATAAGCTAGCCTACGCCTACTTTTCTAATTAGCACAGGACAAAGTACCACATTTATGACCAAACTGATGTATTACCTCGTTTTGACTACAGTTTTTCGAAAATCTGATTTTCTTCAATCTTCTAAAAACAGCGCATTAAGTACTTGCTCCTGGAAACATCATAAAGAATATTGTGCATGCCCTTTATAAGTAAATTTTCTTAAGCTGCGGTTCCACTCAGGAGCACAAATCAAAAAATTGATCCTAAGCAAAGTTGTTCCGATACCACTTTCCTGTACCAATTGAGATACCCAGATACAACAGCCGAAACTGATACTCCAATCACTGTCGAGTTTAAATTCCAATTTTCTCAGAATGGTGCAAATGCACCATGATCTTGGGACCTTGGGTTCTAGTCCATGTTGTCAGAAATACAATATATGTGAAACTATAATAGGAAATTATGAAAAATATAATTAATAAACTTAATCCAAAATTTAAAGGCAACGATAACATTTAAGTTGTCAAAGAGTAACAGTATTGGCAGACTCAAAAATCTGAACCAAACTTGTTGGTGGCTGCAGAATATCTATAGACCTCTATCACTTTGTCGAAACATTCCCACGTTTTCCTTAAACTGTTATCCTGCCACACTTTCACTGCGCAATTTGTATTAATCAAAGAACAAAATTTTTAATTCTGCTCATGATTCAATAAACATGATTATTTTGCAGGTGCAGAAATAATGACACTTGTTGAAAGATAACATATTTTTTTACGCATCTTTTGTAAAAGCACTTTTTTTATACCAACTTCTCAATGCTTTCTCATGTAGACATTTCAACATGCAAAGAAATTAATACTGTGTACAGAGAGACAAAAAAAAACTTCCTGGATCAAACATCTGTTGAACGCTGAGAGATAACAAAAGGAAAATAGCAACACTTACATGTTACATACTTGTGCAAAAATTACTTCGGCATTTGGTTGTGGAGAAGGCGTAATTCTTCAAATAAGCTTATCTATAAATAATGATACACCTTTCCATCTATATATATATATGTATAAACCTTGGGTCAGTTTGTTCGGACGCATGTAATTTCCAAAAAAAATCAACCGATTTTCATTTGTTTTTATAAACCTTCCTTTCGTTCCCACGAGTGTTTGAACACCTTTCTTTTTTATCTGAATTACGTGCAAAGACACTAAAATCTGCTAAAAGCTCATTTTTACCATGCTTTCGCATCAGGAAGTGCCTTGGTCAACAATGCAATGTCAACGATGTAAAGTCGCAACCTAGCAACAGATCTATCTATCTATATAAAAGCAATATATCGATACTTATTGATATATCAATATTTATAAGTACGTCAATGCTTGATATATCGATACTAATAAATATGTCGATACTTTAGACAAGCGAACATGTCCCATACAAATCTGTGGATGTAACATTACACGAAAATGAAGCAGTAAATTATCCGCCAGAATTTCTAAATTCGCTTGATGTTCAAGGATAGCCTCCAGATATATTAAAATTGAAAATACGAGTGCCAGTCATTTTACTTCATAACATCAATCCACCAAAACTTTGCAATGGCACACGCTTTGTAATAAAAAAAATGATAGGCAATACTATAGAAGCTACCATCAGAAAGGTGCTTTCAAAGGAGAAGATGTGCTTCTTCCCAGAATTCCATTTATTCCATCAGAAAATCCCTTTCACTTTAAAAGAACACAGTTTCCAGTCAGAAAGCTTGCAATGACAATAAATAAAGCTCAAGGGCAGTCATTGCAAATGTGCGGAATAGATTTAGAAACAAAATGTTTTTCGCACTGGCAATTGTGTGTGTCTTGTTCTAGAGTAGGAAAACCATACAACTTATTCATACGTGCGGTAAAACTAAAAACATTGTATACAAACAAATACTTCAATAATAATATTTTGAAAATACACACTTTTTTCAATTAATTTCACAGAAATGAATAGAACCAAAATCTTTTATGCCACAGCAACACGTGGCAGGGTTAGCTAGTTACATATAAGAACAAAACTGTAAGATATCTTACCTATATAAATTAAAATTATTATATAAAAAAAAATGCACAACAGAATTACTGTTTACTTTTGCAATGGGAATATTAACAAATGTGTATAAATAAAAGCTAAAAATGTTTATATTATTATCAATTTCTTCGTATCAAAAGTAGTTAAGTAATGAAAACTACAAGAGCATGATATAAACTTTCTTAAACAAAATTTGAAGAATCTTTAAATGTTATTCGCTGCTTTAGATATGTTATCAAGCGTTGAATTTTCTGTATTAAATACAGTAACTTTTCTTATCAGTTTCTCTTTATTTTTTTTTTTCCATGTAACTTCAAACATTTAACCTTTCCTTTCAGAAATATACTGAAATGTGTCACAACCTGACATTCCATGACAAAAAACACCACCTCAGTGATGAATCTCGTGTTGCCTAGCAATCTTGAACACAGTTTCTCCTATAATACCAGTTTGTTGCCAGAGGAACCAAATTATATATGTAGACAGTGCTGTTAGTAATACTAACAGGTCTTTGTCTTGACCAACCACAATCTTATAATAAGATTGCCATCAGAAGCAGGCTGCAGAGCAACACAAATGATCACGACTTAGCATTCACTGTTGCTTAATATACTTCAATACCACCTTTAAGTAGAGTAATAAGGGCATTAATGAGAATCTTCTTGTTCTTGTTATTGGAGCGAAAATCAGACTATGTATGGGTAATGTATGTACTTTCATTAAACAAACCAACGAGTGCTTTCAGTAACAAAGACTATGTGCTTCTCCTTTGGTTTTGGGAGTATCTGGATAGCAATCAAAAACGACAACAGTCCTTTTACCAAAGTGATATTCAATGTAGCACTTGTACACATTCATCACATTACCATATGTTCCTGGTCTTGGCCAAACTACACAGTTTATTAAGTATCCTCCATTAATAACATGTCTAGTATCCTCCATTAATAACATGTCTATCATCATGGGCAAATGTTCCATTTTATTCTTCTGGTACATACAGTGAATCCAGTTGTCTGTAAAATGGACAGGGGGTCTTGGAGACAGTTCATACTTGAAATATTCTTTAAGATCTTGTGAAGAACTATTCAGACAAATAGTACTGTTTAACAATTGTTGTATACTGACTAGAACAACGTTGTCCCCGACTTTCCCTGCTGACAGAACCACGCCTAGTGGTTTCACTCTGGCTTTTCTTGAGATGACTACATTTAGCATAGGATTTTCCCTTTATTCATTTTATTGATTCTTTTCGCATATAAACAGCATAATTACATGCAATTAAATAATTCACATATTTTGGACTATATATACTACAAATCCTTGTTTCTCAGCAACATAGTCTATCACAAGAAAACTGCTTCCATCGGGTAAAAAGACTTAACTCCTACAGAAACAATATCTTAGAACGGTATAAGAATTTTGGTCCATCAAGGCGTATCCTTGGTTCCTTGCATAGAATCCCATGAATTAGACCATTAGATTCCTAGAAACAGCACGTGGGTGTTAAATTTCAGTTTCTGCCTCGTTCTGCACATCCATGTGAGGTTTTACCAATTCTTTGTTGCTCTAATATTCACTGAACTAGGTCACTTAGATTTCTTCTGGTTTGAATAGAGCCATGAATTAGAAACATTCTATGTTTAGTAAAAGTTTCCTCATACCTGCAGGCAAGAACTCTAAGTGTCTTATTTCAACTTCTTATAGTCTGACATCACAAAACAGGTACATATCAAGGTATTATATTTTAAGAGGGTCAGCATCGATGTAGATGGGGGAGAACAATAAGAAGGGGAGGGGGCACAGGTGGGGCGACTTACCCAATTGTAATAGAGAAGAAACAATGAATCAAAGAAGTTTGCCTCAGATATATTATCCAGAACTGCTATCTTCTCGGATTTTTTTAATTTTTATGGACCATTCCATGATCAAACCTAACAAATTTTGACAAAGTACCACAGATCGTCTCTCTCAATCCTTTGAACTGACTAATGTTCACAAATAAAATGTTGGAGTCAAGATATGTACTTAATATTAACTATAACATCAGAATTACAAATGTACAATTGCACTATAGTGGCAATAATTTGAATTAAAATAAAGATTTGGGCCATATGTACAGAAACAGTATTACAAATTTTTGGATTTTTTGAAAATATTGAAGCATTACTCAAATATTAGGCTATAGTTCAATAAATCAAACAAAAATGGACAATATTCACTATTTGTGTTCCACAATATTGCAAATTATTACTGAAATCAGCACTGTGCAATTACATTTATTTTATATCTTGCCATATAAGTAGAAAAATCTATGACCAAGTAAAGAAAAGAAAGCAATTAATCTAGCAACGGTTATTGTAAATTTCAAAAAGTAACAAAACCATTAACTTTTGCGCTTCCAACAGTAGCCAAAACAGTGCATCAATTGTGTACTTCCAAATAAAGTCTAACACAAAGTTGACAGAATTCTCAGCTGTTTTTCGAAACTAAGGAAATACAAAAATTAGTGAAAAAAATTCACACTGTAATTAGCACTTCCAATATTAAGTGACTTTTGTTGGGTCTGGCAAGATAGCAGAAATTATTTCTGTATTTTCATTTATGTTGTGGAGTGACTTTGGCATCACTGATTTTGTGTCGTGGAATCCTTGGTGGCAACCTAACCTCAATTAGCTTGACCCTTTTTCCCCCCATTTTCAGTTAAACAAATATTTTATAATTTTCTTTTGCCAATGTTGGTTACTTGTAAACTTTGGTAGGCTTGTTTTGTTGTAGTCTTGTGTCAGTTTTAGTGTGATACTAGTCTAATGCTGTTTTTCTTGGTGGTTGGACTGATCACGCATCAGCAATTCAGGACACACACTTGTTACAAGCCATGCCAGTAGCATTTAGGACTATCGCTTGGTCGAGTGCCTGCATCAGTTTATGATTGTGTCCTTTTTTGCATGTAATTTTCAGAGTTGTTTCTTTGCACCCACACACTTATTTATTCTGATCAAAATTTTGGCCCAAGCCTGTATCACTAAATGCACTTTTTGTTATTCAGTAGGCCTATTAAAAAACCCATGATACTACGTTAGTGTAAATTATTAGGTTAAGAGTTTTGTTGTATTTATGTTGTTGTAATGGACATTTGTGAACTGTTCACTAGTGTGCTTAAAAATAACAACAATAATAACAATATATTTATTTAAGGTTTCTTGTGCCACCCAACAGTGTAATCATTATACATTTAGATACCTACAAACTTTATAAAAACTACAGTACTACATATAACCAGTCACATTTGGCACCACCACAGCACAGTGATTTCAATAGGTGGCTATCAACATTTGGCCTCCTCCAAGGACCCTTGAACTTGTTGGTTGGTGGTGGCATTAGGGCCTCACAGCAAGCGAGTTGAGCCACTTTCACTGCTTACAAGGAAAGTGTGCAGTTCTTCCAAAAAGACGTATCAACCAATTCCCTTACATGATAAATGTGTTAACTGTTATGACATCGCTGCACATGTCAAAATTAGAAAGGCAAAGAAACATGAATTTTTCAAAACAGAAAATCCACACTGTATTTGTGTTATGTTATGGTCTGTCACCCTCCTATTAAACAGCCTTCCACTGGTGTGTGTCAGGCTTGTTCCCCAAACAAAAGAGAGAGAGAGAGAGAGGGAGAAAGACAAAGGAAAACGAAAACAGGCTGTCAAATCATTCAACCCCCCCCCCCNTTGACTGACAGGCCATCCTCAATGCCAAGCTGGTAGAATATCTCAGCAGGGTGGAGCTTGAGATAAAAAAGACAAACTTTGTTTGAAAAACAGTGCAAGTTGAACAGCTTCTCCATTGTGGTTTTCCTTTACCGGGAAAACTTTCAAAAGGCTAGCATAGCGCTACAACCACTTCAATTGGAATATAAATTATTCACAATTTTCACATAAGATATTTGAAGTTCGAATCTGAATAATTCATAAATAACGATTTGCAACTAATCAAATTTTCGAATATATGCAGACCCTTATTAATAATAGGGCTGAGCCGATACCGGTACTGATATATCGAAACCGGCCAATATCGTAATTCTACGCAATTCATGTTTAAATCGCCGATATTATAACCGATATTTAGCCCCAAAAATCTAAGGTGATGATGTTTTCAACTTGCCATAATTGGAGTGCTTTGCTCACTTCAGTGAAATCTCATCGTTGCGTTCCCGTTTATGTCGTTTTCCCGTATCAGTCGATTTTTTTGGATGGTCCCAACAAATATCCTATATAAACAATGTTAAAAAAGCCCGCATGCTATGCCCTTAAATCATCAATCTACCCGCATCCATCGATCAGATATTCTCTCCGAAAACCAAAATATATTCAGAACTATTGTTTATCTGTGAAAAAACTATCTTAAAACCGGTACTACCAAAATTCAGTAGCGCCAAGAGCAGGTAAACAGACACTCCCTAACCTCAAATGCTAGTATACACGAGTTGTCGAGAAACGTTGCAATTGTTAACCACCACGTAATTTATTTTTTGATAATTCAATCACTATTTGTTTTTAAATGACTCACGTCGAAAAAATGGTAAAACATAATAATTGCAGGCATTTCTTTGTTTCAAGTCAGCAAACGAATATTCACGCAAATAAAACACGTATGTATAATAGTTGTGGTACGGACCAGAACCAGACATTATTATGGTCGGAACGGATTTGAACTTTACTCTCGGTCCACAATGGAAATGTAATAATTTTTAGGTCAGTACGGTAAATAACCATGTAAATTACCAGTATTAAAAGGGAACAATTATGTTTTCACTGATTAATTCTGTTAAGATAAAATTACGCCAGTAACTTTTTTAAAGAGTAATGCAGTGATATCATCTGTCGCACAAGATGGTGAATGTTGTTTAATTTGGCAAAATTTAAAAACATTTTGCGGGCAACTGAATTTTTAGCGAAGTAAAATATAATTTACAAAAATTGGATTTTTACATGTCAAACTCTACAATTTTTAGTATGTTTCTGTTTTAAATCGTTGTTTTTAATAAAGTTAGTATGATTTTTGACACTCTTTTTAAATTTGGCAGAAATTTAGGGAATTTTATGTAAAAATTCGGCAGATTTTCGAAATTAAGTGCATTTCAATATTTTATAATATAATACTTATATTGAATGATTGAGATATGTTTTTTCATCCAGTATTTAAGATATGCCCACTGTTCATTACAGGCAATCAACTCAGTATACCCAAGGATGAAAATAATTTTTTTTTAAGGTTAGGTTTTACTTTTTGAGGGGAGAGGTCCACATGTTGAGTCTTTTTCAGTAGGTCCAATGAAAAACGAATAATAGAGGTTTCACTATTTGGTTTTATTAAAATAATCACTATTTTTAAATTGGTTTTTATTAAAGTACCCAACTGTCTGTGCATTTATTTTTGTTTGTTTTGTTGGTTTGTTTACTGTAGTAACATGACGGTGTTCATAGGTTAGGGTACGAAAGTGGTGAAATTATTTACACGTGCCAGCAATATACAAATGATATGGCTGGGATGAAAAGTGATTTGTGGAATTTCTTTGTACCGTAGGCAACACGCAAGAATGCAAAACTGTTTACAATATTTGGAAATGTTTGGTTTCGAGAGGCGGTATATCATCAAGATCCTATAGTACCACAAACTTAAAACGGCACATTGAATGTACGCACCATTTGAAGTGTTACGTTTTTTTTTAAGAGTTTCATTGCTTAATGACATGCTTTTGGAGGTTATTTTTGTCTTATAAATATGCTTAAGCTTAATATGTGGTTCCTAGATTTATATTTATCGTATTAGTTAGGCATATCACTGAAACAATAAAAATGAAGACAATTAGAATTTTATTTATTTATTTAAATGTTTAAAAATTAAGTTTTTATTTCTTGAAAATTGCAATAATGTTATTTTTCCTTGTCAAGGCAGTATCGGCATTGGTATTGGCAATATCGGTAAGTTTGTATCGGCAATATCAGAAAAGGCTCACAAACCATATCGGCTTACCTCTAATTAATACTACTAGCTACTGGTTTTAATACTAGTTTCGGTGGAAAAAAACCTTGGTGAAAATTTTCAATTTTTCATTCTAAGATTTTTCTTTATTTGAAGATGAAGTCTGAAGGTACAAAATTCTTTGATTCAACTTCGAAAATGTGAAGCTTTGCACACCCCTATTATCTATTACAATGCTTAAATAGTTCATTATATAGAATTTTCTTTCCCCTAGAGCAATAAAAATAATTGTTATAATTTATAACACATTTTTTTACTAAATAATTTATATAATTTAACGTAACAAAGTATTCAAAATTCTATGTATATAATTAGGAATCTTTAAACACACCAGTTTATTAGCAACAGAAAGAAAAGGTATGAAAGGAAAAGTGTTTATTAAAAATAATGCATCAGTAATATCTCGTCTAACATTCAGTCTCTTGGTATTATATTTGTTGAGCTCTATTTTATTATTAAAATCTAAATTGTTTAATGATAATCTAAAAATAATTGTTTTAAAAATGTTTTTTTTGCACATTTTCCAGTCTGTTTAAATCAGTGTAATTCCTAATGAGTGAAAAGTATTCAAATTTAGATCTTACTAAAGAACAATATAAACACATTAAAAATTCATGTATAGAGCCGGGTAAATAATGAATGCAATTATTCCTAAAGTATTACTTGAGTTACTAATAAGACTATCTACATGGTAATTGAAATATAATTAAGAATAAAGTATCACACCAAGATCACGAACACAACAACTCTGTTAGTAACATTATTTTGAACCAAAAATTTATATACAATTGGAATAGTTTTCTTATACACGAGATGCTCACAATTACATCTAAATTAAGTGACATAGCATTACAGGTACACCAATCATAGATAGCAGAGATTTCTTCACGCAACTGATAACAAGTCGGTGAAATCTGTAATATTTTTATAAATTTTCAAATCATCAGCATATAGAAGTGCTTGAGAATAATTTAGGACACTGATCATATAATTGATAAATATATTAAATAACAGTGGTGATTGTGTTCCACTCTGTGAGTCACCAGAAGATACATTCAACATCGCAAGAACATACTAAAGCAGGATGGTACTCATCTTCCGCTACAATAAGATAATTCCAAAAATTTTATGAATTCATTTTCAATTTATTTTGTACCATGTAAGGAAATTTAAATTAATTAACTGCTGTAAGAACACCGCCTCCTCTGGCGAGGTTAATAATAGTAGGATCACGATCTATGCTAAAATATGTACATAGTAATTTTCCAGAAAATTGGGAGAAACAACACAATTACTATTAAACCAGGTTTCAGTTAAAAAAAAAAATGACAAGAGTAATCAACCCTATTAAAATTGTGAGAAAATAAAACAGATTTGGTTTGAAGGTCCCTAACATTTTGTTAAGAGATAAAAATCACCCACCCCTAGATACATGATTAAAAACAGCACATCAGTATGCCTCTGCAAACAGATCACATTTAAAAAAGATAATTCAGGTAGTAAATTAAGACTCCTCCAGCCATTTCATTATTACTATTAATGTTGACACGCTGATCCTCATTAGGTGCCGTTATATTTGAAGACTTTGTGCACTTGTTGAGTCAAAAAGTTGATTGTTCTGAAGCCTACCATAAAATGGGCAAATCAAACCGCCTGCCTGCCAAAACGCTGTAGTAAAAATACACTCATAAAAAGTTTCCGCTAACGACAGACAGAAAGAGGAATATGAATCATACCTAGTTTTCACTTTTACAACTTTTAGATTATAAACATTGAGTTCTTGATTGATATATGACACAATGTCATTCTCCTGTATGTCAGGAGAAAAACAAAAAACAAAGATAGCCTTCATTCGAGGTTTCAAATTCTTTTTGACTATTGCTATGTTTACATTGTTCATCACACCAAGTTGAACTTGCTTCCCTGCCACAGCTGGCTTGGAAGCCTGTCCCACTTACGGCACCAGACTTTCTTATACATCTGCAAATTTCCAGGAATCCATCTGCATCAACACTTGATAATGCAAGACTGCTGCTGGAAGTAGACGCCGGACTATTTGCCACTACTTTGCTATATGGTTTTATAGTCGGAGGGCTTACAACCCCACAACTACAACAAGAAGCACATAATTGTTTTTCTTTGTTAGCTTGCACACTTCCAAACATGAACCAAAGCAATGCATTGTAATTCTTGAGCTCACTAACCTGGTTTGAGAGCTCATCTATTTTACAACATAATGACTCAAACATAGATTTAATACTACTGTCCATCTTCTTCTTTGGCTTGCTAACCATGTCCGTTAAACCTTCCACTTCGGCTTCCTGTCAACAAGCGTCACTTTGAGCGCATAATTCTCGTGCCTGAAGATTCAATGGGCAACATGCACATTTTTTGCTGGCACTTGTCATTCATTTATGTATTAGAAATGTATTTACAAAAAAATCACAATTTAAAAATTAGTTCTGAAAAAGTTACGATTGAATGAAAGTTTTGCGTTTGAAAAGACCGCCAAAACGTGTCTGTGGCGCCTGCTCACTCAGCGATGTCACAAGTTAGATACAACCACGGCCGCCGCATTTGTTTACTTCAGCGGTGATGCGTATTTGGTTAAATATAAATTGTTTGAAGTAATGAAAAGAGAAAATAAACAATCTAGTATATCAAAATCATTGAAATGGTTTATTGTACAGCAGTGTATTAATTAGTACATCTCGCAAAACACATGATAAAATATTTGTTAGTTACAAAAAACGAAACAAACGGGAAGACGTGGTTTAACACAGTTAGGCAAGACACTGAAGATGTTTAGCCAAAATCAGTTCTTTCTATTTGCGAAGTCCATTTTGATGCACGTAGTTATATTTAAGGTGTTTGTGTTTCCCTTATGTAGGCAGTTTTATATCTGAACTTAATATCAACTATTTACATCTGACCTAACCTTCATTACGGTACTATGGTATTTTTTAATACGCACCACAACTCATTTAGCAATTCGTATGTGATTTAGAAGTGAGCATAAAAAAATATGTTAACGTATTTCATAATAATAAAGGCATATAAATATGTTTAAAAAAATTAAGCCACACAATCTAAATTTTACATTTTGTAAGCTTATACATTCCAAGTTATGCCTAACATACAAAATTTAGTACAGAATTTTTTTATTAATTTAATATTACTTATAAAATTTGTTTCAAGAGCACAGCTATCAAACAAAGGCTATATTCACATTGTATGCCTAACTAATAACATGTCACGATGTTAAGTCATGAAAATTAAACATTAAATTATTTGCGTGGGGCTTAAGAGTCCCACTTGCAAAAAGTTGGGTTTATATTATACAGTATTTTTCTCTAGTTAGCTTTCAAATGACTAACAATTTAAGTTAAATAGCCACTTAATTTTTACGTTCAAAAAACCAAAATGCGTGTTTTTAGAAATGTTCATCAAGGTTGATCTTACTTTCATATTTGCCCTTCTCCCTTTTTCTAAGTTACTGAGATGGACGTTACAAATCATTACGAGGCCCACAAAATTGACACTAATTAGCCTACGCCTTTTAACGCAAGTAAGCTGTGTTCTTTTAATAACACTTTCCCTTAAATAAACAGAAAGAAAACAGCTTTTGAGAATAAAACAAATTCTTAAGTTTTTATTACAGATTTTCTTNTCATTACGAGGCCCACAAAATTGACACTAATTAGCCTACGCCTTTTAACGCAAGTAAGCTGTGTTCTTTTAATAACACTTTCCCTTAAATAAACAGAAAGAAAACAGCTTTTGAGAATAAAACCAATTCTTAAGTTTTTATTACAGATTTTCTTAGCTGTATTTAATCTCATCCCAGGTATCAAGTGTTTCTCAAACTACCATATCTATATTTTCAGCTTGTGTGTACACTTCTTACAGTTTAAAAATAAAGTGCAGACACAGCTATTGTGAAGTCAGATTAATACAAGGTATGTTAGGAACACAAAACATAAGTAACCATATGAGAAGCAAGTTATTTTTTAAATAATTGTTTAGTTTCTAAACACTATATTTGAGGCCTCAATATAGTGATTATAAACGAGGTGGAACGCGGAAATACAGGTTTGCCGGCTGGCAGCTCCTCAAGAAGTCGTACGGTGTTGGGTAGAGACTAGCGTGCTAGTTTTAGGTTTACTCTCACCATACTGCTTGTTATGCAACATTTATAAAGCAAAATTTTTTTTTTATGAATACTGAAACGTGGTTTAGAATCTGGAAATATTTGTAACATTTTTCTCAACACAGCATTACGTTTCATTTCTAAATAATGTAGTTAATTTATCAGACATGAAGCATGGCGCGCGACAACACAGTACGCTCACTGCAGTCGCCGTCATTACAATTGTGTTATTCTTGTGAATGTAATACTTATTCCACATTCTAATTTCCTACGTTGAATCTTAGCAATCGCAAACATAAACACAGATGATAAGAATACGTAAATCAATAAAACGCACAATCAAATAAGTTTTAACATGTGATTTATGCCTACAGTCAATTTGAAGATCACGACTGTGTGATTTGAGACACGTTCTTACCTTTGTAATTGTACACCTCTTATTTCAGATCACACAAAACAATGGGAATTTAAGTAATCAAGTAGCGTATTAGTATCTACTCGTGGCAGATTGTTCGACTGCGTTTTTACAAAGTTGCCTTCCATTTTAATGATGCGTGTTTGCAACGTGCCGGAACCAGCCTCCAACGTGACTACATAAAACCAACGAGACAGTGGCCGCGAAAGTTACTGTTTTAATAATAAAATAACTTCGTCAAGACCTATTTTTAATGCAAACAACAGCAAATGTTTATTTTCATATGCATATACAAATGTGTTTGTATCATTTTCAACAATATTGGCGAAATTTGCATGTTGCCCATAGCACTGTTCACTTTATTGCCATGTTTATGTGACGTGAAACTAAACACAGTTGATTCATCACTAATATCTTTACTCTCTTAACCCTCATTCACATAACCTATTTAGCAATGCACATTGCACATGTAACAGAGTTCAACACTCTGAACATTTAAGAATATATAATAATAACAATAATAATAACAATAACAATCAACACTTACAACCATGCAGCACAATGGGTTTCAAATGGAGATGACTTAGATAGGAGTGTCAAATTTTGAGTAAGAGTTGTGACATATGGAATAACAAACAACATTTCACTGATGTGATGGATTGGTCTGATGAGGCAACCTTTAAATTGAATGGAACTGTCAACTGCTAAAACTGTGTGTACTGGACTAATGAAAATCCCCATATGTAGAGCAAGCAGTTTATTTTCCTGGGTTAACAGTGTGGTGCATTATGTCTGCCATAGGACTTGTGGGCCATTCTTCTTTGATGAAATGGTTGTAATGACGCAATATTCGTAATTTTACGAGACTCGGGTGTAAAATTCTTTCGTGTGTATGAAGGTTTGGAAAGCGTCGTAATATTTTTATCGGGTTCAGGTTTAAAGCCGTGGTGGCTCGTTTCCCGTGTTAGTTTATCCGGCAGACGTGTGCGTTTGTAGGTTATCGGGAGGACGTCTGCTTGTTACGTATTATCAGGAGTCCGGTTGTGTTTCGTTTCGAACACCGTTGTCTTGGGGAAGCGTCAGCATTAATTAGATTAGTTCGTTTCTGTGGATCAGGCAACGTCGACAGGTTTTAGTTCCTTCGGCGCAGTTTAATGCGTCAACAAATGTTATACGAAACGAGAGGTTAGTTTATCGGGATGTTGAATGCGTCGACAGTTTTAGTTCCTCCAGTGCATTTTCAGGCAACGTCAACAAGTTTTTGTTGTACTAGAGGTTAGTTTCTGTTGACGGCGCAGCAGTCGATAACGTGTTGACAGCGGGACACGTGCAGTTTTAGATGACGCTGCTGGCAGATGCGGGATGCCGGGCGCTTATCTTAGGAGAAGGGGGCGATAGGCCTGCACATAAATACTAGTGGTGTCTATCGCCTCAAGGAGAAAAAGTAACCACCGTCGAAGGAGACGCATCGGGCGTGAGAAGACGCATCAGGCGTGAAGTATTTCACCCACACCGGCAAGCACCCGCAACCGTTAATTCTTTTCAACTTAGCCTAAAGTCTATCAACTTATTTCCGCCGGTGTGGGGGGTCGTTAGGGTGCCAGGAGGGAACGAACATCCCTCCTGCCTTCGTAACTTAGTCTTGCG
Source organism: Clitarchus hookeri (assembly GCA_002778355.1). Taxonomy (NCBI): domain Eukaryota; kingdom Metazoa; phylum Arthropoda; class Insecta; order Phasmatodea; family Phasmatidae; genus Clitarchus; species Clitarchus hookeri. The sequence goes on from NQII01000148.1 coordinate 100,027, forward strand.
ATGCAAGTTTTGAGACATTAATAAACGGTAAACCACTGTGGCGCTGGTCTGTACTTGTATATTCATCTCTGAACGGTTCGTACTCTGCATACTGGACATTCGTATGTGAACTGTGTCATTCAAATGATAAATAAAGTATAGAACAAAATACTCTGGAACTTTATTTCTTTCTTAAGTAACTAGCGTTCAATTAACTGAGTCTCGTGTTTCTACCTTCTGATCTAGTCGAGGGCAAGCCGTGGCAACGTAAACAGTCTACAGTAACAAGGCCGAACGTTACAAGATGGCGCCCGCCTAAATGTGAGGCTGTAATATTTTTAATATTAGCTTAACGAGATTAAAGGCGAAACTTTACATGGTGACACGGGAAAGTTAATGTACCATGTTGCAGGAAAACATTGTGCCATCTTGGACACCAACTCTACCCCGATGGTCAAGGCCCCAGATTTATGGCAAATAAAATGAGCTGAATATCAAAATTTTTGCCATTTCGTAATAAAAATATTTTTATTTTGTAAAATAAATTTTTATTGCAAAAAATGTAGATATTATTAGGACATGAATCTACTGTTTTTGTAACAATTTAAATTTAACCTAAATGGAACATATTTATTAGTTTTAATCGGTACATATAAAATGAAAACATAAAAAAACATTTAACAAAAAGAATGAAAGGATAATCTGATGACAGTACACTTCATCATACAACACACACTCTCACAGCCGCAGTCAATTTTGTGTGATAGATCTCATACTTTGTCAAGACATTTAAAACTGCTTAAGAAAATTCACTAGCATTTGAGTTTTCTAAGAATATTACACCACCCACATACAGCTCCTGTTCATGTTTAGGTAACAAAATTTTTAATGGAACAAAAAAAAAATACTGTCCCTTTTAACAAGTGGTTAGATCAGTTTGGCTACACGACTCCCTTAGTGTTTTTGTAAAAGGCAGTTGCCCTCCAAAGTAAAATTTAAATAACAGAAAAAATGGCAAAATGCTGTTCACTGGTAAATATTACTCAAATACTTTATTATAGATAAAATAAAAATACTCCTTACATAGCAGAGATGTTTCCACAAAGTTTCTGATCATAGAACTGTTAATGTTTATCTAGGGAGAAGTGGCAAAAACCACTTTGTTTTCGTTTGCTTGGCAAACTGAAAATTGCTGCCAACCACACATAATGCGTATTAATACATCAAACGTGACGTGCGTTTTTACACATAGCGCCTTTTAGTGTAGCCTTTTTTTAATACGCCAAAGTATCACTATTCAATGTGCATACAGCCAAGTGAAGTGAGTAAAGAGATTTGGGCGGCTCTTAACATTGCGGTCTTTCGAGCCGATGATGGACAAGCAAGGTGAGTATGGAGCAGCAACGGAATTAAAGGGCACGGGAAACAGGAGAACCCAGAGAAAACCTGCTAACCAGCAGCATTGTCTAGCACAATTCCCACATGCAAAAATCCGGGAGTGACCCTGCCAGGAATTGAACCCGGTTCGCCTAGGTGGCAGGCGAGTACTCTAACCAGTACACCACAGCGGGCCATGTGCATACGGTACGGCCATGTTTATGCCGTTTAGGCAAGTGTTTTTCGTGCCCACTATATTTAATCAGCAATATTTGCATTCTGTTCAATCAAACAAACTCCCAGGCCCAATAAAAGGTTACTATTTTTGGCTTTCCTAACCAATTTTGTAAAATAAGTACAAAACTAAAATTAGTATCGTGGCTCGTTATCATGAACCTAACCACAAAACTAAGAACACGAGTAGTCGGGAGTGTTTTCAAATACTGCATGAATGTTTAGGGAGTATTATTTCAGAATTTCCCGTTTCCAATTAGTGTAATAAGAAATAGGTTATTCATGTTTTCTTTGCATATAGAAATGCCCTTAGCGAATCAGGTAAATATATTCAATTGTACTACAGAGATAATATTTCGACCTTTCTACCGGTTGCTGAATAAATTGATCCAGTTTGAGAGTAAAACTTTAGTTTGTGGAGTCAACAACATGATTACCACACATAATTGTATCTTTTATCTGCCATGCATGAAATAAATGAGAAAAAATTCTGTATCATATATTAAAAATGGTAAAACCAAATTTTTTGTAAGAGTTTTTATGGTAAAAGAAGATCAGCATTGTGGTTTCGGAAACATTTTTACAAACAATTTCATTGAATTTTCACGAATACAGAAATATTACAGAATTTTGTGAATAAATTTAACTACTCCATATTTCTCATTATTTTAAGTTATTTTGGGGTTCGCGAAAATTTCTAGGCTCTAACAGTGTATTATTTTTTACAGCAGAATGATGAAATACAATGTTACCAACTAAATGAATGGTCGATACTTGAATATTTGTAGGGAGGTGGATAGGCCAATTAGAAAGTGGTGAGTATTTACCAAGATCTCTACATTTAATGCTGTCAGATTCTTATCTGTAGAACACTGTGTATGCCACAAAGTCACAGACAAAGAATGCCAAAGAGATGTGCTTCTGACGACCTGCCAGTCCACTCCCATGAAAACTGTAGATACGGTTTGTCTCTCTCTTCTACAGCATTGCAGATGATGTCTTGCTGCTGATGGGAGACATTTTGAACCTTTTAACTGCCATTAACATTCGCACAAACCCAACGTTGTTCTTATAGCATCAAATACAAGAAGTCCCTGTTTAGAGTGTGTAAACAATTTTGAACACCCGGTACGATCATCTAAACCAAAGGTGGCTACTTACTTGTGTGATATTCTGTGTGCTGGTGGAGATATCGCTGGCAGAGGATGGTGTGAGTGGTCTCCTCTGCTGAGCTGCCGCAGCAGCGGCTGCTGCGCCTTGCTGAATGATGTTCGCAGGATACATGCCCCATGGTGCCATCCCATAGTACTGAGGGATGACTGTAGGACCTGGCCAAGTACAAATGTACTTCATTAATTGCATGATATGCTACAAACACACTAGGATAATATTTAAAAATACACTGTAGAGTTGTGAGCCTTCCCTTTCCAGGCACAGGTAACCTGTAGTTCTAATGTAGAAAAACTGCTGGTCCAACTTCATCTTGAAATGAAATGCCAAAGGTATCAGGACTATAATTTATCTACGTGAAAAGACTTAAGCACAAAACAGAACTTGAAACTACAATCCTCGATGATGACAAGCACAACTTCACTCTGGTTCAGATGTGAAAATTTTAGTCATTTTTTAAAAGGTAAGTAAATTAACTCTACGAGTGAAATTATTTATAACTGTAGTACCAAAATGATTAAAATACAGTGATCTTAGCAGTACAAGCACACACATCACAAAAGATGTCGAGAAAGAAAACTGCCTGTAAGTGCACTCCCACCTCTCATGCATAGAGATTAAACTTGAGTGGGTGTTTCAGCATGTGCAAGAATTTCAATTTCTTTTTCCAACAAACTGTAAAGTGAGATGAAAGATGAGATCACAAACAGAGGAAGAGAAAAAAAGTAGTGAAGACAGATTTACACTAAGAGGGTTTTATTACCTGCAACAAGGTAAGGCTCCTGGGCATTGATGACATACGGGGCACTTGTGAAGGCTGCAGGGGCAGCAGCCAATCCTGCAACAGAACAATGTGTTACCAACATATCTTTCAGACATACAGCATGACTGACTCAAGATGCGATGACAGTATAATAGCATACAATTGGGGCAATATGGTAGATATAGTTTTCAAAAATGCCATCCATACCAGTTAACAACTTTTTGTGCAATAGAAAGAGGATATCAGAAATACTAATAAGATGACGGGGAGGAAATTTGAGCATCCTGATGAAAATAATTTGAGGAAAGTTACCCATTTTGATAAATAAAAGAGACAAATTTAATAAATTCAGTACTACATAAAATTATGTTCAAAATCAATGTGTCTTTTTCTATTGTTCCAAGTCAAATTCATTTTGAGTATAGTTAGGCTTATACATTTTTCTTAAAGTTGTAATTGAATGCAATTCACATGGATATTTAATTACAATTATTGGTAATTTTCTTACGATTCAATAATAACTTAAAAAGTAATGTCATGGTGCAGCTAATTTATTACAGTAATGTAATAAATCTGTTCAGAACCAAGTTGATGAGAACTACCCATTTTACTACAGTAACACCTACACGATAAATGCATTCCTGCCAAAAATAAGAAGGTATGCTGGAAATTATTAACATTTTATCTATATCCCTTTGGATGGAAACTGTTCTTTGAATACATGCAACATGAGCAAAACTCTTTCACCCAAAAATTTTGGGCATCTGCTGCTGGAAAAAAACCAACACAAATTTGCTGTTGTCCAGTTATGTGGATATATATTACAAATTTAAGCACAGTTAGCAGCAGTAAAAATAAAAATGCTTAAAAATTACACAGAAATCTATACACACTTCTGGAACAACATCAATTTTACAAAAAAAAAAAAAATGAGCTTTTTAAAAATTTAAATGGAATTAAAAATGTTACATATGCAATCACATATTCAAATAATATTTCTTTCATATCAAAGTTATTTTGTGCTTCAACACTTATTCTCTAAAACATAAATAAAAAGCATTGTGGGCATAAAATACCCGAACAATTCACTATCTTGTCATATAGTAGAGAACACATATTTTACTTAAGCAGTTAAATAAGGAAACTATAAAATTAATAACCCAGACGATAATTGTTTCTCACATTTTCCTAGTGTAACTTGTCAGTATGGCAAAATCTAGTGTAACTTACACATGCTCTTAGTGGCTCTGCATAGAACTTGGAGATGGCGATGAAATTTATTGTAAACCATGGGTATGGACCAAACTTGGAGAATGTTAAAGTCCTTAAATTCGAGTTTTGCGGAAATCAGAAGAATTTAATTTCTACCATAAAACTATTGAAGACATTTATGACTTCACTTATACTGTTAGCACCAGAGATGCTGGCAGGTGAATTTACAGGTAGCGAGGTGCTGCCAGCGAGGTAGAAGTAGTTGCGCTCGCAGCCTGATGGCGTGCAGAATATTTATGTTACAGTTTATACACTGCCGGGGACCCAAGCACAGGTATCTAAGGAGGCAAACCGCCAACACCTGCGACGCTCACAGTACTTATATGATCGTGAAAAAATGTTTAAATAGTGTCGTCAATTGCCTTGAAAAACGAATGTAAATGGTCCGGTGCAGATAGAGCCAGCTATTTTCTTTTTTCTTGCCAAATATTTTTTGAAGTAATGCTACTGCTCTAGGTAAGTGTCCAAAGTAATTAGATCTCTTGCTGCACCATGTATGCAGCCAACATCAGAATACCTACATTTTGTATTACGTTACTTGTGCTGAGAATAACCATTTTTTTTGTAAATTTATTTCCATGGGAAACATTTGGACTCAATGAAGATTGGTTGTTGTCATCTTCGTGTCAACACCACCAATATCCACCTCCAACCTATTCCCATCTCCTAAACCACTTGTATGTTCGTAGTTCCTTGTCCACAAAATGGGCTTTAAGAAAAGAGATTTGTTCTTCACATATCCAGGACTTCATAACTATAAGTGTGTTGACTACTTTGTTTTTTTCTTTTCAGCAATGTGTAATGTCCTTTCCAGTCATGATACTCAGTTAACACCGTGGTATCAGCAATACTGTTGATTAAATGTTACAATGTCTTTTGCTTAGATGTATTATGGCTTGGATAGTGTGCTATCCACTTGAACAGTCAAAATATATGTACTAGTTTTATTTGTTACATATTGCAATATTGCCACATGCAACACGATTGGGTATGTATGTTTCTAGAACCTAAAACAAGTATTTGTCATTGTCCACAGATGCGGTCTGCCATAACCACTTGCTTCGGTTTTGGGCCACCATACCCCACATCATTGTGATGAATATTCACTTGTCAAAAAAAAAAAAAAAAAAAAAAAAAGNGAATTCGCCACAAATTCAAACAACAAAAATTAATCATCTGTCACCTAACAAGAACAAGAATAACAAATATAGAAAGAAATTTCATAGTAAAATAAAAAAAAAAGTTTCATATCAAATTTAGACAAAAAAAATTGTATTGCTAAGTGACAAATGATCACTCAGTTAGAAAATAGTTGTGTAAATTAATTTCACAAAATAATTCGTAAATGTAAGATGTTTAATCGATAATGTAATGAAAAATAGAATTTTAATGGAAAAGGAAAAAATTTAAATTAATGAGAAATTAAGGAGTCCAAAATAGTTAAAGAGATGCAAAAATTAAGATTTAGAAATGTGTAGCGGGAAAATCAATATTTTTATAAAAAAAAATGTGAAAAAATTTGTTTTTATTATTTTTTTGGAGAGCTATTTTAGCTTGCTACAAAAATTGTGTGTACTACCGTTACCATACAATTTTAAGACTTGGCTATAAGCAGCGATGTTATTTGTAATGATATTTTATTTTCCTATGAACTGTCTTTGCTACCGGTAGCTTCCCAGCCATTTTGTTAATCCAATTTAAGTACTTCTCTATACGTGAAGAGTCCTAATGAACTTTCAGAGAACACTAAAAAAATCCAGTGAGACAGGCTTCAAGTTATCAAAGAAACCTTTTTTTTGGAACTCTAGAACAGACAACCTGGCAGTATTGAAATACAGTATAAAACAACAAAGAGAACATTCAGTATTGAGAACATTTGATTTTATAATTTCTTTGCACTAATGCAATCTAAATAGCTTAGACTGAGTAGCTTAACAGTACTTAACCATTTCTAGTAATTTTGGATGTAGGAATTTGCTAATTTTCATTGATAAAATATGGCAACTCTGGCAATGCCAACGAAGCGATGAGTGGATGATGACCAGCAAGAATGAAGTTTGCAGGTACAGTGGAGAACGATACTGAACTGACAAGTGGGCATTTAGTCGCTGGGAAGACAAACTGGTGTGTGTGTGTGTGTGTGTGTGTGTATATGTATATATATATATATATATATATATATAAAAAATGAGTTATAACTACCTGTGATCCTCCTCGTAATGAGATATATGATATGGCAGAGAGGCATATCTCTACGAGCATTAGTTACAGAGATACAACTAGTCTGAGATGTTACCTATTTCAGAATGAGGGAAACATGACAAACTGGCATATCTCGAGATATGACAGTTTGTCATACTAATGAAATATAAATGTGTTATATACGTCACGGTCTGCTTGCTTCATGCTGTTATATACGAGATACGTCTTTGTTATAACAATGGTTGTTATTTCAACTTGCTGTGCGTATATTGTGTAGGTCTAGATTGTGCGTTTGTGTTTTTCATGTGACTTCTTGTTTGTTCCAGACATTTCTGCAGTTGACGTGCTTGTGTGCAATGGAACTTGAAACTGTAGAATGTGAAGAACTGTGTGCTGTATGAAAAAGAGTGAGTGTGTTTTGGAAACCAACAAATAAATATTATTTTGGAACCATGGTGGTCACTGAAAAAACCAAGTACGTTATGTGAATTGGAAGAGAATTGTGTTGATGACTTGCCTTTAGCTACATTTGTAAAATCTAAAGGAATGCTTAAAAACAAGAAGGCAGAAAATGGAAAAAAACTCGCATCATCAGAAATAGTAGGAAACCTAGTTGGAGCAGCATGTAGTTGCTGTGTTCTGGTGTACAAACCAAAATGGAATATTTTGTGAAAGTAATAAACCAGCAGCTTCTAAAAATGACTACAAACAATCTGAAGTTCAAAGTACAGTGACTGGCAGTTATCTAGGCAAATCTCAGCGCGGGGAAGCAGGGTAGTGGGGTCGCCGGTAAAGCGGAAAAAAGGGGATGCACGTGCAACAGACAGCCGCGAAATTGCTGTTCGAAAAACAGTGGTAGCAGATAATGTACGTGACTGAAGATGGAAGGGAATTGTAACTCGCAGAGATGCAGCAGGAAGTCATTCACAGCAAAGAACGGGAAATAATAAGACCCTGATACTGATGAAGTTTACCATGGTTCGCCTTTAGTAGAGCCATTATAAATCCGGTACAATATTAGTTTTTCTGGGGGGGGATTTAAAATTTAATGCTGTTGAAAATCTATTTTTTTTGTAAGAATTGCTTAAGCATTTGCAAATGGAACATATTTACACACAAGCAATATAATTAAATTGAGACAGTGTTTGTACAAGATCTTAATCCTTCAGATTTTTTGTGCATCTTATCTATTCACCTTTTACATTATGAAGTGCTTGTAGGTAAAAGGTTTTGTTATTAAAGCTGTATAATTGTTAATACTTAAAGGGCGAATCACAACAATTGAAAGTATTATGTTATTTTACAGTGTAAAGTGCAATGTTTGCATGAACAATATGTACTTATTTGCTTACTTCATCTGTAACAGTATAAATATCAGTAACAATAATAATAATATTCACATCTGTCTGCTCCAGTTTTAATAAATGTCTGTCGCCCCATGAAAAAACATGCTCACATACTTAGCAAACCAGTAAATACCCTGTCTTAATGCCAATGATGCATCATAACTGGCCACCAGCTTGCCTGCATCATTTATGGCAACAAGCAGGCCTAAGACGTTATTTACACTGCTGTAAAAGCTTAATATTCTTTCATTTCTAATTACTATTATACAGGATGAGTATAAAAGAATATCCCAACTTTGAAGGTATATAATATCAAAACCAAACAACCTACAACCTCGATTGACCAATCAAATGAACTGTGGAACCATGAAGTTGACTGTGATGACAGTCACTGCTCCTTGGAGCCCCCTTACAGCGACAGGTGAAAGTCTCACTACGTTTTGCCATAGCACCTGCAGTGGTACCCCTGGTCGCTGAGGTAAGATCCGGGCTTCTTGGGGTCAGTGATGACAAACCTGGTAACCAGCTGCTCCTCGACCAATTCAGCATTGCGGCAACATCTCGTTCAGGTATCCACGAACAGCTAGGTGCCAATGGGGTGGCGCACCATAAAGGAAACATCAGACATCACACTGACCTGTCGAATGCGAGCTCACTAAAGATTGCACGAACTTCCAAACTCTCAACTCTCAAAAACTGTGGACTGAGGCCAATCGCAGCTTAAAAAGTATCGCTTTGCTTGATCTGGAAGGTTCTCCACACCCCGAGTCAAGGCCAATGAACCAGAAAATTCTTTCAGAAAACTGCAGAAATCCAATCCGTCCCAAGGTCAGGAGCGCAAAAGCTGTGATATAGGCTTATTGTGGCGGCACGCGGAGGTATGTGCGCGGGATGCCTTTTAACACTAAACATGCTTCTTGGATTATGGCTCATCTGACCTTCAAACATTTCATTGCTTTCACTATCAGGACTGAGTAAAGGGTGTGATGAGCAGTGAGCATAACNTCAAGCTGAAAGAGGCAAGGCCAATGAACCAGAAAATTCTTTCAGAAAACTGCAGAAATCCAATCCGTCCCAAGGTCAGGAGCGCAAAAGCTGTGATATAGGCTTATTGTGGCGGCACGCGGAGGTATGTGCAGCGGGATGCCTTTTAACACTAAACATGCTTCTTGGAGTATTGCTCATCTGACCTTCAAACATTTCATTGCTTTCACTATCAGGACTGAGTAAAGGGTGTGATGAGCAGCGAGCATAACAATATTCCGCTAGTACGAAATAGTTAACATGCAAAATGTTAAATAACAGAGTTTTCAGTACTCCATTTGTAAACTAAATGTTTCCTAATGAAATAGCTACATTTTTAGATAGCACTGGGGGAAACTTATAACTGCTGGCATACTTATTTTAATAATTATTTCTTTCATTGTCTGATGAGTACAAATAATGATGTGTAGGCCTTAGGTCTCTTTTTGCCAATGAGAAAGCAACTTTACTTAGCTGAGATTAATATATATATTTTTTTAACTCAAGAAATTTTGTAGTGCTAGTAGTTGACTAATAATAGTGAAAGTGATTTGAAGTTTAGCATATTTCATATATGCTACAGCACAAATACTATTTTAATTCATAATCTTATATTAAAAATGTGATTTAAACGTTTAAAGACTTATTTATTAAGATTTGAATTTAGATGTAATGGTGGAATGGTTACTACTCGGGCAAAACTGGCGTGTATTTGTTTAAGAACCAAATTTTTGTTCATGGAAAAAATACTTAAAATAACCATACAAACTATGTACAAGCGTTGTTTTTTTTTTAAACTAAGCTAGGCAAGTTATGAAGTTGTGATGAAATTACGCTTCCACTTCTGGAAAAAATATACTTTAAAGTGTGTGGTGTGAATTTCATAGCCCTTACGCTGGTCCGGTGGTGTGAGAAGGTGAAGTAAGTCCTAAGGTTTAACAGTAAGCTGTTGTAATGACTACAGTAATAATCCTAAGGTCACAGCTATATTTATAAAACCCAATATAACTTTTCTATAGGTAACACACATAACATGCTAGACATTTCTGTAAACTAAATAATTTTCACAGACCCAACAGATTGCTTACAGTGCTAAAGCCTAGACAGAAAGTAACAAAAAAAAGTAAAATATAAATACATAAATAAACAAACATAATAAATATGATGCATGTAAAAAAATATGAACAGAATAAACGTCACAGTATACCTATTAGTGTGCATATTGACAATTAACAATTTCTTTACAACTATGTGAAGTTGCATTATAAAATAAGTGAATTAAGTTGCTTGCACAAGTTCCATGCCCTTTAATTGAACCAGATGATGTTACTTTTAATTTTTATACTGAAGGTGTCCTTAACTGAAACAACCTGACATTAATAATGAGAGGTTAAATACTTTTTCAATAATGTTCTTCCCTTCACATTTTCAACAGGGTTAAACATAACTACTGCAAATTAAAGTGTATTGTGTTTAATTTGCTATATAGTGAACAAAATAAATAATTTGATGTGTAAAATTATTGCCATAAGGATAGCTATTAATACAGACATTATTAGTCATGAAGGAGGCCTAAATATGGGGCCATATGCCTAGATTGTAAGCATTATGCGTTATACTTTTTAAAATATGCCACCAATGTTTGAAAAGCTAAAAATTTTAAAATATTTGAATGCTAAAATATTACAGTCACATAACAATGTTTTTGTTTACACATAACGGAAGAATACCTAATCCGGTATCTAAAAGTAGAACCATAAAAGGGTTATATAAATGAGAAAAGACTTTAAGAACACCTTTATATAAACTATTGGTTTAAGAAATGGCAATTTACAAAATTTTATGAACCTCTAACCAAAACATTTTTTTCTTGAATTTGATTAAAATGTTAACTTCTAATTTTTTTTAAAGAATTTTAAAATAATTAATAAATGGCAAAAAATTATTATTATGACAGAACTGCATGTTTTGGTATTACTTTTAAATAAATACTTTTCCTGTTATTATTTATTACTATAATAATACACACAAGTCATTATTTTTTTGTTAGCCTCAATTTGAAAAGTTTTTATTATCTCTTCCTGTTTGATGTTTTATTTTTACGGTCTTTTAGCATTTTATTAATTATGTCATAAACAACATAGTTTAATATTTGTTGCTATTTCTACATCACGCTGTTTTGTTGCCAGTTACTTACTGTATATCTACAATGACCAATAATTATTTTCTTATTATCCTTCATTGAACATGGGCAAAAAACAAAAACACAGTTGAGACATTTTAGAAGTAAATTCAATTTTCCAAAACTTACCAAACACTGAAATAATTTCACAGACTTTCACACTATTTTGTAAATATCACTGCACCTACTTTTCATTTTGAAGCTGTACCATCATATTCTATATTAGTACGCCAAAAAAAATTTTACAGACAAAAATATCAAGGAAAAAAATATACTTAAAATTAAAAACCTTGATACAGAGTTTAAACAATCAAGTATTTACAATCATCAATTCACTTTAATGCAATACATTTCCCACCCATTACCTTAAGATTTCAAATATATATCAAGGGTTCAGCTTGATCTGACCATTTTGGGTCTTGCCACTATATGGTTGTTAAGTAGCCATTCCTTTCCAGAGTTGCACAATTCTCTACGCCTCCATCGACGAGGGACAGGTGTCGCTGCCTCTGTGGAGTTCAGAAGTTCTCCAACCGCCGTCTCCAGTCTACTCAAGCTCTCGGTTGTACTCACGTCTGGATGTTGGTTCCTGTAGTTCCTTTGCGAGCACTGGGTTCTCAAGTGTCCTAACAGGCCACACTCCCTAACATTCCTAGCACAGATTCTGGCAGTAATGTCTCTCATTGTGGTCTCCAACTACCTCCAGACTTCCAGGATGCCATCTCCATTGTCGTCATTGCACAGGGTAGCTGCCTCTACTGCACGCCAGAATGTCTGCTCCTCCTCCTCTGATGCCACCTCTAATGTCCGAGCCAGGGCATCCTGCATAATGGTTGGTGCACATCCACGAAAAAGTTTACTGTGATGACAGTCACTGCTCCTTGGAGCCCCCTTACAGCGACAGGTGAAAGTCTCACTATGTCCTGCCATAGCACCTGCAGTGGTACCCCTGGTCGCTGGATGCAGCTTCGCAGTGGGGTATGGTGGATGTGTAGCAGATATCTTGTCGCCGAATCGCAGCTCCAATGCGACACCAATGCGACACCAATGTGAAGTACTCTATTCAATGTCAATCTGGCAGGGACTGCAGTATACTCAGTCCAGATCCCCTTAGTACAGCCACCAGGTAGTACGCCCACTGCTCGTCATTCCAACCATTCAGGGTGGAAACAATCTGTAACTTGTGCCGGTATTCGTGCCAAGGTGTCTGACCATCCTAGAGAGCTGGCATGATTGTGACGTCACCTTTACCCTCCCCTGGCTGAGGCATACCCACACTGTGGAACTGCTGGGCTTCTCCTGCGATGGCAGCGACCACTACCTTCTCCTCGATGCCCACATTCGTTGGCTCAGTGTGGGTCAATCTCGCTCCTCCTCAGCTGGTCCATGTCTTCCCAGTTGCTGCAGGAATTCCTCCCATTCCTTCTTAAGGGTGCCTACTTACTGTTTCATTTCCTGCTCAACACTGTCCATCCTTTCACTCCCACTGTTCATTCTCTCGCTCATACTGTCAACTTGTTGTCCACACATTCCTTTTTAATGTTCACTAATTCGCTTACATCTTCTATCTTTCAGTCTACATTCTCATAGTCTATATTTTTCCCACATTTTTGTTCACACTCTACTTTCTTATCCAGTTTGTCAAACACTTAGCTAACACTGTCTTTCTCTTTTTGCTAACGCTGTCTATTTTCTGGTATACGAGTTACTTAAAACACTAATTTGGCTATTTACATTTTCATTAACACACTATTTTACTATTTACATTCTCGTTTACACTACTAATTCGGCTACCCAATCCTATCAAGGTGCGCAGAACTTCCATATCTGCCAACATTCTGCTGGTTAGCATCCACAAATTCCTTAGTAATTTTTCGATCTATTACTACAACTATTACTTTCCCACTTCGACACCAGGGTTACAATTTTAAATAGTCAGTTGGCTAAACCAGAATAGTTAAGAGAAGGAGGTCTACATTAAATAAAACAGGTAATAATAATATCCTAATTTTCTTACAATAATTACAAACAAAATACTCTCAATGTTTCACAATAAATTGATCTCTCTTGTTATTTACAATTAATAAATTCAACCAGTACAATTTATAATTACTCCAAATAAATTAATCAATGTACTAAATTCAGCCCCAATAAACCGTGTATCAAAACTTATTGAGTTACTTTATAAAATGTGTGTCCATATGACAGATCCAATATTTACAATAAAATCTGTATCACATGTTCATTCAGTCCCACCTCAGTTCAGTCAAGGGCCCACCAGTTCGCAATGTTCTAGATTCTTAGAGAGCCCTCATTCACAGTAGCACTCACTCGCTGGGTTCCACACCCTCTCATCAGTTAAAACCACAAACACCTCGTCTGCTGCCATCTCGCAATCTCCCGTTGTTGACCATTATCTTCACCAATGTCCCTCGACGCACCAGGATTAACAGATCGCAGCACACAGCCAGATGGATTTTACCACAGACTCCTGACCCTCGGGCCGCTGCGATATTTATAGGGTCATAGGTAATCACCCAGAAATTTCTTCAAATGATGAATTGCACGGAGGGTCCTAGTTCACAGAATTTCCTTGCGCAACCTCTAAAGTTGTCAGCTTCCTCGGAAGTGTGGAGAAGGGACAATGACGCCAGCCAGGTCAGCTGTCAATCATTCCTGGCCGCCCGGCAACGTGACTGCAAGCGGGTGCATAGCGCCCGGACCCCGTGCACCAGTGGGTGCGTAACAATAAATAAAAGACATAGATACAATAATTTGCCTACCTATAGCTTCTCCAAGGAAACTAAAAGGTTTCATCCATCATGCTCACACTAAACAAATCAGTTCAACAATAGCAAAAGAAAATAATTTTGAGGTAAAAGTAAAAAATATTGGTACTAAATTATCTGGGTAAAGCATGGCATTTCAGAAACTCTGCAATAGGTGATTCTTTTAGCTCCCAAAATTTATTGGGAAAGAAACTACGGTAGCAGAAACATGCTCTTTATTTCGCTTACAAAAATTATGTTCAAAAACGTCCTAAAATTTATGGTCAATGAAATGTGCCTCATCATCTGTAAATAGTTTAGAAAATGATTAAGAAGTCTGAAAGTTCCCCTTTGAGATACTAAAAATTTGGAAACAATTGCCAACTTTGAGATGTGTTTATGTGAAATTGATTTTCGGACATTCATGAGTAGCCTTCTGAGAAGCATCACACACTGAATTCCAAAGACAATCTCCACCCTTGACTTAAATTTTGAAATCCTACAAATATAATGCGAAAGTCTGTGTGTGTTTTAATTTACCACTCAGTTCCACAACGGCTGAACAGATTTTGATGAAAATTGGTATATAGGTACTTTAGGTCCTGGAATAGGACATAGGATACATTTTATCCCAGTAAATTGTATGGGTCCAGTGGAATAACAACAAAACGTAATTCTACAACGGCTGGGAACGTGACCGAATTCAGCTCCATTACGGCTAAACAGATTTTGATGAAACTTGGTATGTAGGTACTTTAGATCCTGTAATAGGACAAAGGATACTTTTTATACGGGTCCTGTGGAATAACAACAAAACGTAACTCTGCAACGGCTGGGAATGTGACCGAAATGGCTTAACGACTGCTATCAATCAATAACAACCAGGGTCGAATATTTGACGTGCCCTTCGAAGCGCTCAGATGTTATGCCACTAAACTATCACCCATCCAAATGTGTGCCGCTGGGAACATTGCTTAACTATGGTGATCAATTAAGATCCCCCAGCCAAGCGCAAAAAGGAATACCTAGGTACACTTATTTCTAAAGCTACAACTTGATGAAACTCACGTTATGATTTTCATACATCAACGTTGGAAAGCGGAACTGTGGTAACTACGCCATAAAAATTATTTCCTTCCTTTTGGGTTGCAGTAATCAGTTACAAATCTAGGCCAACATAGTATAATTTTATAATTCTGTTTTCAAATAAATGAATTGTCTTTTCCCAATTTATTTAATAGTGTATCACTGTAAAACTCAATTGTACCCGGGCGAAGCCGGGCTGTTCACTGGTGATACAATATATAAAGCCAGGAAGGGTGGCAAATGACATATGACACATCTGTGGCTTCAACTAGCCTGCAAGGATCTGGAAGACGTGGTTTCAGGTATTCAGTGTAACCTGTCACACTGTGGCAGAAGAACTGAAATTATATTAAGAGAAACATACTTCATCTTGCTCAAGAATGACCAGAACTTGCCAACAATTTTTAGCAATTTCACAGAATATGACTACTTTCTTTTGAGTGTAATGCTAGCTCTTATATTTGTCAACCAGAAACAATTCCTGATGTGCAGATTTTACATGTAATTTAAAAAAAAGTCGAAACTATGCATGGAGGTTATAAAAAATGTTATTGAAAGAGAAACTACCAGTTGAGTTACTGGGTACACACAATACACTGCGTTCCACTATTAACACCAGCTATATGTACTTCGCAATATTTTGTTGCACTAATGTTCGGAATGGATTATCCAACACTCACCCACAGCGCCGGGCCCACTTCTTCGCATGGCAGGGGGGTGGGTCACCACAACCTGACTTGTCATCCTCCCAAGCCCTTCCACAATGTGAGCTGGGGATGATTTATAGGCTGACCAGAACTGGTTACCCCCTTTCCCTTGCTGAAGGGGTCGGCAGCTTCTACTGCTCCTACTTCGGTGTGGGCAGACGTGTAAAGCATGTTCTCGGCCATGGTGCCGATATTATTAATATAGGCGCGGATGCACGAGTCACAAGTATGCGATAGCCATCTGGCGAAGTGCAACAAATGGTGAACTAGGAGGACCAGCTGCAAAGGTGAGAGAGACTGCAACGGGCAAATGTGTGTGCAGTGGCAACAGACAAAGTGCGAGATTGCTGCGAAGGATGAGTTACTAATGAGTAGATTGTGGATTCATACGGAGTGCACGAATTACTCCAGAACACTAAAGACAGGAAAAAGTGGTGATATCTGGACAGCAACAAGGTTGGATTGAATGGATGAGCCAGATAAGACTGCCATCAAATAATTTCAATACTCTGCCCGATTCAATGTGTTAAAAAAAAAAAAAACTGTATAGACTTGATTTAGGGTATTAATTTCAGTTCTGTGATAGACGATCATGTAAATAGTACCTGTGAATAGCAAGTGATTGACATTATATTCAAGATAGTAAGTTGAGTTTTTTTTTTTTTACAAGGAAAACACTTATTTTACTTACTTAAGACCTCAGTCTCTATTAGAACCCGGCAATGCCCAAAGACATTGGAAAATTGTAATAATATTAAATATTGTGTTAGTAAATATCCCTTTTTGATGAACATAAGTACACAAACTCCACTTACTTTATTCAGCAAGAAACTAATTATAGTATCAGATATTAGCACCAAATATTTTTTCTATACTGACCAACCCCCATCCCCCACCACCCAACAAATCAACATGAAACAACATTTAACAATTACTCTACGTTGTGGCATACTTACCTAACTGTTGTTGCTGTTGTGTAGCTAAATACTGCTGCTGCTGTAGGAGCTGAGTAGCTTGCTGCTGGCTACGAAATAATTGCTGAAACCAACAAGAAAGTTATGAGACTAGCAGCATCAATCAATCACACATGTTGGCAAAAAAACCTGAATTTTTTAAAATTAAAAGCATGGGAATCAAAAATTTATACACTAATACACACATTTTTAAAAGAATAAAAAAATGCTTGATGCACATTGAGTATCAGACAACTGCTAAAATAAATCAGTAAATTTTTCAAAATATAACCAACCAAAAAATTAATGAATTTTCTTATGGCAATGAAGCTATGGTTCATTTCATATAAGAAGGCCACATTCTGACAGTCAGTGAGTGGCAACGTAACGTATTAAAAACAAACAACGCACCATTTACAAAATCCTGTATCAGCTGATGCACGAACGAACAGAAATTAATATTACGTTAGCTATTCTGAGAGCAGTGCCGGCGCACATCAGACAAGCAGAAAATACGCGGATAAGAAAGAGATCGTAGATTAATTAATACATTTTATTTTAAGTGGTCATAAAACAGCAGTTTTTAGTTTTAGAAACGAAACTTCGTGATAAAATAGTAATGTATAGGTATTGAAAATGAGATGCACAATAAAACTATCCGTATCCAAATGTAAGGAAAAAATCGAAACCGTTTTCAAGTTTCCAGACACTCCAACCATGTGCTGCCGTCTTGCGAGGGACAGGCGCGTCATCTGTTACAACACGCCCTTCCACGCTATCTGTTATCCATATCCCGAACTACACCCAGAAACATATTATAGTTTTGTTGTTTAGAATAACGTATTTACGCACGTATACAAATGGTTTTATTTTCCTGCGAGCTCTGTATAATTTTTAAAGTAACATATATTTCATGTACAACGATTTGGTGTAAAAGTAATTTATATTCGGCCGGTAATCATTCGTCTACGTAAATTATACGCCATATTGTTCTCTCGAAACCAGTTTTCTTGTTTCCGTAGAAAGAGAGACACGCGCGAATAGTTTTTAAGCAATTCTAACGTTATTCCACGTCACATATTTCCAACTTGACTATATTAGCTATAACGTCCAAAGTGTGATAATAGATACAACAGACAGTCTCGCAAAAGTTAACCCAAATTCACTATCTCGGACAAATTAAAAAAGAATTAGCAAATATTTAATTATTTGCCACATTTTATATTTTTACTTTTATAACCTACTTATTTTTTTTAACAGATGTCAGTCTTAAAATATCTTAAAATTTGTTTAACATTACAGTACAATGAGAAGTGGATTAGCTGACAGCGTGTATATAAAAAATACAGCCCTGACTTGAACGACCAGCTGATGGTGGAAGGATACGTAGTAAGATGTAAACAGTGGCACTACTTTCGCCGAGCTGTCAAAAAGTGGCCTTCTTATATTGTACAGAATATACTACAGACCTTACAAGTTCATTATTTTCAGAATTTTATGTACATGAACATTTCCNAATTTGTTTAACATTACAGTACAATGAGAAGTGGATTAGCTGACAGCGTGTATATAAAAAATACAGCCCTGACTTAAACGACCAGCTGATGGTGGAAGGATACGTAGTAAGATGTAAACAGTGGCACTACTTTCGCCGAGCTGTCAAAAAGTGGCTTTCTTATATTGTACAGAATATACTACAGACCTTACAAGTTCATTATTTTCAGAATTTTATGTACATGAACATTTCCNTTCTTATATTGTACAGAATATACTACAGACCTTACAAGTTCATTATTTTCAGAATTTTATGTACATGAACATTTCCGGCACATACAGTCTTAATTAAAATTTTTTTTTCTACTTTCATAAATTACGTTTGGTTCCATTCACATAAAAATTGTAGTCTCGCAGTGGAGATAACAGATAAGCTATACTTGCACAAATATGAAGAGGAAGGAGGAGAAGGGAAGCAAAGATGTTTAATAGTAACAGCAAAAAGGTTATATAGATAAAAAAGAAAAAGAATTGTGTAAAAACTACTGTAAACTATTTTATACTGTTTTCTCCAAGTTAGCCATAAATATAAATAGGTTTGAACTTCTAATATTAATCTTACCAACTTGAAACTGGCATGTTTCAGTACATACACTTTTTATATAGAAATTTCAAGGCTAATATAACACCAGTAATATGATTATTAATTATGTATTATTAGCAACACAATTAAAATGTATAGATGTTATAAAATTCTGCCAACATAATGTTACACCATTTTGGCACTAACTTTGCCATATTATTTTGGAATGTTTAAAACATCTGTCGAAATTTGCTAACAAAAGATAACAGATTATTATTTCATCCATTTTGGTTGTGGCCAGCTTGTATTCTACAGTCTGTTTTCTAAAGACAGGCAATAAAAGCGATGCTTTAAAGGAACTGGCCGTTAACATCGGGATGAAGTTAGGCGCACTACATCAAGCAGAGCAACGTTTAAAAATAAATTTTATATAAATTGTATGTTTTCAAATATACTGTTGACATTATTGTTCCAATGGAGCTGTTCATAGCTCTGTTAATTATCATTGAGGTGTTTTGGAAACATTTTGTTACAATTTCTCAAAATCAATGGGCTTAGCCAGGTCGTCTAAGGGATGAAGGTAATGATCAAATAAAAATAATAATAATTTCGTAATTTATTTACAAGCACTACAAAGAAAATACTCTCTACTTAGTATCTTACAATAAAAGGCCATTACTTGCTACTTACATTTAAATCAATTTTATCAATACATGTCAAACTCAACTAAAAAAAATATTAATGCAATCAGATTACTAAAATCAGTCACAAATATGATTATTTTATCAAATATGTGTCCATGTCTGACAATTCAAATATTTACGATAAAGTCTGTATCATATATTCATACAGTCCCACCTTAATTCAGTACAAATTCCACCAATTCGGAATATTCTCAGGTGCTCCGAGCACCCCCATGTACAGTAGCCTTCTACTTGCCGGGTACCACGCCGTTTCGTTTGTCCACACCACACGAACACTCGTCTGTCGTCTCGCAACTTCCACCATCGTCCATCCTCTCCGCTGATGTCACGTGCTGCACCAGACTTCACCCGATAACCACACTTCAGCCCGATGGCTACCACAAAAACCTACTCCTCTCCGGCTGCAGGGGGTATTTATAGCGTCGTCGGCTCTGGTCCAGAATATTCTCTAAATACCGCTGTGCAAAAGAATTACCAGAAAACTCTTCTTCATCCTCTCAAGTCGTCTACACCTCAGCAGGGGAGAGGAGGGACTGTCGGCTGTCATTTCCCCGACCACCGCGCAAAATAGCTGTGAGCCTATGTCGCATGGCTGGGCCTGGGCGGGAGGAAGGGAGGGTCAACG
>NQII01000148.1:120504-164656 GCA_002778355.1 Clitarchus hookeri
ATCGAAAATATCGGCACTATCGAAAATATCGGCACTATCGAAAATATCGGCACTATCGAAAATATCGGCACTATCGAAAATATCGGAACTATCGAGATTTTCGGAAATATCGAGATTTTCGGTATTATCAAAGTTTTCAGTATTATCGGCGTTTCCAATATCCAAATTTGCAATATTACCGATACTATCGGCATTTCCCATATTATAATCATTTTCTATATAGATTTCAACTATATTATTGGAATCGGCTGTGTTATCGGCATCCTCTTAATTAACAACGTCCTCTATACCATCGGTATTAAGGATATCATTTACCTCACCAATCAAATAAATAATGCCGATATTATCGATTTTAACTGCACCATCTAGATAACAATATATATATATATTATATTTGGCCGACATCGATGACACTAGTATTACGATGTCACAAATATTATACAGGCAGGATGTATCAGGGGTGATATTAAAAACTTTCAGGGATGATGAAGAAGGGCACCAGCATCCATATGAGATAAGGAATCCCGGTTCGGAAACTCCTCCGTCGAACGTTACAACCAAGGCAGGATCGTCCGCAAATAACCACAGATAGCAGTCTACTCACACTCGTACCTCAGGGCCACCGCATCTTTGTGAAAGCATTCAGGTGGTTCACGCTAAAGGGAGCAAGCACCCTTTGAAAAAAAAAATCACTGCCCGTAACAGCACATATTTTAACGTAGGCAATAACCACACTACTAACATCAACGTTGGCAGCGAACTACGAGAAGTAGTTCCATGTAAAGGTAAAACATTTTGTCACCTGAAATTAAGTCTATTTTTGTTGTATGCCAATAAGAATAAAATATGGAATGATTGCAACACATATATATGTTTATAAATCCTTTACATCATCGCCTGGCTTACACAACGTTAAAGTTAGCTTGTTCATTGTTTTGTTTTGGTTTTTTTTTTTCCGGCCCGCGCTCACTTGTAAACAACTAGCGGTTCACGACCATCCAATGTGTCAGTTTGTATATCCTGTAATAAAGTATTCATTAATAATAAATAAAACATTTATATACATGTTCTGAGTGAAGTGACACTGTTTGTAATTTCTTTCTGCTGTGTTTAAACGTAGTTTCTTGTACCAGAAATTCTTGAAATTTCACATAATAGCCGACTTGGAAAATGTGCTGCTTCATGCAATTCAAGTCAGTATACATTTTAAACCCTCGAATAAACTTGAATATGAAATAGTAAACGGTAGAAGAAATAGAGAGCTACCTGAGAAGGACCTCCATCAATTTAGAAGACAACCCTTTACTGTGGCGGAAGTCCAATTCTGTTTACTTCCCGAAACTTGCAACACTAGCTATCAAATACCTCTGCTTGACTTGCACTAGTGTGTCATCAGAACGAGTTTTCAGCTGTGCAGGAAACATTGTGACGGGGACACGTTCTTGTTTTCCATCACAACATATCAATGAACCTGTGTTCTTAGCTATGAACAAACAGCTGCTTAAGTAAAAAGTTGTGTTTTTCCTATGATCTTGGTAAATTTTTTTGTGACATAAGTTATTGAAATGTTCGTCATTTTTATAGTATGTGTAATCATAAAATGTGGTTATGAAGTTATGTTCTTGTCGCGATAAGCATTTACACAGTTACAGAAATGCAAAGATTTCGGGAGTTCCAATAATTGATTTCATTCTGAGTGTAACTACGTAGTTTATTTTAGTCATTTCAGGGAATAATGATCAGCACTCACACAAACCACCTAAAATTCAGAACTAATGGTTTCTTAGCATATTAAAGAATGTGTACAAAAGAACATTAACGAATGTCATAAAAATAATATTGTAAATTATTTTGTGGAAACATTTTGAAGGGGAAAAAACACATTTTTGGTTGCATGTGATATCTTAACTGTTTTACGTCTAAATAATTGTGTACATTAATATAATATTCCAAACAATTAATAAATAACGCATAAATGAAAAAAAAATAAGCTTCGTAATAATACAATTTAAATATATACAAATATTTTATGTATAAGAGTTAAAACAACCAGAATCAGCACAAATTCACCAAAAACCAATAAATACACTGCCATGAAACGATGCAAACACTGTATCAGAAATCAGCATTCAGTTGAGATTCCCTGAAAATATTCTTTGTTTTCTTCAGGAACAAACCCACAAATGTTAATCCTTTTAGCCTATACCAATGCTTTGCAGTCTGAAAATACAATGTGTGTGCAGTGTTTATATAAGTAGAAATTTGGGTGAAATCGACTGAGTAGTTCTTAGGTTTATTTTCCCCCAGTTTTTTCAACTATAATTTTCATGTCGCATTATCTTACAAAAATGGTGGGCTAATGATAATGAATATGTGAATTTCTGAATTCGATGCTGACGTTTCGAAGAACCGATTTTGACACTTCACTTAATTTTCTTTTGAAGTTAGCGATTTTGAAAATAAGTACATAGCATGGTCGAAAACTTAAAATCAGGTGTAATTACTGTGTACTATAAGTGTATCGCCACACACTTGTGATAACTTCGATTCGAGTCCTGGACGTCTACAATTACGTAAGGAGTAGCAATTTTGCTGTTAAATCGGTGCATGAAATCGCACGTTTTTAGGGGAGTGGTGTAACGTATATAGGCAAACACCACAGACAAACATGTAGACAGGAAAAAGAAGCCTACCTTTTCATTGGAAAGTAGGTTAAAAAAAGGAGTTCCGTATTTTATAGAATTAGCGATTAATTTATATTCAACCAAGGATAAGAACTTGGGTTAGTTAAAAACATTGTTTGATGTTCGTTGAAAATAACTACAGTAATATTAAATTATATTTTGAGAAATATCAAGATTTGCTGTGAAACTGAATTTATGATAAAATTAACTCTTACTATTTTCAGCAAATGTATATTAGAAACAGTCTTATCACACGCAGATACATATACATACAAGCACACACACATTGCAATGTAATTTTACTTGTATTAATATGTACACGCGCAGATACTATCTTTACTCCTCGCTCTCATATTTTATATGGTTTTAGGACTAAGTAACATATCCACTGAGCAGTACAGATGCGTATCGTAGATTTTCACAGGCGTAGTGGGCGCTGCTAGAATTGTACACTGTATGTTCCGAACACGTAGTTACGTGCGTCACGTTTAATTGTAGATACATGAAGCAGTAAAACGCGTTTCGGGAACTTATGTGTCAGTGGTTGCTGGAATGGCTACATTGACGCCCGTTTATGCTCTCGTTCAAGAACCATCAACACACAACAGTATGCTCTGATGCACCAGGAATATCGAAAACCCCATTGATTTGTATGTTATTAATGTCTTTATTTATATAAACTTGAACCATTAATATAATTAATTTTGGTGACATGGACAGACTTTATAGGTATCATTTTGTGCTACATTCTGTGATACTGATGTCGCTGGTAGTTTACAATTGTTGATTGTATTGATACGTAATCACACAAATGTTTTCAGTAATATCAGAAGTCACAATACATCAATATTTTCAACGATGATACTGATACTGGCGATAACGATAATATAAATTATTTACATATTATCGACTATTTCGGTATTATCTGATATCTTTATCGATAATTTTTATTAATATCGATAACTCCGATATTATCGATATATCGAAAATACCGAGTAACTGTCAGAAAAAATATCGATATTACATTTTTTAGGATATCGAACAGTCCTACACAGAGCCTGCTCCCAGTGCGGGAGTCCGTGCGTAACAGTATGTTTCTTGCAGAATTTACTGATAGTTTTAAACTGATTTTCCTTTAGTAGTCGCAGACTTCGTTGANAGGATATCGAACAGTCCTACACAGAGCCTGCTCCCAGTGCGGGAGTCCGCGCGTAACAGTATGTTTCTTGCAGAATTTACTGATAGTTTTAAACTGATTTTCCTTTAGTAGTCGCAGACTTCGTTGATGTCTGAAATTATGGGTTTTCAAAACACTGTTTTAGTACAGCATTAGGCAATGAATGTAAACTTGTAGGTTAATATTTCATCCAAGTATTTTACTCTCGCAAATAACAACTTTTCTTTTAGTCTCAGGTCGTTATACTTAATTTAAATATTTTCCTGCAAACACATACCTCTCAATTCTCAAAAACGCCAACTTTTTTTTTAGGCACAATTGACATTCTATTTTCGTACTGATGGTACTTGGTTATGTTAGTTTCTGGGACTAATTTCAAAATACCTGGATATCAAAGTAAGGATAAAATATTACGCCCTTATAGATTAATTAGCCCGATACGGGTTTTATTATTAAAAACGTAGGCTTATGTACCACACACAAACAAGAGCATATAGTGTGCAACGTACGTGTGACCATGAACTCATTTTTTACGTAAGGCGATCAATGCCTGTAGCGGTCACGCAGCTTCAAGATATTGCTGCCTTGTTGAATATATTTTTTTCCTGAGGTTTATGTTTTGCTTGAAAATAGCATTCTCTTAGTTGTGGTTTTTTGTTAGTCAACTAACTTACTGGCGTTTTTGTTCTCGATATTCTGAGATAATGGAATCAGTAAGACGTATTTTCAATTCTATTAGTTGAGGTTCGGATACCTGAAAATACGAAGTTACACGTCAATTCTATGTATAGACCATTCACGGTAAAGTGAGTACTTTTGAAAGCCCTTTCATTTGGAATAATAGTCAATAAGTATATTTTATTTTAGCATTAGATGATATCTTCCAATGTGGTGGAATATACACACTGTGTTTACTACTTACATGGCAATATTTACTTCAGAAGGTGGTTAAAGGATAAAAAATATCTGAAAGGAAAAGAAACTGGGGTCCAAAAGTGCTCACTTTACAGTAACTGCAANGAACGGCCTATAACTGCAAGTCTGAAGAACTTATTTTATCAATTCCGCACCTCTCATATTTTAGTGTGTTAGTTCTTTACAACCAGTAGTTCTGGGAGAAGTTTCTTTATGAAGACAGAGCTATTGAGGGCAAGAATCTAGAAGACTAGAGAATGCTATTTGCACTGAAAAGTTCAATTAAAATAAACTTTGACAAATAACAGTTTCGTATTTTTTAATAACGAAGTGCAAAATACATACCTGTGTTATAATATAGACCACATTGTGAGTTTCTATGAAACGTACAGCAATTTCCCGTTGGCCGTACAAGAACTTCCTTTAAAATAAACAGTACGACGTTACGAATTTGGCCAGTGCAATCGTGGTACGTGGAAAACACAAAGATAGNAAATAAACTTTGACAAATAACAGTTTCGTATTTTTTAATAACGAAGTGCAAAATACATACCTGTGTTATAATATAGACCACATTGTGAGTTTCTATGAAACGTACAGCAATTTCCCGTTGGCCGTACAAGCACTTCCTTTAAAATAAACAGTACGACGTTACGAATTTGGCCAGTGCAATCGTGGTACGTGGAAAACACAAAGATAGNACTTCCTTTAAAATAAACAGTACGACGTTACGAATTTGGCCAGTGCAATCGTGGTACGTGGAAAACACAAAGATAGACGATTATCGATATTTTTGTGTCTGCAACTAGGTTCACACTCTAAGTCAGCGTCGGTGAGTCCAACTCTCCAACATGACGCGTGTATTCCACCGGCGGGACATTATCAACTAAAGAAACTTTTTCCTTTAGTACCGACCAACAAAATTGTTACCAGTCGGCAACTAGAAAACACAAGGTTAAATAGTGCCCCAAATTAACAAACATTCACAAGTAACCTCTCCCGATTTATAAAGAGAAATTACACTTCATAACATGGTATTCTCTATTTGGCATTACTTAATAATTACGAAAAAAAATATTCTTGTTATCACTCTTCACATACAGGCAGAGTATAAATATTATTGTTACATACTTGCTGGTCTGCAACGCTATCCTTGAGTGAGCGAATCGGTGCGCCCAAGTGCGTGCTGTAACTCGAGAGCGCACGGATTTACAAAGTCGAGCCGCCATGTGTGCCAGATAAGCCTATCGCGACTCGTGCGCTCCCATCTTTAGGCGGATTGACGTTTCTGAGGTTATAGACCTAGTTTAAATAATGTTCTAGTCATTACTTAGGCTCTCAGCAAGACTGACTAAAGCCGCGATGGGCCTCCGAGCTGACACTTTGAGTTTGGAGGATTGTGCGACCTTAAAAGCAGTGTGANACTGACTAAAGCCGCGATGGGCCTCCGAGCTGACACTTTGAGTTTGGAGGATTGTGCGACCTTAAAAGCAGTGTGCGAAGACAGCGAAGCGCCGAATGGCGGCGACAGTAACCAGCGAGAGTGACGTCTGCGGACTGCAGCAACGGTACAGTGGAGAGCGAGNACTGACTAAAGCCGCGATGGGCCTCCGAGCTGACACTTTGAGTTTGGAGGATTGTGCGACCTTAAAAGCAGTGTGAGAAGACAGCGAAGCGACTAGCCAGCAAAGCGCCGAATGGCGGCGACAGTAACCAGCGAGAGTGACGTCTGCGGACTGCAGCAACGGTACAGTGGAGAGCGAGACTGACGGGCGTAACTAATGAAACGAATGAGTAATTGGCATAAATTCAGAATAATGGCAATAGACGAATTTAATATGTGTAAATAACGCGTGTGAATTAAGTGACTAACAATAAAATATATACTGATAATGATTTTCATTAGAATTGAGATAGACATTAAATAGTGCGCTCACTGAGAATAACAAAGATTATAGTGAAGACAAGTGGCTTAATGTTGTAAATGACAGCTGTGTGAATAAATTAAAAATCAAAATAAGTTTATTTTTATTAATACAGCCATCCCTCACGAACTCGGATACGCCCTTCTGGCGTCTGGAAACATTTGGAAATAATGACTATGTATGTAGTGACTGCATTCATATATATATATATATATATATATATACACACACACACACACACACACACACAANATATATATATATATATATATATATATATATATATATATATATATATACACACACACACACACACACACACACACAATATTACAAATATATATTTATATATACTTCCTGTGGTAAACTATATTCATATGAAATAATTTTCTTCAAAACTAAGAATGCTGCTTTTAATGATAAGTATGATTGTCATTTCGTGAATGATTTACTTGTATTCCACTAATAAAGATACGGCCACATCAATTTTCCCGAGACCTAACATATGCGCTTCTCCCTTCCTTAATTTGAATACTGACGCAGCGAGTCAATGGCCCGTCACATTGCCAGTAGTTCTAACTGCACAGTGCTATAAATGTGAAATCAGGCGGATGGCACGGGAGGGAAAATGCTGCCTACACACAACAGCCAAGCAACTGACACACACAGCGTTTTGTATAACAAAAGAAAGTAAACCGACCAAACAACTGTATGAGCTATTCAACTTCCCGCTGACAAAGTGCATGCACGCACAGAGGATTTACCACACACAGAAAACTTCTACGGCGGCTCGGTGCAGATCACTTGCATCCAGTCTGCAGTCAACTGAAATGTTCAAGATCGACACAACAGTAGCTATCCGGCCGTCTTATCTGCTGTTCCGCATCCGAGATGCTCATTCTTCTTGGGCGATTCCTACGAACGGTACACGCCCCTGACGTTGGATGTTTATTGCAAATATTTGTGATACAGTTAAGATTATACTCGAAGAATATCTGAATAATGGGTAGCGTAAAAAATAGTTACAACCTGAAACATTAAGAGCCCTGTCGCTTATTGCAGTTGTGCTCAAAATTCTAGCGGCGACTATAAGAGACAGGAAGTTATATTTCCATTAAATATAAGCAATGTGTTACAACAAAATCAAAACCGTAAAAGTAGAAATGGAAAAAATTACAAATATACCGGTTAAACTTTTAAATTTAGTTGCGAAGTAAATTTACAAATGCAAAATAGCAAGATGATTTTTTTTTTCAGAATACATGTAATTAGCACCTTATGCATGAAATACACTGAGCGGGAGCACTCTCAAGACCGAAGATTCTAGGCACACACGTGCATGGCTGCTGCCATGGATTGTTCTAAGCCAGATTCAGCCGATTGCTAACCGTTTTCATGGACGTTTTCGTAATTGGTCGAGTGCAATTTTAAGTGGAAGGTTTTCTACAAGGTTGAAATTTTAGCCGATAAGAGAGCGCGTAGTAAGTGGGTTATTAATAGTTTTATTTTTGTTAAAAACAGCGATAAGGCCATAAAACAAGAGTAGAGTAAATAGTAAATCTAAAACGCAAGAATGTGGTATATCGATGCTGTAACACTATTATGCGGTAAACGTTCGCGTTCAGGACAAAACGTTAGTTAACAAAACAATGAGACCCTGTCCATTAACGGGCATTGCAGAAGTTGTGAATGAAGTCCATCTTAGCATCAACAGTTGCAAAAGTAAAACCAAACAAAGCACTCGTGTTGATTGTGAGAGTAAAACTATCATACCTGCTTGCATGCAGCAGCTTCCGTCGGATTTTTATGGATCATTGTATCATGGCAAAGGTGATTTAGTTTTCCTCGGCGGGCCAGACCCAATCTAATAGATTGTGTATGTTGTGTGTTGGTGGGAGGAGGTTTTGATAGTAGCATAACAGCGGCGATGGTTTAAAATAGTAAATGCACGTAATAATATTTCCATTTAGTAAACTAAACAGTCTAACTTACTTATATGTATAACAAAAATTATAAAATTTATTATTGACATTTAAAATGAATTTGAATAATCAATATCCCTATTTTCTTTTCAAAATGCAACTAAAACAATTTCATTTTTCTGCAGCTGTTTATAAACTCTACGGCTTTATTGNCCCTATTTTCTTTTCAAAATGCAACTAAAACAATTTCATTTTTCTGCAGCTGTTTATAAACTCTACGGCTTTATTGAAACAGGCCAATCAAAAACGGAGCCGCGTTTTCTTCTCTCTTCATAAATAAACAAATGGCAGCTCCGAAGTAATGTGTTACTGAAGACCAACAGCGAGAATAAAAAAATTGAACGCTCCCTGAGTGGGTTAAAAACTAGCAAAGCAACATACTTGTCATGGTTACATACTGAAATTTGCAATTAAGTATACATATTTTCGTCCTAATTTTTTATAAGCACCTGCCGAAATTTGTCGGTAGACTTCATATCCATCCCATGCTGAGGATAAACCCTTAGAGTTGCTTCTGGGGAATCACGTATATACTAAATTAGAGATCGCAATAAACATCGCAAATATAAGAAAATATACTTATTCTATGTTTCTTTGCATATACTTACTCCAGACTTAAAATTAGTACTGTACTACCTTCAAAAGGACGTAAGCATACTTTCCAGGTCGGCATATTACGTGGCATTTCAAGAATGTCCAGGACAAGAAACGACGTTGAAATACANCGCTATTTTCTTTTCAAAATGCAACTAAAACAATTTCATTTTTCTGCAGCTGTTTATAAACTCTACGGCTTTATTCAAACAGGCCAATCAAAAACGGAGCAGCGTTTCCTTCTCTCTTCATAAATAAACAAATGGCCAGCTCCGAAGTAATGTGCTACTGAAGACCAACAGCGAGAATAACAAAATTGAACGCTCCCTGAGTGGGTTGAAAACTAGCAAAAGCAACATACTTGTCATGGTTACATACTGAAATTTGCAATTAAGTATACATATTTTCGTCCTAATTTTTTATAAGCACCTGCCGAAATTTGTCGGTAGACTTCATATCCATCCCATGCTGAGGATAAACCCTTAGAGTGGCTTCTGGGGAATCACGTATATACTAAATTAGAGATCGCAATAAACATCGCAAATATAAGAAAATATACTTATTCTATGTTTCTTTGCATATACTTACTCCAGACTTAAAATTAGTACTGTACTACCTTCAAAAGGATGTAAGCATACTTTCCAGGTCGGCATATTACGTGGCATTTCAAGAATGTCCAGGACAAGAAACGACGTTGAAATACAACAGTAATGAATAAACAATGTCACTTCTCTCGGACTTAATTTATTACGTGAGTGAATACTTTATTTTAGGAGCAACAAATTTCCACTTTAAATAATTTTGTTTGTGAAACACACTTTTGTTGATACGTGTATTTGAAAAGCGGANAAATTAGAAACGCAAATGTGTTACTATCACACAAAGTTTTATTCTTACATACAGCAAAAATGAACAATTATTTGTAAAAATACAGCTAGCAATGGCAGTAAAACATGGAACTACTTCAGGCAGTTAGCTGCCGTCTTAACTGTGAATACTGCGGCAAATACTCAAGTTAAAATGTATGTAGTTACTGGCGGTGATTTTTCAAAGGTTGATTTTTAAGCGCTCACTTTACTGCGAACAGCGTATATCATGATATAACCACAAAATAATTTCCTTGCCTCCACAATTTATTAAATGTAGGCCATGTAATAACTACTACTACCACTACCACTTTTAATGCAGGGTGATTTAGGATACTATCAAAATTAGGCAAATCATGGTAAGTTATATCTTAATTTGAAACTTGAAATTTAAGACACCGCAATAAACTCTTCAATCCAGACTTAATAACTACGTAACCAGCCATGCATTACCAGGAATCCAAATCCAAGACGTTCACAGTAGTATAAGACTGCCATCCGAACGTATGCTGCCGAGGTACGCTTTCTTGGCCATTTAGATTGTCCTTTAAAATGCGCCTTCGTGTTCAAGTGAATCTCCCCACAGGAACCAAAACTTGGCACCAGGGCAAAATTATTTAATATATGGCGTAACTATTTATATTATTTTCATTAGCAATATTTAATATTTTTCAATTAACCAATTAATGGTGAAACTGTGTAACAATCAAAGTAAATGACAGTCGAAAATCAACTGTATGCCACCTGTGTTGCAGTTATACAAAATAGGACCAAATGGCTGCATTTCGTTTGAGAACGGTACCAACCAGACCACTAGTCATTTTGAAATCCATTATACAATGATCCGGTGAATTTCAGCGTTGTATTTTAATAATCGCAAGTATTCACTGACTTATAGTAAATTTATATTTTACGTCGCTTCAAATATATTTTATTTTAATACCTACAGCACCAAATGAAAAGCTTCACCTACTAGAAATGTCTGCCCCCGTTACACATTGGTCGCGTAGCTACTGTTTCACTTCAGTGTTACTGCAGTAATGTTACTCTAAATTCAAACAATACACGTACATCAAGTTATAATTTCTGACGAAATATATCAACACAGAGATAGTAAAATAAAAATGTGCCCAAGAGTGTTTCCCGTACAGATGAAAATTTGAAATGCCAGTAGTTAAGAAATTTTACGCGATCAACAAACAGGACTGCAACTATAAACTCGCGCGGTTGTTGGTATAAAAGAGACTTAAAACACGTATGAGTAACATTAACAATTCCGGCAAATGGCCAGCGGGCAAGAATTTCGAGACTTGCAAGTTCCTCTTAGACTAATTAGGAAAAGGCTTTTCCCCTCTCTCCGCTATGAGCAGTATCATAGCATTGAACTCAAGACTTCCCATCAGCTAGGGAGCGCAAAACGCTCTCCTTGTGTGCGAGGGCTATTTAGGAAGAGGCCAATAAGAGGGACACAGCATTTACGCCGGCAGCGGCGGAATTTCGAAATGCAAACTGTGTCCCACAACTCGTTCGAAACTAATCTCTCGTCTCTTCATGCGGTAACCCTGCATCTCACTTAAACAGATAAATACGGTCCACGTGCACCGATTTCGCGATACAACAGCTATATTTAAATACAAAAAATGAACGTACTTCAGAATTTTGGCAGAATTAATATTTTGACTTTCATAATTCCCTCNGCTATATTTAAATACAAAAAATGAACGTACTTCAGAATTTTGGCAGAATTAATATTTTGACTTTCATAATTCCCTTGTCTTTTATGTACCGCAGTGTATGGCCAACAGCTAGTTGTGTATAATGGTACACTCGGAATTTTATTTTCAAAAAACATTAATGGTGTTGGATGCCAAAAAANGCTATATTTAAATACAAAAAATGCACGTACTTCAGAATTTTGGCAGAATTAATATTTTGACTTTCATAATTCCCTCGTCTTTTATGTACCGCAGTGTATGGTCAACAGCTAGTTGTGTATAATGGTACACTCGGAATTTTATTTTCAAAAAACATTAATGGTGTTGGATGCCAAAAAATTTATTATTTTATATTTGTACAAAACATTGTTCAACATGTGTGCATTAACACAATTTTCCTTGAATAAAAAATATTTACACTTTACCTATATATTTTTTAATAATTTGATGTAAATTCAAAATTTTTCTGTTCTGCTGCAGCTATAGTAATAACGAATAATAATCAAGATGTACTAATGGAAAACTTACAACGTAAACTAATGCGGTGGTCTAACGATGACACACACGTAATCATCAAATAACATTCGCTGCATTTGTTAAAAAAATTTTAAAAATAATTTTTTTGTGCAATTTGTTAATTTAAAAAAATACATAACTGTTATTTCGTGATTACATATATGTCAAGCAGTAGCCCATGGCATTAGCTTACGTTGTAAATTTTTTAATTTGTACATCATAGATGGTATTTCCTATTATGGCTGCAGCAAAACAGAAAAATTTAGGATTTTACATAAAATTATTCAAAAAATATAAAGTGTAAAAGTTTGTATACTGGGAAAATGTTACACACAGTGCGTACAAGTTGAACAAGGTTTGGTAAAATTATAAAATAATTAATTTTTCGGTATCTCACGCTATCAAGCCACAAAGCAAAACCCCCAATATGGCGGGGGGAAGGTTCTCCATAACCTGTGATTAACATAGCATGGGGGCGGTAAGTGCTCCAACGTCTCTTCACGGAAGACCCGGAACTGCGTGCAACTATGAGACTAGGAGGCCATTCCACAATTATACTGAAGCCAAATCTGTAGCACAGTTCAATGCAACCCTCTATATTCTACGATAACAGCATTCTGAAAATGTCACTATGTAGAGGGGGGGGGNAAAGCAACACCACGAAGAAAACATAGAAATGAAATAAAACTCGCGGTAAATAGAACGCAGGGTATGCAAATGCTCTACAATCCGAGAATTATTGCGCAGCAGCGCCCATTGAACTGACTTGTACAAGTATATAAACAGAGGAATGTTCAATTATCCAGGCAAGTATACTTGTCCATTGCCAGTGAACTGTAGACGTTTCTCTAGGTGTCGGTGTGCAAGACTACCTTTTAATCACGTTACGAAGTTTGATCAGGGATGAATGGTTGGTTTGCATGAAGGATAATGTTCATACCACGAATTTGCTGTTTATGCGGGAAATAATGCCGCTGCCATGATGCGAGCGTGGAAAAAGTGGACAGAGAACAATAATAAAAACGCGGAACAAGACAATGAAATGTGACGACACTACATAACAGTGACGGACCGTTCAGCTTCGACTCTCCTGTTAACAGGACGTAGGAACATTGCAACAAGTCTGACATTCTCTGCGTCCACAGTTCGACAGTATATGATTCGCAGAGGACTGCGTGCATGTATTCCTTTGTCGGGGATTCCATTGAACCTGAACTAGCCACCTCAGTCTACAATGGGCGCATGGACACACTGGCGTGGGTGACAGCATGCGTTTACGGAAGAGTCCCACTTCAACTTGGATTACGATTGGCCGCAAACGGGGTCGACGATATCACGGTGATCGCCATTTTCCAGAATACATCGTCCAGCGTCCTTTTGCTCGACCGATGAGCGTGTTGTTTTGACGAGCAATAAGTTATCAGGCAACCACGACTGTTACGAACTGTGGGTACACTTAAACAGCAACCTCTACACGAGGCAAGTTGTGGAGGCTGAAGTCTTAGCCTTTCTTCGGCACAATTACTGGAGTCCTATCCCAAAAAAATACAATATAACATGACAACACCCGGCCACAGGTTTCCAGAAATGTCCAGGCCGTTTTCGAAACACGGCAGGTACCGCCTTCTCCCCTGGCCGGCATGATCGTCCGATATTGTAACCTATTGAAAGTTTCTGGGATAAGGTCACTCGGTAACTAGCCCATCATTCTCATCCAGCAACCAAGAATACCAAGTCTTAAGTTGAAATTCGTTACATTGTTGTGTGGATACACCATACTAAGCTAAAATGTTTATATGACTGCCATATTTAAAGCAAGTATCTCGTCCATAAACATAAGTGTGCGTTATTTTGTATTTATGCGATTCCCAGTTTACGAGTTAATACCTTGACACGTATATCACTTGTTTTGAAACAATGACGCCATGAAAATGTTTTACACTCCACGTTAAACATTCCTCGAGTGTTAAGAATGCATTATTACGGTATTATATAACGTCTGTCCGAATGGTATAATTTGTATGAGACGATATATCAAACAGTGAGTACTAGCTTTCATGACTAATCAGGATAAATAATTTGAGACAAAATTACATTCCGCACTAAAGGTGTGGATGCAGTTACATGAAGTACATTGTCATCTAAGATATGTGTTTGTCGTATTCTGGTGAAGTTACGTTCATATCAGTGCAGAAATTTAAATTTTATGAGCAAAAAGTGATTTTATTTCGTATCCTAAGAAGTAGACCTTAGCAAACAAGTGTTACATGCTTTATAAACTGTGTGCCTGGACGAATTTTCACAAAACTAACATCGATTAACAAACATTACTGTGAAAGTATGCGGTAAAGATTTAGATCAATTATGTTTAGCCATTTTTTCATGACAATTGTTTTCGTTACTCGTAATGTAACAGCAACGCCCGCCATTTGCTTGTGCGTAGTTTTATGAGATATTGTTTTGTGAGGTATTTATGCATTGTAATTCTACTCGTAAATGTCGTTAAACATAATTCAATTAATTATTTTTTAAGGCACGATGCCTTGTGTATGAAGGAGTAAACCCGCAGTATCATCTAAAAGAAAGACTCATAAAGGGCGAGCTTCTCACCGTTTCACAAGGTGAACGTTCGAAACTTCTTGGCATTGTTTTTATAACGGGAAAAGGAATGTAACTCTTCTGCTATTCTGTTGACAACCTAAACCAAACATATTTTCTTATGACCTTGGAAGAGTTGACCGCAGTTAAAGACAATATCTAAACAGAAAAAGAATCTCGAACATCAGTCATTATTCACAAATAAATATTTAGGTACTTAGGTAACGTGTGAGTGTTAGAAGAGCTAAATACAATATTCATTACTTTTCGTTGTTTATTTAATTAGTACGCAGTGCATATCTGAGTCAGCTGATGTAAACAACCGCTGAAAGTCACATGGTAGTGTTTGATAGGTACGTAGAAAGATAGCAGTCAATTGGCTGGAAGTAGAAACTTTGAAGAGCCCACAGTAGTAATTTTTACATCATTTTTCAAAGTAATACGAAAACACCTAATGGTAAAATATATTCCATGTTAATGTATTGCCTATTTTTCATCTCTATTATTATAAAAATAACATTTTAGCTAACACAAATTATTACTGACTGAAATTATTGGATAACGCAGATCTACTATGCATTATGCCACCTCCATGTCAGAGGCAAGCCACAGTGCCATACAATTAACATTTCATTACGATAAAACACACATGCTAACATCATGGTTACAACTGAGACATCGCTCGTTACCGGCCATATACCGAGACGATTGCCAAAAAGACAAAGACTCCACTTTTAAAATGAAAAGTAGGAGGGTAAAGAGTTGGAGATCTCAGGTATATGTGTGACAGTTTTGACCAAACATCGAAATAAAGGAAAAACATCATCTTTCCACTAGCTGTACCGCTGCAGATCGTAACAAAGCAGTATTAGCAGTTTCCATAGACAAGTGTGGCAGAGACAGCGGGTTGCCACCAAGTATCGTTCAACCTTCAGAAACGTCAGGTTTTACTGCATCAAGGCACTACGAAATATTTCATAACTGAATGTCATGCCCACAACTGATTCGCAAAAAAAAAAAGATTCAGTTTTCCAACTTTTGATAACCTGTTTATCACCCGACAAAGTGATAATCGGCCGAAAAAAAGAAAACGAGGGTGGTTCCAAACGGTGCACATTTCCACACAATTTTACCGAGGTGTTTCCCGAAATTAACTTAGTTCCCCT
This sequence comes from Clitarchus hookeri, assembly GCA_002778355.1. Taxonomy (NCBI): domain Eukaryota; kingdom Metazoa; phylum Arthropoda; class Insecta; order Phasmatodea; family Phasmatidae; genus Clitarchus; species Clitarchus hookeri. The sequence goes on from NQII01000148.1 coordinate 136,643, forward strand.
AAATTTGTTTTGTAAATTTGTGTTGTAAATCTTACAACTTCCAAGCGATATATTTTTCAAGTCTACGAGCGCAAGGGATTTAAGACTGAAATCTTTGATACATGCAAACTGCTTCTAAACCTACCACTAATTATAAGAGATTTGTCACGAGACTTCTGCCACTGAAACATGGCCCTGCAGTTAGTTATCTTCTCTTGATTTCTCCCACAGCTCACGCCCTATGCGTTTTTAAAATGACAGGAAGGGACAGTGTAAAGCAGTTTATGTAAACTGTTCACAGTGTAAAAACACTTTGCCACAATAAAAAATTATGCTCCTTGTTATTAAAAACGACTGTGAATGAAGAAATAAAGGTTAAACAGTAACATGGAACTGCCAAAAGAAATAATACATCTCCGAACAAAAGAGGAAATTTTGCATAATTACCACCTCTAGTGTCGAAACAGTTCTTTGCCGAAGCCATCTCCCCAGAGGCGTCGGAGCGATACTTCACCATCAACTTAATGTCATAGGGCTACGGCGAGAAGAAACAGTACCCTCTGGCCGGGGGGCGGAAACCAGAGAACCACCGCAGTGATGGGCGTAGCCTCTCGCTGTCCTAATTGCCGGAAGAGGGACCACGCCCCCTAGTTTCAGGCACCTGCATGCCTAGCAGCCAACAAGGTAATGAATGATTCAAGGACGTTGGCCCTGGAAGAATGCTTGCTACCAAGCCGGCAGCCGCCAACTTCAAATGGGGAATCAATGTTAAACGAAATCCCTTCTCATTGCGCCAATTTTAAAGAAAACTATTTCAAACAAAAAAACATTCTGACGCGACTTTCTCAGAAAATATTAAATATGTTAAACCCAAAAATGTTACACTTTTAAATATAAAAATCAATACGTAACTCTTCAAATTAAATGTATACAATTAAAGTAATCAATAATCATAATTAAAACTTACGATTCAATGCATAATTTCTCATTGTAAATGTAGGGTCAAAAAATCTTTAACGTTAAAGTCGCACATTCTGCCTAAAAAATACCAACCACGCTGCCTCAGGAATACAACCCTTATATTGGACATCATAACAAACGTTCCATATCCAATGAAAATCACAACAGCAAAAGACAATCAGGCAAAGATCAGTTCAGTTGTCAGCATAGTATTTTGTATCAATTACGACAGTAAATTAAATATCATGTTGGTAACGCGGGAGCAAACTAAGGTTTTCATAGCTTGCAGTCCGCAGACGTAACTCTCGCCGTCGCCGCTCTTAGCTTTGCTTGTTCCGCACACCTAACGCTAGGTTGTAAAAGGTTCCAGGCCCGAAGGCCCGCCGCGCTTATATATAACTGGCCTGATCCAGAAGGTTCCCCGCACCCCGAGTCACGCTGAGGGCGACGACCTGAATATTCGTGCAACAATAACCCCACGCATTTAATACGAGTCCCGATAGGTTTATCGCGGCACGCGCGGTGACCTCTTATTTGTAAATTTCCACGCACTGCTCGGGTTACCAATGATGCCCTTGACACACTATGCTCCGCAAGCTCGAGCTGGAAAGGGCAGAGAAACAACATGTTACATACAGTATGCATTAGTGGTATAATGCGGGACATCAATAGTATTGATGAGGTTTATACAGTCCCAAGTAAGCAGTCATACATGAAATGTGACCAAGGGTTCAAGTTGCGCCCTAAGAATAAAAACGGTATAAAACTATTAAAAGAAATGCGTCGAGACGAAGAAAAGCACAATGTACGTAATTTTAAATAACTTTGAAATATAAATTATCCGTGCACTACAACGGTTCGGGACGGCAGCCTCGTCGTCACTCTGCCGTCAGTTCCGATCTGAGCCGGCACGCGTCGCTATTTAGAGGGAGGGGAAAACAGCTACGGTCAAATGGGTTTGGAGGGGAGAACCATTCATGTATCGAAAAGCAGAAATTATGACTTGTATATAGTATTTAAATACATACAAAAACGTTTTATTCCCAAAGATAAGTTCCAACTTCTCATTTAAACTCCGCAGATAATTTATTTGGGAGTGAAAATTGCAAAAAAAAATTCCAAAACTTCATAGTTATCCTTAGACGTATATCATACTTTCATCGTTAATAGCGTGCCATGAAAATAGGCACGGAAGGTGTATTCCGTTTTGAGCCGACCAATGCCGAGCCGAATGAGAGCGCGCCCTGCGTAACTAGTACGTATTATTTTCTTAAAAGTACTTATGTAGGGATGTAACATTGGTTCTACACAAAACAGCAACCGCAAGCAGTAAGGCAGTATCCTGGCTGCCTGCTGGCGCTGTTACCAAATTAAGGCCGGGGCTTAAAGAGCGCTGCCCACCTGGCGACTGCCCGTGACGTCTGGTGGAGGACATCCAGTGGACAGTGGTGGTGACCTTGGACAAGGTCGGCCTGCTCCCAGGAACGCTCTCGGCGCACGCCTGATATGGACACCGCGGGCACACCACACAAGTACCACACTAAATTCTGCGGACGACTACCCCTGCCACAGATTCTCACCACACGTTTAAGTCTGCCTGAAGAACATAGACGTGCAACTGGCACTGCGCAGTAACCACAATGGAAAATCTCACTAGGTAACTTAATTCGTCCAAATGATTTAGGCCACGGTCACGAGTGGTCTAAACGAGTTTATTGTAAATTAGTTCGCCAGCCATGTTCGAACATGTTTTCGAACGGAACTAGTTACACTGGTTACACTTCTATGATTATGACTGAATCCAAACAAAAGGAAATCCTAACCTCGAAAACACGCTACAATTATTACTTATAATCACTTCTACGCTCATGTAAATAAAGTATTTTATTAATTTTAACAAAACTTACCTTATTTCTACGTGACGTAACGAATGAAAAAATTCCCGCCAAATTAAGATATTCCAATAATACCTTCTATTTATTTCTTAGCAGCCAATGAGCACAACACACAAGAAAAATCGTTCCGGTGTACTTCACCACGTGTTCACAAAAAGCGACTGCGATCGGAACAAGTTCGGAGTCAGTGTAACCGCAAGGGCACCTTCATAAATTACAAACATGAAAAAAAAAAAAAATATATATATAATTTAAACTGTTCTGCTTAGGTTAGATTAAAATATAAAATACCATTATACTGAAAAATAACCTAATTCAAAAGAGACAACTCGGGAAAAATCTTCTTCACAACGTCATTACCGGCCGAATGTAAATGACTTATACTACAAATCATTGTACATTAAATATATGTTACTTTAAAAAGTATGCAGAGCTCGTGGAAAAATATGCACCTGTTTGTAAATTCGTTATATATCGCGCAGAAAAGCGGTTCATTTCTGGCTGGGAATACTTCGCAAAATATCCGACAGATGGCGCGCACAGCACGTCACAGCGTAGTTTGAGCAACCCTATTTTTGGTCAACATATAGCGGTTTTTTTTAAAGTTGATAGTTCTTATATTACGGTCTGGAAATATATTTCAAATTCGTGTCATTTCATCGAATTATTAGAAAAAATAATTCAGCACTATTATGCAATATTTCTGTATGCTTTTGGAATTAATATCAAGGACGTGTTGAAAACGAGGTTGGAGAGGGATGATACGGCGTGAAAAAGCTTTCTGAAGTTAGCACAACTTCAGAAAACTTTTCCACGTCGTACCGTTCTACTGTACATTTCATTTTGAACACCTATACATAACTACATTATCACGAAGTTTAGTTTTTAATACTAACAACCATTGTTNTCATTTTGAACACCTATACATAACTACATTATCACGAAGTTTAGTTTTTAATACTAACAACCATTGTTTTGTGACATCGTAAAATAAAATGTATTAATACAGCTAAGAACTCTTTCTTATCCGCGTATTTTCTGCTGTGCATCGGCAGTGCACTCAGAATAGCCAACATAATTTTAACTTTTGTTCGTTCGTGCATCAGCTGATACAGCATTTTGCAAATGGCACTTAGTTTGTTTCGTTTACATCAAGTTGCCACTCACCGACTGTCAGAATCTGGCCTTCTTATATGAAATGGACCATACCAGACCTGCCAGTCCGCAGTCGCCGTGCCAACCGGGCAACCGAGGCGAACTGACATCATTATAGTCTACATATACGGAATCTCTGTGCAAATTTTTATTCACAATGTATGCATTTTTGGCATTTTCTCGTTACCTTTCTACTTTAATCATTTAAGCTTTAACCAGGCGCCTGTCATATTATTTACAGAAGGACTTACTCAGATTATAATTAAAAATATATAGCCAGTTTTGATTTATTATTCACGATATCTGAAGGAAGCAGTACATAAGAAACTACGATATGTAGTATCTTCATTACTCAAACACGACAGAAGAAAATTATTTAATGTATTTCAGCCTCGAGGGCCACTGTAGCTAGACTAATAGCTGGTTTAACTTCTTTTTCGTTTAAATCAAGTTTAAGCAAAGTCAAAAATTTAACTATATTGTATTGTGTTTAAATGTGATGCATTTCACGGATGACAATGCAAATAGCTAACTGTGTGTAGATAAATGCAGTGAAGTAGGCATACTTCACTCTTCCAGAATTTGATGTATCTGCAAATCAAATCAATCTCTTCTACTGATTTATAAGGCATTATATGAAAAAAAGAAAACCGTCAGTAAATTTTTCGAAATTTGAAAAAGCGTCGAAATAACAAGAAAACCCTTTCGCGAAGTAGAAAAAACTGATGGTGTTTCTATTAAGTAAAATCCCGCACGTGTTATTTCATTGCTGCCGAATTTAAATGCAGTAAATTACTGTACTGGCGAAAATTCGAAATGCTATATCCACAATTTTAAGTGCAGACCGTTTCGACAGACGAAAATTTCTTCTTCTTCGATANCGAAAATTCGAAATGCTATATCCACAATTTTAAGTGCAGACCGTTTCGACAGACGAAAATTTCTTCTTCTTCGATATTTAAGCCTTACTTAATTTTTTGGTGTTGGTGTATATGTGCATAATAAATACGTTATTCTAAACAACAAAACTATAATATGTTTCTGGGTGTAGTTCGGGTATACCTATTGTCTATCGGTGGAAGGGTGTGTTGTAACAGATGACGGGCCTGTCCCTCGCAAGACGGCAGCACATGGTTGGAGAGTCTGGAAACTTGAAAACGGTTTCGATTTTTTCCTTACATTTGGATACGGATAGTTTTATTGTGCATCTCATTTTANGTCTGGAAACTTGAAAACGGTTTCGATTTTTTCCTTACATTTGGATACGGATAGTTTTATTGTGCATCTCATTTTAAACACCTATACATTACTATTTTATCACGAAGTTTCGTTTCTAATTACTTTACTTTTTGGCGTTCTAATTGCCGCACAGATTTTCGAGATTCTTTCAATTTTATTTGCATATATACTTTTTTATATGATAATGTGCATCCTAAAACTTTAAATTTATCAACTTGTTCAATCATCTTATTATCGTTATAGATATTTTTCTTAGGGGTTGGAGTCCTTGAAATGCCATGAATTAAATTTTGTTTATAGAGAAGTCAAAATTATAGTTGCAGACTATTTTGAGATGTTCAGATACTGCTCTATTCAGAGTGTTTTTATAATCTGATACGATCGTCTGCATATAATAGCGTTATTGCAAAATTCTTCTCACAAAGGTCACTTTGTATATTCATTACATTTTGCCACTGTTTCCACTCTCGGACTGCATTGTCCAAATATAAATTAAACAAAGTAGGTGATGGAAAACATCGTTGTCTTACCCCCATATTGTATTGATACCAGTCTTCTTTAGTTCACCGTTTTGTTGTTTTACACAGATATACGTGTTTGCATATATATATATATACATTATATATAAATTATTAAATATTTAAGCAGTAAGTGTAGGTATACCTCTCCGTGTCATCTCTCATAACTTTAGTCTAACGACTATCGAAAGCTATTATAAAGTCGACAAATATTATGTATGTTGGACGATTAAATTCTCTTATTTTTTCTATTAATTGTTTTAGTCATTCAAAATTCTTGCGTATACCTAATAAGCTATGTTCAGCAGACTAATACCTCTATAATTTTCACGTTGGGTCTTATCTCATGTTCTACAGACGAAAATGTGTAGCAAAATATGTCGTCATTTCCATCAAAATAATACATATTTTACGTATCCGAGTCGCAAAGTCAAATGGCACACGGGCCTAACTTTTATGCAAGTCGCATGGCTCACTCAAAGACTGCTTTGTGTGTGTGAGAGAGAGAGAGAGGAGAGGAGAGGAGAGAGGAGAGAGAGAGAGAGAGTGTGTGTGTGTGGGGCTTGAAAAGGAGGTACAATTGGGACGGGGGAGATAGACCGCCACGCTGCAACGTACTTAAAAATTCAGCGCATTTTTCGAAGGAAAAACAGAAAATATGTTTTTGGAACTGCAGGGCGATTTTAAATTATTAGCACCAAAAGAAAACAATCCTGTATTTCACAAGCATAAATATAACATGAAAGGTAAACTCGCCCAGTTTCGGTTGGCAACAACGAAAACATTTAAACATCGAAACCCACTCCCTAAGAGGCGTTGTTAATCAAAATGCCATCGGTAACTGTTGTTCAGACAATTCCCGAACCAAGTTTGCTAAAGAAGCACCTCACCATCACATCACGGCTAGGTAAATTAGGGGGAAAAAAAAGGGCCTTTAGCGGAAAGTTTAGTTATAGTCGTAATCGTTGTCATTCCTTATGTTTTTTGGGTAGCTGAACACGAATCTGAGGTTTCCTAACAGCATTTTTGCCCGGAACATAGCTTTTTTTTTTTTGCAAAAAACCTCGAAATTTTGGCACTTTTTTTAGGTTTATGCCTATATATTGGGAACTATGCGTTAAAAAAAAAAAACCATTCCATACAAAATTACCTACACTTTGTTTCCATAACATTTTTTTCTACGACCAACCGTTCCGCCAATAGAGCGCGCCAAAAAATGGGCAAAATTCCCAAAAATCGCAAAAACGCCATATTTCGACTTTCTACGCCCGATGTCCGTGGAAACGACTCATGTTATGATAGTTTTGACCATGTATGGTATTGAACTTGATGAAATACACTTAAAATTCAATACGCGGTCCGCTGAAATACACTTGAAATAAATATTGGGTCCAATTGTTTTCAAATAATTGTCTAAAATAAAATTGAAAGGAGACAAATTAGTGAAAAAACGTAAATATCATCCGGCCTGCTGCGCGCCACAAACTCTTGGAAAGATGGTAAATGAATATTGGAATGAATGTTTGAGTATTAGAATTTTGGCGATGTCAAATTGCAACGTAATGCCCGTGTCCAGCCACTTGCCATAATGAGCAACGCAATAACAGTAGACAACGAAGTTTTCCCCATTAATCCCACCACGTTGTTTCAACGAATCAGTGTGGTTAGGACCTTACTTTTTCTCTCCGTTTGAGAATGGTCTGCGAAAAGGGACCAAATCAAAGTTATACAAAGAATTCGTTCCCATTCAAAACAAGGACTTCAGCGGTCAAGTGCAGTACGTAATCGATGGTGGGTTGTTACTGCACAAAGTTGTCTGGCCCGACAACAAATATTTTTCAAAAATATGTGACAGATGCGTTGGATACGTTATAACAACATATGGATCCCAAACAAGAGTGGTCTTTGATGGGTACCCCGAACATGCGCAAGGTGGAACGAAAAGTGCAGAAAGGTTGAAAAGATCTATGAAAACTAGTTCCGTGGACATCCTCTTTGATAAAACCATGACCCCGACCACAAAGAAAGAAAAATTCCTGGCCAACCCAAATAACAAAAAACGACTGATTGCCCAAAAAACATAAACAATGCCAACGATTATGACTATACCTAAACTTCCCCCTATTTTTTCAAGAGCAAAAGAACAAGACGGCCATCCGTCAACAATGGCATGGGGGTGAAAACCGACTTACGAAGCCCCAGAAAATGAGCGCATCGTGCCAGCAGAGAACGAACGTGCCACAAACAATCGTATGGCACGTAATATGCAAGTGTCTGCGGTTAAGTCTTACAGATTTTGCATGGTACAAGTACTCAAACTAACCAACAAACCAAAACTGAAAACTGAGAGAGTTCTACATGGATTGGCAAACACGGATGGAGGTGGATGGTTTCGCGTACTGACTTGTGTTCACTGATGAAGCAGTTTTTCACGTAAAAGGCAAAGTGCACACGCACAATTTGAGATTTTGGTGCACAGAAAACCCGCATGCTACAATGGAACGTCAACGTGATTCTCCCACGGTTCATGACCAACCGCAGTGTGCTTGGACCTTCCTTATTCGCGAAGTCTACCGTTACAGGTGTAACCTATCTCGACATGCTGTCCAAGTGTTTGTTGCATCAGTTGGAAGAAGAGGTATCCAACTTCATATTTGCAGCAAGACAATGCCCACCATATTGGCATAACATCGTATGCAATCATTTCAACAAGCTTCTTTCACAACGCTAGATTGGCAGTGATGGATTTAAAAGTGTGGCCCCCCAAGTCTCCTAACCAAACTCCTTACAATTTTTTTCCTTCTTGGGGGTATACGAAGGACAAGGTGAGCGTCATTCCTACAAGACTTACAGCAGTTACGGCGACGGATAGGCGACGCGGTTGACTCAATCAGACCATGCTTGCACAGGTGTGGCAAGAAATGGGAATATCGTGTAGACATCTGTGAATGGCGATGGAAACTTGGAGAGTTTACTTTTCATGTTATATTTATGTTTGTGAAATATATTCTTTACAGCAGTCACAGGGCTGAACAATCCCAGAGTCTGGAGAAGCAATTCCCCAAACCGCGTCATTATGTCATCAAAAAGTTTGTGGAGGAAGGGTGCGCGGAAGAAGTTGTCGAAGCCCTCACTAACTCGGGCGCAGTTTCGAGGCCTGTCTCGTACGGGCACGAGGGCAGCCGGGTCACGACATCTGCTAGCGTACACGAAAACCAGATGTTCTATATTTCTTTGACTCATTGAAAACCCATTCTAGCACTGTAACAACATCACTCCGCTCCACACCTTCCTGCTTAGTATTAGTAAAACAAAGTATATTTTTCATTCAATTCGATGTTAATCTCTTGTATAAAGTATTTATATATTATTATTTTGTTATTAAGAAAAAACCTCGAAAAGCAATTTTTTTAAAATCTTTAATCACAATCCGGAGGCAATAAAACTCAATAAAATGTAATAAAATTTTACGTATGGATTACCAACACCATTTAGCACCTTTCAATCGCTGTGCCCTTTACAATATCGAGAAATAAAAAAAAAATGACCCACCCTAATACACAGCTGCGACTATGATCGCCATCACCCACGATGATGCGTTTTTTTAATTTAAAAGGCAGATACTCGCCCGCTACCTCACGCATTCTAATAGCGAGATACCGTCGTTCATCACGCAGCCATTTCGAACACAGCAACACTGGCTACGCACGATCCGCCCTAAGTGCGAACAACAGACATTAGTATGAGGACCTTTGGAAGTGCATCTAACTATTGCTACAAGCATCCGCAAAGACGCCATTAAATTATTACCTATAACATAACAAAAACCACGTGCCAGATTTGCACTTCTTCTCAATGCTTTAGTAACTGAGTTACCGTATATCTAAATGAGACGAATTAGTGATTATAAAGCCTCCAGACGATCTCGACACAAACAACACAGCGCGCAGGTTTATTAAAATGCCATAAAATTGAGCTGGTATAAATCCAATAGTTTCCATATTATTTCCTTGAATTTCATTCTCGGTTAGAGATAATTACGCAGAGTTATTAGAAATGTGTCAGAAAATTAAATAGACACAGAAGCTAAACCATATCATTCTCCATCACCCACACACATGCACAAAAATAATCCACTCAACGTCCTAAAATGGAGCATTGATGAATGTCTCACTCGAGGAATATTTCCTGTTAAACTAAAATATGCGGAAATGGTACCAGTGTATAAAAAGGGCAATAGAACTTTGTTTAGCGNGGAATATTTCCTGTTAAACTAAAATATGCGGAAATGGTACCAGTGTATAAAAAGGGCAATAGAACTTTGTTTAGCGATTAAAGGTCTATTGCAATCGACATAAGAGAAGATAATAGCAGACAGATCGACACGTTTCTCAACAGAGCATAAAATACATCACCGTGCTAATCTCGCTTCATTGCAGGTAAGTCTACTTACTGACCAACTTTAAATACAGAATACCTATTGATTGTGGTAAACAATAACATGTATATTTGCTAATCATTTAGAGGCCTGCTGTTGTGTTGATCATGAGCTGCTTCTACGTAAGTTAAATCACCTAGGAATACGAGGTATAACTAACAAGTTGTTTAGATTGTATCTTGATAATAGGAAACAAGTTACCCCTATTACTTATTGTTAAAATAACTGCATTACTTTAGAAATCACCTTTCGGAATCTGCAACTATAGAAGTAGGAGTTCCGCAAGGATCAAAATTAGGACTTATATTGTCTGTAATATTCATTAATGATTTCCTTTTTCTGTAAACACAGGTTCTACAGTAATATGTGCACATGGCAATATACTTGTCACTGAAACTAACAGGCATTAACTTGTGCTTTGCTGTATATAGCTTAAATAATCTGCCACTTAATACAGTACTTACAAATACATTTTTATGGCAGTAGATTCTGGGGGTACATATAAATTATAGAAAAAGATCTTCAAAATACAACAGAAAATAATTAAAATAATAACCACAAGGTTAATAATAATTATGTTCATAGCCACAATAGCAGGATGTTAGACCCTTGCAGAATCAAAACATTCAAATTAAATATAAATTAATTAATAACATGCCAAAAATTCTGTAAAAAAATTAAAGTTAATTCTTTGGAAGAATACTTTGATAAGGAATATATCACCGATGACTGAATACTAACATTTGCATGATACGGTGGCAATCGGAAACGGACAGAAACCTAACCACATATTTAAAAGCATTATTCAAGCAATTTTGCTATCCACATATTTGTATATATTAATGCCTAATACAAGTTCTGCATTTAGAGTATAGTAGAAGTGTTATCGTTAGAGAAACAGAATCTCTCAGCTTCGTAACAATTTTATTTTTTTATTTTGTACATATTTTTTTATAGCATGTTTACCGTACATAGTGACAAATGGTAATGATCAACAGTCTCTTCTCTACGAGTATATCCGAGTTGCGAGACAGCAATCTTACTGTTTATATTCTAGTAATTTCTCACTGCCAGGTTATGTTACTGCAGGGCAATGTATCTGTAGAGTAAAACGGCGAGGNGTGTCAAGTGAAAAAAATATCCGCAACGTAGTGCGGGGATAAGCAGAATACCACCATGCGGGGTCGGCCGGCGACAGGCATTGTGCACCTGTGACACAATAGGCCGCGCACCCATGCCTTAGGAAGTCAACGCAATCGCGCGGCCTACAAAGAACCATCTTAATACGTAACGCCTTTCCCCAAAAGCCCAAGCCATTCTAATGCACTGCCTAAGAACACGTACACGTCTATAGATGCCACTTACGATGGTTACAAGGCTTTTAGGTACGGTGGCGTGAACTGCGAGTCTAGCTCTGTATTTTTATATTTCCTTCAATGATCGTTATACACGCATATTCATAGGACAGTTCAGTGGAGTCAGCTTGACAAACTAATAAGGCAAGTAAAATGCTGCTACCAGAGGTTTAGCTTCGTAAGTCGCCACCTTCATTTATAGCACGAATTGTCACTAAATAACTGANCCACCTTCATTTATAGCACGAATTGTCACTAAATAACTGAATTGTAAATAAGGCATTAAATATTTTACTGTAAAACAGAAAGTCGCAAAAAAGGAAATCCTGCAGTATGAAAATAATTAAACTTTAATGCAAAAAAAACAAGCAACAGCAAGTTAAATACGTATATTATTCAAAATAAATATTTTGTGACCGTTAAAAGAGTTGGATTTGAAATAAAAAANACAGCAAGTTAAATACGTATATTATTCAAAATAAATATTTTGTGACCGTTAAAAGAGTTGGATTTGAAATAAAAAAACCGGACGCTGTATCTTAAAAGTTAATATCTACAATGTAAGCATTTACACAGTTATGTTACAGCATATTGTTTATTAAAATTCCGTAGCTTTACTCAATTTTCAAATTCCATATCTTGTGTNCAGCAAGTTAAATACGTATATTATTCAAAATAAATATTTTGTGACCGTTAAAAGAGTTGGATTTGAAATAAAAAACCGGACGCTGTATCTTAAAAGTTAATATCTACAATGTAAGCAAGTACACAGTTATGTTACAGCATATTGTTTATTAAAATTCCGTAGCTTTACTCAATTTTCAAATTCCATATCTTGTGTNTACACAGTTATGTTACAGCATATTGTTTATTAAAATTCCGTAGCTTTACTCAATTTTCAAATTCCATATCTTGTGTATTTTTTACTGCGTTTGCAAATTATTAAAATTTACTTGATCTACGATATGTACATAAGTTGATACGTTAACGCTAAAGCTGTCTTCGGGCTCTAATCTAAATGTCCGACGCTGTGGTTTTAACGAAAAGTGAGCAATAGCCCTGTTACTATGTAGCTGCAGCATGCAATACTAATACCAATTTATAAGAATGAAACGGCATCACTGTTGAGATAGAATTAACACGGGGATGAAACTCCAGTGTGTTTCTACCCTCCATTCGACCGTTAACCGATTAACGTATGATCTAAATTAGTTTAAATTATTTATATTTAAAGTTATATTCAGTTCATGAAACAAAATGCATAGAATATATAACTTCACAGGCAAATGCTTAAGTTATAATCGTGTGCCAAATATACGTAATAAAGAAAACATATGAATTACTTGCTTCATGATGTTCTCGAAATTAAATAATTACTTTTTGATAACACCAAATACGGAAAGATTATTTTTAGGTTACGCTTACTCGTGAGACGCAAGACTGTGAATGGAAACATGAACATTTAAGAGAGAAACTCAGGCGGCGAGGATTTTCTTTACGTGCAATGCGCCGCAATAAAATACTGCAAACTTTTCATTAAAAATACAGTTCGACACGTGAAACACAGTATCTTCAGAAACAATACAAATTGAGAACTACCAACTGCACCATTATTTCATTCGATATGGATTTAAAAAAAGCGAAGTGTTTATCTGGCACCTGTATTCGCAGAGACTATAAAGAATTTCTGTAACATATTTGTTGAACACAATTCGCTTGAAGCTGACGAATTTCAATTAGTACTTATAGAAACAAAATATTTTAAAAACAGCTGCTCCATATAATTTAAAATGCTGAATGAAAGCAGCATTCGACACACATAAAATGTTACAAGAGTTGCACATGGAAATTCGCAGACTGCGAAATTCTAATATTTATACCCTAAAAGTTTGTATAAAATATTATTTTAACAAATCCCGTGTGAAGTCACAATTGATAGTGGTACTAATCACGTTTTGTTTAGCACATTGAGGTATTGGTGCTGCATTAATTTTAAATATTTTATTTCGATGTACTCAAAATGGATACTAATGTGTATAAAGTTAACAGGAAGGCATGATGCGTTTGTACTAAGGTTGAGTGAATACGCTTAACATCAGTACACGGTGATGCGATGAGCTGAAGGGTATTTATTAGTAGTACAGTGAAATTAGGCTGGAGAGGTCAAACCCAGGCATTTCAAATAAAAANATGAGCTGAAGGGTATTTATTAGTAGTACAGTGAAATTAGGCTGGAGAGGTCAAACCCAGGCATTTCAAATAAAAATACGGGATCTTCTGGTAACCTTTCTATTTTATGTCCTCAACAAACCTCACGAAAATCTCAAAAAATCCGGTAACGTATTTCCCGCCATTTCGCATCTAAGTCAACTATGTAGGATTTTTTGCATGCATTTAGTTTGTCCAACATAGCTAGTAAAGTTTTTGTCGCAGACATTTTTTTTTTTCTTCCTCGCATTACCTACAGCATAAAATGTTATAGATAGTAATTTTCTTATTTCGGTCCATCCGTTTTCTTAAAAAATTAGGCTGAATTTGAAAATTATTATGGAATGTGTTTTAAGATGGAAAATAACTAAATTTGCATACAGAAAATTAGTTATTACAAAAGCTGTAAATCTCATTAGCTAGTTGTAAATTTCATTACCTTTAAAATTATATATTGTGATAGTAATGTACAACTATGTTACAGTTTTGGAAGTCGATAACCATGGAGGGCAAGTCGAAATGGGAATTTCCGAAGTCGGTTTTGTATGAAGCAAATGTTTCCTCCAGGAGCCATAGTTCACACCATTAATCCCCCCAGCCCCGTACATATTAGGGTGTATAGTTTTTTTTCTTTGGAATTTCTGATTGGTCCATATGCGAAAAAATGCTCTATACCAACACAATGAAAACTGATATAACAAATATACCGAACTGTTTTGTTTTATACTGCCCCAAGAACTGGAAAGATCGTTAAAAAAAAACACTAAAACTAGTGTACGTTTAAGGGTCGTTTTACTTAATTTAAGACCAAAATTATATATATTTTTTAACTTTTTACTACATATAGAAGACGTTACAATAACAATAAAGTCCAAAAACACAATTTTTTTTACACAAACTATAACACGAGGAGATAAAAAAAACAATATTACAAAATTTTGTAATCTCTTTTTGTATTAAAAACGGGCATTATTTATCGAGATTCTAGCCTTGTTTTAATGAGCCCATCTCGTCTTAAAGGGCCACAGACAGCGGCTGAAGCTTCTGTAACGATTTTGACGCATCTTTCAGTCGCTTGCGTGTGGCAAGGAAACTTTTTGATTCTGGGCAAAATTATTTCGTTAATGATCCTTGGATTTTCAATGCACTGTGAAATGAATTCATCGCTTATAAACTTCGTAAGAGGAGGCTCAGTTAGGATAATCTCATTCCAATTGAGGTCTGGATAATTTTCGGATTTAAAATCAAATTTAGGCAGCGCGAACTTTTGGATGTTTGAAAGTGTGGCTCGTCGTGTTTTCAGTAAACTCGCAATGTCTCGCTTTCATCGGCCAACATGGCTACTAAAATATTCTCTGGATGCCCAAAAAAACCATTTCTCTGTATGACAGGATCAACTATAGCATTTAAATCTTCTGTCAAATACCTGGAAAGCTGAATGGTCTTGTGTAAGTGCCCAGCGCCATAAATGCAAAGACGTTGCGTTTTGATGGAAAACCACATTGGCGTATATACTTTTATTATAAAATTGGTTAAAATTAACAAATTGATAGTCTGCTCAGAGGAAGAAACATACAAACGAAGGATTCTGTTAGCAGTTGTGAGCCACCGGGAATGTACGATTTTGCCAGGATTTTTCTTTGATAAGCTTTCGGAACACGATCCATAGTTTATAGCTTGACACATTTCGTAAACACATTTCGTAAAAGTACAGTTGGTCAGTACTCAAATCCTTACTGTTTGCTACGATAGGTAGAGTGCACTGGATGGTTTGAAACGGAACCACTGGAAGCTCCTCACAAACCTTGAAAGCTTTTCCGATAGGTTCTGTAAAACTTCTAGGTCCAGTAGTAGAGCCATCAAGATTCTCGCACAAGTGTCGAAACGGCAGTTCATTGACGTGTAACTGGCAAATGCACCACTGTAGCGGTTTTCCGATTTCTATTTCAAGTTTTCGAATAATACCCCCTTGGTTACCTGTATTAACAACCGTTCTATCACACCCGATTACAGTACACTTATTGCATTCAANCGAATAATACCCCCTTGGTTACCTGTATTAACAACCGTTCTATCACACCCGATTACAGTACACTTATTGCATTCAATGTTTTTCCTGTATAAGAACTCCTTTAATTTTTTACTTACTATTGCTGCTTTTCCGGTGTTTAATTAAAGATGACCAATACATAGTGACTCTGGTTCTTGAACTAAGCTTATATACTCTTCCATAATTATCCTTCTCCTGGAATCTCTCATACTAAGCGTTTTTCTTTGCGGCCATCGAAGTATAATCCAAAATTTTGATCTTCAGAATTAAGTGGTGCATCGGTTAATCTGGTCCTCTGCTTCTTACGGGCTCTTCTAATTTTATTTCGGTCCCCAACGTCGGACAAATTGGCCTCCGAAATAACCCCCACACTTTGGAGTGTTGCCGAAACAATGGCAGCTGAGAGAAACTAGGGCAGTAGTAATCACCAGAACATTCCTTCAATGATATCTCCACGACAACAGATACCCAAGGTCGGAAGCGGCACGCGCCCTGATAGTTATAACAGGCACGCTTTGTAAACATTCCTTTGTGAAAATCCGCTGCGTCTTTGGTTGCAACTGATAGCACGTGTGTCCATAAATCATCCGTGCCTTCAACGCTCGCAGAACGACCGCCTGAACCAATACTAATATTTAATTCATAAAAGTTTATTTCCATGATTAGCAACAGTAACTCGAAAAAAAAGATTGGCCCGTTTAAAACACAGATATTTAGCTACCATCAGTAACTTCTAGTTTTTTTTATTACTGAGGGCCTAGTTGTTAAGACGGATATTGGCGCGTGTCTGAAATAATCTTATCATTTTCAGCAGGCGACATAATTTCCCACGACACTTCCATTTTGTGAGATTGAGATATACGACAAAAAATTAAGTCCACGACTTTTCGAGCACATTGGGGACTGATTACCGCTAGTTATTAGTAATCAACAGGATATAGGGCTGTCTTTCAGTGTACTCAAAGCCAACCAAATAAAGTGTGTAAGTCGCAAGCAAGCAGTGAAAGAAATACAGCAGTGGATAGATACGGTATTTCTAAAAAGGATTCGTTTAACGTAAAACCCTCTCCGGGGCTCCTGGAAACGAATTACGCCGGCTGCCTGAAAAGGGCGAAGGGGTGGCACGCCCTTTTTATCTGCGGCGCGATGACATCTGCCCCGTCATCAATCTCGATGGCCTGACCACTCCCTTCGGCCACTCCCGCCCAAACGATAAAGGCAGGGCAGATATATTTAGTAGCTAAGGTAAGCTCTCTACGTCACTCTACGTCAAACCGGGGCAGTAGTTCATTCCCGGTAACTGATAACTGTTCGCGGGTCCGCTCGTCGCACACACGGAAACGACATCGCCGTAATTTTTGTATTTTCTGGCAACACTCGCTTCCTAAACCTGTGATAGCATTTTCAATTACAGGTAAAACACAATTTCAAAAAAATAATTATTCTACGTTATAAAAATTTGTTTACGAATTATTATTCCTTATTAACTCGAAAATTCATTACACAAAGACAGCTTTCTGCACAATTAATTGTCTTAAAAGAGAATTATCATATTGATAATCAAACTTCCGTAATTTAAAAGCGATTACGTAGCATAAGAAAAAAGAATTAACTTCCGTCGTTCACACGTTTACACGATGTGTACACGCTCAAGACACTCGAAATATCTATCCCAAAATAACAGTAAAGTATCCAAAATCGTGTTTACTGTGTAAATTATATTTTTAATATTTTAATTTTAGAAATAAGGTAGCCAATAAAACATGTTCCCACAAGTTCTGCCCTGAAGCCTGGGACTTGGAAGATAAATATACACCTGTCTTACTTAAAAAAAAAGAACCTAAAATTAGGCTGGCCATAGAGTTTTTGTTCCGAGATGCCTGACTTTTATAGGTTTTTTTCCANGAATATTTTAATTTTAGAAATAAGGTAGCCAATAAAACATGTTCCCACAAGTTCTGCCCTGAAGCCTGGGACTTGGAAGATAAATATACACCTGTCTTACTTAAAAAAAAAAAGAACCTAAAATTAGGCTGGCCATAGAGTTTTTGTTCCGAGATGCCTGACTTTTATAGGTTTTTTTCCAACTGTTCATCTTTGCTTATAAAAAAAATGTATCATTTAAATTGTATAATGCGATGAGAAAGTAAAAACATTTACCTTTGTGCAGCAGCCATAATAACTGAATCCTTTTAAGACAGCTCATGAGATAAAATTGTAATGCTACTCGGTGAACAAAACCCCTGAAGCCAGCATCTCAAGTATCTACACATTTTTTTAGGTTTAACAATGGAAATGGCGTAGAAGAGTTGGCGATACAGTTTTATCCCAAATTAATTGTAACCTTAAAACATGTTTTATTTGTAATATGACGTGCACTGCATTCCTTAAGAAAAACGGCATAAAATATTACACTATACAAATTTCAGAAAATGGTTTTATTTTAAAAAATTTCCCGAATCTCTATAAATTTTACAAAATTACCTGACTTTTCCAAGTGAATGGCTGTCCCGAAAACCATATATGGATGCACAAAAGCGTTGTTATCTTTTTCTTTGGTAACTTGATCCATGTTTCGTATACGGGTCTTCTGAGATTGGCGAAGAGCAATATTCTCTCACAATCTATGGCTATGCTAATCAATGAGATACCTTCCCGCAACTATTAAGTACACCAATAATGTACAGTAAAATTGCGATAGCGGTGTTTTATTCCTAACTTGTTATTATTCGTCCCTTCTGTTTTATAGAATTTTTTTTTTCACATAGCAGTGGACTCATGCATGCTAGCCGTCGGTGGTTGGTATGATGAAAAAGAATTTAGTGAACCTTCGAACTATAAGTCAGTGCATTGAAAGAACAGCTCTGAGTGCGAAGGTCTCGGTGACGATTTGTACGCACACTAAATGAGCACTACTACACTGGCTTGTGCCGTGTTACATGGGGGTGCCTCCACCGAACAGGCAGATCTCGGTCCTTAGCAATCAGCGTCGATTAAGAGAATAGGTATTGTGAAGGACGCCCTGACACGCAGTCGAGTGGTTTCCCCAGAGTGAGATAATGCGATGTATTTCTCAGGTTTATATTTGATTAAGCGACCATATAAGAACTGGTAAGATGGTGAGATACTTCAAAGCTGTGAAGGCATGCCACACAGAATGTAGGTTGGGCAGAGCCGCGACACAGCAGTAAGTACTAAAGAAGCCATCATTATAGCTGTATGTCTTGCAGAACGCAACATTTTACCCACACCCACATTCCTTATGTTAGTAAGATAATTTTCGTTCAGAATTTATGAAAATTAGGAAGAGGCAGTTTTTTTTTTTAAAGCTTGTAAAATGACGAATGTAGAAATCCATGTTTACATTTGCAGAAATGCCTCTGTAGCCGCAATTTTGAAATTTTAAAATGGCAGCCGTAAAATGTTTTTACATCCCGACATTAAATTGAAATATTCAGTTTATTTTAAATGATTTGGGCATAGTCTCAGAGTTCAAAAATGTTACCAGGTTAGTGATGAACATTAATAAGCCAGAAAAACTGTGGAAGTTAATATTATTTCTAAGGGAAAGTGAAACAAAAATAATACACCAAAAAATTAAAATTTTTTACTAGAAATATATGAAGACAGGCTGATAGTTTTTAAAACCTAATGAACAACATTTGCATTAGATTACACCCTAACTTCATCATCACTGTTAGCAATATTAGTATTACAGTCCTCATCGTAGAGTTTTTTGTTATGCAAACATCTGACCATTTCGATAAGGCCTGTGGCGCGGAAATAACTATTGCAACTGGCACCATCTATCCACCTGTAATAATAACCGAATTGCAGTGGGTAATTTTCATGTATTGTGTTCAAACAATGTATTGTTTCACCTAATTAGGAGAATTTCCCAGTGTTGTCCACTCCAATGATTGCTGCGCCATACCTCTCGCAAGGGACCTTACACAGAACTTCCAAACACCAGTTCGGACCAATAGTCCCACCAAGCCTAAGGCGATTCGCGAGGGGGGTGAGAGTGAAGCACCAATGAATCTTGGGTTGTGTAACCCAACACAAAACATTAGGTAAAAACGAAGGGACTGAGCCTAAATCCTTAGCCAGCACCTTCATGGTTACAAAAATAACCAGCCATTGCGACGCGTCTAAAACCATATGCATGTTATATCTTTACGAGAGTTTGATGAACTACAAAGTTATTTTAATGAAATTGTAAAAATTTACATAAAACAAAAATGTATTCGGGTAGTATTTTTACTAATTACATAAAAAATCGAAGTATCAATAAATTTATTTTTGTAACCTTTTAACATAGTTTCTTCCTGGTAACATAAATTACAGTATACGAGTTTATTAACACGTTAGAAAGAAAATGTATTATTTTATTTGCCGGGATCCCCGAAAAGCTAGGCACATATTAAATGTTTTCGGCCTTACGCTATTCTTAACATCTGTCACTCTTATTATTAAAATAAGAGTTAACTAAAGCATAAAATCATTGATTTTAAAATCCGCGAAAGGCAAAATTAGACGGGCGACTCGATGCGCTGTATGCCGGATTATGCACATGAAATGTTGGACTTTACTGCTGCTCAACCGCAACATTGGGGAGCACCATCGCCAGAGCCAGAAGGTGTTTCACGACATCACAAGACGAATCCAGAGACGTGGACTAACTTCAATGCAGCATTGGAAACCTAATCCGGGAAACCTCTCACAGTAACAAATATTAACCAATCAAAATGAGACAAAAGCAAAATAACTTACTGCAGAAATGAAAAAATAATAATAATAATACACTTACCAAAAGCGCTAATAAATGAAGGACCACTCCATTAAATAAAAAGTGCAGAACATTAAAATCAGCCTATTCACGCCATAATAGTTGCAATCAAGAAGAAGCAAATAGGGCGAGTCCCCAAAGGCCTAACCGACTATCACAAACATTAAGTCGCTCGGTACAACACCAGAAGTAATACAGTTTATATACGTTACATTAATGAGATTAATACGTTATAAAATTAAGTTGACGGTTACAGAAAACCAAATATAATATACTCTGTACAAAATGTACAAAAAATAACAATTTCTTTTCAACGGAAATTATTTTAGTGCACCATTTTATTAGCACATCAGTTTACCATGATCAAAGTATGTTCAATAATTGGTCACCAATAAATCTTAAAATTACACAAACGGTGNTCATTTTAGCACATCAGTTTACCATGATCAAAGTATGTTCAATAATTGGTCACCAATAAATCTTAAAATTACACAAACGGTGTCAAAGACATTTAACCTTGATCTAGCATAGAAACTAGAAATTAAAATGTTAGGATGCTAAAAAAAAAAAGCAACTTAGCCATTTAAAAAAAATATATATATATAATCTCTAACAGAAAATACAAGGTTCAAGAAGAAAGAAAAAACATTAAAAGCTGGTTTGCTTCCCGTGGGGAATTACAGTATACAGATTTATTGTACCAAATAGTACGACATGAGGCAACTTCAGCGCAACCGAACTTGTTTACAAGCATTTCGAGTATTTACATGCAGTATCATCCCGACTTCGCGGGCTGCACTAGAGGATTGTTCTGCTCACGTGACTTTCGTCACTATTCCACGCAAATGCTACGGCAATTCCTGAACATGAGCACTCAGTTATCACCAACTTTGTTACCAGTATGATTAGAATCTCTACACCGAAGAGAATATTGTTAGGAATCACATGCGTTAAAACATAGCAGAAAAACCTGAGACGCCACGTGTGCTTACAACAGCTGACAACCTATCGCAAGTTTCGACCGTAACACCTGGCACACACAAACAACACTCCGAACCAGGAAACTGTTACAGCAGAAGCCGACGAGGCAAGACCAGATAAAGACGCAAAGCTCGGAGACCTGCACATAGCGATGTGCTTCGAACCAACACGCTGTTCGGCTTCTTCGCCAAGCGAACGAGAGGAATTATTCTCACGGTGGGTGACTGGAGACTGTTGCCAGCCAACTGCCTCGATGATGCGCGGGGCGGGAAAGGCGGCACGCGGATGGTGTTAAAGAGTGACGGCCGCAACCGGATGTATCGGTATGCGTTGCCAGGGGCGACAACGACTCGGCAGGAAGCCGCGGATCGATGCCCGGCCGCGTTGCACCAACGGCCTACTTCGACGCCGACAACACACGAACCGCCAAGGGAGGCGCATTGCTAGCGTGCCGTCACGAGCCATCTAACGGGACTTCAAGAGTCCAGAGGCGAGGCGAGGCGATCACGTGCCGGCCTGCATTCAGAGGACCAACACTACGCAGTAATCCTAATAAAAAAAAAAAAACAAAAAAAAAAAACCCTCTACCCTCGCCCTGACAAAACGCACCAAAGGCCTAGTGATACCTGTTTAAACAATGAGCGGATACGCGAGTGGATATCTTAATTCCACAACCGGGATAAGATACCAAACTTTCCAAAACAGTTAACAAAAGTCCAATAAATAACAATGTTGCAAATATCACACAACAAAATTTAACGAACATTATTTAATTTTGAATAGAGGACGATTTCCTTTATGCGAGATAAAATTTGAGACAACTAAACACATCGTCGTGAGCGTGATAAAGTGTAAATTCAAAGTTTGGGGGGAATGTGTAGGCGTTTGCTTGGAACGGGGACAGGAGTACGATCTACTGGGTTAACCAATATCCCGCTACCCTCTCCGGATAACAGATGGCAACACAGAGTTAAACTGCATAGAAAGAAAACAATTATAATAAGAAATCAACTTCTCAGTAAACGGAAATAAGCACGCTCTGCATTTCTTAAAATTAAGTAGAGAACTGCGAGGATCCCAAAAGCCGTTACATACAGTTGCAAAATATGTATTATTATTTCATATACAAAATAAAACTTAATTTTTGACAATTTTGGCAATGTGTGTACAAGTTTTTAGTAAGTTAAAGTTGTATACTTGGGTGCATGAAACCTCTACTTCTACCTTAAGGAAGGGCACACAAAATATATTTTTTAATCAAAACTCCACATTTTTGGAAAAGGACGTCGGTGAGGAATTGCAGTTCTAGCCTATGATACATAAGGAAGTGCAATCACGAAATCATTTCAATGTCGTTCGTATGAGCTAATGTGCAGTGAAGAACTAAAGGCTGTTCACGAAAAAGCGAGCACTTTTGAAAGCCCTGCCAAGTTACAGCTTTCAGCCAATCGGTTGCGTATCTTTGCACGTAACTATCAAAATAAACACTGCCATGAGCCTTTCCAGCTGGTGTTTATATCAGCTGGCTCACATATCCACTACATACTCCAGAAAATTAAAATACTGTAATCAACACTATTAACACGTACATGGTAATTTCAGTAATACACTGAAGAGCTAAAAAAAACCTGTACACCTGCCTAATATCGTGTAACAATCCCCCCCTTCCCGCCCCCAGCACACTATAGTACCGCAAGACGACGTGGCATGTACTCGACTAATGTCTGAAGGTACACAGAAGGCAATTCACACCATGAATCATGCAGAGCAGTCCAAAATCCAATATGCGCCAATTTGAAAAAGGGTTGCACGCCTGTCACGATTAATGATTCTCGTCAGTCGTCGTTTGTCCCGTTCGTTCACGATCTTTTTCCGGCCGCAGCGATGTCGAAGATTTGATGTTTTACCGGATTCCCGATATTCACGGTACACTCGTGAAATGGTCGTACGCGAACATCCAAATGTTATCGCTACCTCGGAGATGCTATGTCCCATATCTCGTGCGCCGACTATAACACCACGTTCAAACTCACTTAAATCTTGATAACCTGCCATTGTAGCAGCAGTAACCGACCTAGCTGCCGACCGCATCGCGTTACTCCGATTGGTTCCATACCTCTGTTATTTTCATACGTACGCCTATACCAGTTTTTTTTTTTGGCACTTCAGTGTACGTTTGTCAACAGAATAGCAGAGGAGTTGAGCATTATTATTTTCTCCGTTATAAAAACGCCAAGATTTTTCGAATGTTCACATTTAAAAAGGCTGAAAAGCTCGCCCGTTATACGGCCATACTTATAACGCACGCTTTTAGAATATACGACGTATTCACGACTTCATACAGAAGACAACGTACCTTAAACAATCGTTAAATGACCTAATAATTATGTTTATCATCATTACGAGTAGAATGACAATGTATAGATAACTCGCAAAAGTAATNCGACCGCATCGCGTTACTCCGATTGGTTCCATACCTCTGTTATTTTCATACGTACGCCTATACCAGTTTTTTTTTGGCACTTCAGTGTACGTTTGTCAACAGAATAGCAGAGGAGTTGAGCATTTGAAAAGCTCGCCCGTTATACGGCCATACTTATAACGCACGTTTTTAGAATATACGACGTATTCACGACTTCATACAGAAGACAAAGTACCNCGACGTATTCACGACTTCATACAGAAGACAAAGTACCGTTAAATGACCTAATAATTATGTTTATCATCATTACGAGTAGAATGACAATGTATAGATAACTCGCAAAAGTAATTTTTCAAACAAAACTACCCACAAGCAAATGGCAGGCGATACTACGAAAACAATTGTCATGACGTAATGAAACAAAATAGCTGAACAGACTTGATCCAAATTTTTACAGCATACTTCCACAGCAATATTTGTCACTCGACGAAAGTTTACTGAAAATTCGTCCAGCAACACAGTTTTAAAACCCATAACACTAACGTTTGCTAAGGTCTATTGCTTTGCTTGCAAAAAAAAACTTTTGGCTTATAAAATTTAAATGCCTGCAGATATATGAACGTAACTTCACCATAATACGAGAAAAATAATACGGGACCGATGGCAATGAATTTCATTAAACTGCCTCACATATTAAATTCAGAATCTAATTTTGCCCCAAATTACTTACCTTTAAGTGTAATCGTGTAAAACTGTAGTTACTGTTTTATATATCGGCTCATAAAAATTAAACCGCTCTGACTAACGTTATAGTACTGTCTCTACGTGTTCCTAAAACGCAATGTTCCACGTGGAGTATAAAAATCTTTATGGCGTTATTGTTTAAAAACGAGTGACATACGTGCCGAAGCATTTATTCAAACTGGGAATCGCGTAAATACTCATTAACATATGCAATTTATCTGAGCTTTCAGAATTGCAACACAGATCGCAAAGATAACAAAACACTCTTCCGAAATTTCTTAAAGTTTATTCAAGCGTCAAAATTTATTTAGACTGTTCACGGTAAAATGAGCACTTCTGAGGCCCTTGTTAACTTCTTCCGTTCAGCCATTTTTTTTATATCATTTAACAACCTTTTTAAATAAATATTGAAATGTAAATAATACTCGCAAATACAGTGTGCATATTCCACCCCATTCAGAATTGAACGCCTAAGAATAAAATAAAATACATTTATTGACTATTATTCCAAATCAGACGCCTTTCAAAAGTGTTCACTTTACCATGAACATATTATATGAATTTTCAAGGATTTCCGGGACAAGAAACAATGTGGAGATAAACCAGAAAGCAATAACAAATAACGCCAGCTCACTCACAACACGTATAAAAATATTTTATTTATTAAGTCAATGAATACCTTATTTCTGGAGTTCCACCAATTGACACTGAAAATCACGACGGTCGCGAAATATTTTGCTGACACACGGGCGCACAGGAAAAAAAAAAAACAATAAACCAGCTAACTTGAATATTGCGTCAGTCAAGTGATATGCGAGAGTTAAAAACATACATGCGTTACAATCACGCCAAATTTTTTAATACAAAAAAATTGAACTGCAGGTGACAAAAATGGTTGACTTTACGACTAATGAGACGTTAAAACACGGAACTACTTCTCGTATTAACTGCGAGTCATTCCTTCCATGAAAATATATGCAGTTACGAGCAGTAATTTTTTTTATTCAAAAGTTGTTTTCAAGAGTGCTTACTTAATCGTGAACCACATATAATTTAACCTAATTTACACGGAGAAAGTACCATTTCTAAAAAAATGTTTCGGAATAAGAATATTATGATGCAGACAAAACAAATAACATACTGTTTCACGCCGACTCCCGCACTGGACCCGGTTCTGTACGGCGTGAACCACCCCGACCCTCCCCTCGTATAACCATGACTACAACAATGACTTATTAACTCGGCATAATGGACTACGTTTTTGGACTGAAAAATCTTGGACTACCTTACCAACTTAAAACTACATAAGCCGTAGCTTCAGTAACAACGGCAATTCGTATCGACCAGCATGTAACGAATGTCACTTTTAAAATGGGTAAATGAACAAGAAGTGTTCCCTAAAAATTTCCGCCGTTTAGAAAACAATTTTTTCTGAATAAAATAGTTCGGGTTTTCACTTCGCAACACTATAAAAAGATGAAATAACTCTTGATTATAGTGGGCTTCGAACTACCCGACAAGTACGCTTTCACTCAAGGTATTAAAAACTATATAAAATTAATAGCCTAGCTGGTTTACAGTACTTGTACAAAATGATCACTGGAAACACTGATCTCATTTACATGAAATGATTTAAGACTGCAAATGCATAAACTGTACTGCAGCAGAGGTTAGAGGCGACACTGTTTAATGTCACAGTGCAAACACATGCTTGAGCGTGCAATTTTAGGATATTCACACAGCGTGGTCCAATCCACTTCTCACACGAAGCTCCCTTCGAACTCCGCATACGATTGAGTTAAACTTTTAATGAGCACGTTATAACTCGCCCCCGGTTACCCTAAATGGTGGCAGGGAAATTTTTCAACTAAGTCCTCTGTTGGGCAACTAGTGCACATATTTGCGGTTGCTCCTTTCCCAATATTGCCGGTACTTCTTTAGGTGATAAAAAATACAATAAAATGTTTATTTCCCCTTTCCAACAACAGTCATAAATTCAGAATCTTAACAGTGCAGTGCATCCTGCTCATCTCGTGGAAATTAGCGGATGTACAGACGTTACCAGGGAAGTGCCTCCAACACCATGTCGCGTAGCATTAAACAAATACTCGGGCATTCCTTGCTCCTGTATCAGTGCATCGTGAGATACGGTTACCGGAATCTTGGGCATTGCTTCTCACGCGCAATACAAAGAGAGCAGTTTTAAGCGGGCGAGCGGCACATGGCAGTTAACTGTGAGGTCACGACAGAAAATGAAAGGCAAGCGACACGTTAAACACAAGCAGAAAAAACTGGGACGACAGCCAACAAAACAATTATGCGAATATACAGTAAATGAAGTATTCACAACTACTGGGTTTGCAGATTCGAATCGTGCATACCTGTAAAAATTCTTGTCGCTCTAGCCAAATAATAAATGAGATATCCTTCAGAAAAAAGTGGACGACGAAAAGTTTCCTTACCGTTTTTCGTTACAGCAGCGAGTGCTTATGCCAGCTGTACTCAGCGTCATATAAAATCTAAGCTGGGAAAAACACTTATAACAAACTAAAGCATGTGAAACGTACGACTCTGAAATCATACTACTATTGATCACCACCTAGCATTTCTCACCCGAGGTAAACACATATATGACTTAATAACAACTAACATCCGCAAGACCATTTAACACCACGATTAAAAGCTTTAAAAAACTCAACGAAAACGGGCAGTAATACAAAATATCCAGGCAAACGTGATTGTGGCAAAAAATTTCGAATGTTGCTTGTTTAAATCAAATAGCGCGAACTTCAGGTTTACCGTGTTATTTACATAAATATGCCTAGGTTAAATTATTGGAACGTCTGTTTAATGGGTAAAACCCGCCTCATAAGTTTTACAATAACTTTGCACCCAATACAATTTGCCCTTTGAATTCTTTTTCCTTACTGGACCAAAAAGGGGGGGAAAAAAAAAAAAAAAAAAGTAAAAGCAACATTTGCTGCACGGGATCATTCTGACCCAATATGAACCACACGAATCTCCACGCAATACACATTCCTACAAATTATTTCCAGCTACCCCATAACTCACTGTTTTTAGGAAGCTAATGATGCCAGCTTCTTGCGAGAATGAAATTTGGGTTCAAAACCTAGGTCAAGAAATCGTGATACATTGTTTTTACTACATTTATATGGAATTACAACAATCCACCAGTTCGTGGAGCCAGATAGTTACTGATTAGTAATACAGCAAAACATATATTTTCCTGATAGGGCGAACCTTATGCACCCCCCCCCCCC
>NQII01000148.1:181883-274094 GCA_002778355.1 Clitarchus hookeri
ACGGCATAACTGTATCCACGCTCGCCGCTGTTTGTAATGTTATATGCATGTCGCTAACGGCTAGGGTGTTTTTTCAAAGGTTGATTTTCAAAAGTTTCTTCCAGTCGTGAACTGACTATAGGCTCTTGCACCTTTCACGACTGATGTTTCACCATTCTTCAATCACTATTCTTTCAATTCCTCCTTGGAAGAAACATTTCTGCTGTGAACTTGAGACATCATAGATGCTCATACATGTTAAATAGGGTTGAAATTGGGAGACTGAGGAGTTTTTAATTGTTCCGGAATGTTCAGTAACCACGTTTAATTCAGACCAGGCGTTGTCAAAAAAATGGAAGAGAACATTCCTATTTTTTCTGCACTTTGCTTGGCATGGTTCCTCATAATTTCATACACAAATTTTCCCATTGTAATATCAATAATGTGAATATTCTCGACCACTTTCACAGATACACACTCTAACCATAACTGAATGTTCCTAATGTTTCACTGTGGGAAGTATATTTGATATATTCGGCCGTTTTAGATATTCTCCATACCTTTGTCACCNGTTTCTTCCAGTCGTGAACTGACTATAGGCTCTTGCACCTTTCACGACTGATGTTTCACCATTCTTCAATCACTACTCTTTCAATTCCTCCTTGGAAGAAACATTTCTGCTGTGAACTTGAGACATCATAGATGCTCATACATGTTAAATAGGGTTGAAATTGGGAGACTGAGGAGTTTTTAATTGTTTCGGAATGTTCAGTAACCACGTTTAATTCAGACCAGGCGTTGTCAAAAAAATGGAAGAGAACATTCCTATTTTTTCTGCACTTTGCTTGGCATGGTTCCTCATAATTTCATACACAAATTTTCCCATTGTAATATCAATAATGTGAATATTCTCGACCCCTTTCACAGATACACACTCTAACAATACCTGACTGTTCCTAATGTTTCACTGTGGGAAGTATATTTGATATATTCGGCCGTTTTAGATATTCTCCATACCTTTGTCACCACACAAGCCCAAAAGGTTGATTCTAGTCCCATTTGACCAGATGACTGTTTCAAAACTTCCGGTTCTTATTTAGGTACTCTATAAAGAAAAACAGTCTTGCACCATGGTTCTTCTTACCGATGTAGGGCTCTTCATTATGAGAAAAAGCTATTTCGTACTGTAAGCTGTCACCAACAATAATTTCTACGTTAAACGTAAAATAACCATTTCACACGTACTATATACGTACTTTGCTACGAACTTCTACAAAGGACGCCGTCAATGATCTTAAGTGAGAAACCATTGTTTAAAAACGTTGTTGGAACGAAGTTCGACAAACTAAAAAACCATAAAATCTGGGCTCCTCGTCCAACATCATAAATGATCGCAAAATTGTATGAAAACGGAGGAAGTAGTCTATAAATACATAACACCACGTAACCCCAAAACTGTGTACAATGCTATATTATTCCGAAGTGGTGAATCTCTGCTCGGGTGCCACTGCAGTACCCAAAATCATAATTTGACGGCTCTAGACGTGTGGCGGCGCATCTATTATTTTATTTAGTCTTACGAGGTGGTCTAATGCGTGCCAGCCAAACACACCCCGTAACATTCTGGAGCCACCGCCTGCTGGTGAGATTGCTGCGTTGTTGCACTCCTGTCGTTTGAAACATGTCTAACAAGCCGAAGTGGGTCAAGTTCACACGGCACACTGCTGCCACTAGTTCGATGTAATACCGGAACCCTTGTAGTCTAGGTAGCGCCAGAAATTGCCTAATTTCGCCGAATGCAGAAATACTGTCTTAAGACCCCACTTACGATCACCACCTGTAATACCATTCTAAAAAATAACAATAAGCGTAATATACCGCAATTACGACGCTGAGATTTAAAGGGTTTCTATCGCTTTATACGCGTATGTGGAGGAGCTCATAACAGCGCTACTAAGTAATTCGCAGTGGTTCGTCCATCCCAATTTTAATGACATCGGGTCGTTGCGCAACAGTTTGCAGGCTACAAACACGATTTAAAAGTCAAATGACTTCACGCGTTGTTCAAACACAAGCGAGATATTGGGAAATTCAAACCACTAGACACTAGCATGTTAGCGAATACCTTTTCACAAACTGCACGAGGATGTGTTCCACGCCGACATTGAACGGGCCTTGACAACTATTCCGGCAACCGCTAACTACCGTGAACAAACTCGCACGCTAGAGTGGGAAGATTCCGAAGTCTGTTGACAAGCCAAATCAACTTCTGCTAAATAAGACATAAACTACGAAACATATGATAGCACGAAACATCTGAGCCAGTAGAATTGTTCTGCGTGTGCGAGCAAGAGGAGAGGGGGGGGAGGGGAGGGGAAGGCGAACGAAAATATGGATACACAGCCTTGCCGCTGGACTGCCGAGAGTACCGCGATAAATTAGTTTTTATCAATGACCAACCTAAAAATAAATAAGTGTATAGGCATTTCATTCTACAAAAACTAAATTGTTTATGCTTAGTCGTATAGAAAAATTAACACGCGTTTACTGCAATGTTAGCCTAAACTAAAACTGCCCGTATATGGGCAAAGCTGAATAAAATATTTTACATTCGGTTCGTTTATTATAAGTTGTTATAACTTTAAAAGTAATCCTGCATATTCCAAATTTACTTTTTTTCCACAGAGTTCTACGCTACTCACAACCGCCAGTACTAAATACTACATACTTTTTAAAAGCAATTTGCACAATTCTCTGAAACTATGATCTTATTCAAAACAACAAGATACAAATTTACCACAGAATACACGAGTGTGACGTAATAGCCCCCCTCCCCCCAAGTATTAAATCAGTGGTTAGTGAAGANAGTTCTACGCTACTCACAACCGCCAGTACTAAATACTACATACTTTTTAAAAGCAATTTGCACAATTCTCTGAAACTATGATCTTATTCAAAACAACAAGATACAAATTTACCACAGAATACACGAGTGTGACGTAATAGCCCCCCCTCCCCCCAAGTATTAAATCAGTGGTTAGTGAAGAAAAGTAGCACACAGACCAGCAAACCGCATGAAACGCTTCCATGTGTTAATTCTAAAGATCCAATGGTAGGAACACAGCCGGTTATTCACTAATGGCAGCGCGCGCGCAGGAGCTAGTCTTAGTAATGCAGCCAGACTAGCGGATGGCACTCCCGCGTGTAATAAAAAGGACACGCGAGAGGATGACTGATGAGTTGACCACGCCGCAGCCACATAGAGCGCTCAAGATTGACAGATACACGAGAATGAGCACACGCTAAGACCTTACCACAGTACTGGTNCGCAGCCACATAGAGCGCTCAAGATTGACAGATACACGAGAATGAGCACACGCTAAGACCTTACCACAGTACTGGAGGGAGGGTAGTTGCGGCGTGGAGACGATAGAAACATGCTTCCTCAGAACCCGATACGCAGCATCGAACCGACCAGCCCAACGAAATGCAAACGTTTGAGGACCTAGCAGACACCTTGAGTTCATACTCCGAACTACCTAACAGGATCAACCGACGTGGTTGTTTCACAATAAATATTAACTACTGTAAATATCTAACTTCGTTAAATGTCAACAAAGTTTTTATCATTTTCCACAGTTATTAATAGACAAACATTTAAATGCTGGGAAAAAAAGAAAGACTGTGTAATCGAATAATGTGCATGTTCTTTATATATTGGTACAAATTCACAAAATGTGCGTAACACACGAATTATCTTTANGTAATCGAATAATGTGCATGTTCTTTATATATTGGTACAAATTCACAAAATGTGCGTAACACACGAATTATCTTTATTTCATGCAACTGCGTGATGAGAAAAAGTTGAGAATTTACTGTTCATTTATATCTAAAATTGGGATAAAATTTGATTTGCATAAAAAATATGCAAATATGTAAAATATGGTGCATTTCTTATTCGATCACTCCCCCTACAGAAACTTGAAAAAATACGGCAAAATATTTCCTATAAATCAAGCTGGGATACAATATAAAATAACACCGTAACTGTCGTTCATACAAATCTCCGACGAAATTAATTTCTCATGAAATATTCACGTAGAGAATTTCTCCCGACGGCAACAATATTCTTCTGTGGAAACGCAATGGAAGCAGTTAAATAAAATGCGAATAGCAGCCAACTATAGACAAGACCAGCGACAGCTCGCTGCGCTGTTCTCGGAAATCGCCAACAGAACAGCGTATATTTACACGATCTGGGCGGGGAGCCGCACTAACATTTATGGAGCCGGCTAACTGCACGGACCACGCCTTAGCCACAGGACGGGCTTCCTTCCTCCTGCACATGCGTTAACTCACCCCGTCACGACTGACGAAAGCTAATTATCACTTCCGAGCGTCTTCTCTGGATAACATATGGCCCCGTGGCAGGACCATACTTTTGAAAACAAATTATAGGCCTACCGTCCGAAAGGAAACAACAAANCTTCTCTGGATAACATATGGCCCCGTGGCAGGACCATACTTTTGAAAACAAATTATAGGCCTACCGTCCGAAAGGAAACAACAAAATCGCATTCCCGCCACAGGATTACGGCGTAGTCGTTCGACATTCGGCCAGATCCGGGTGGTATTACTGGTTGTCGTCAAAGGAAGGTCAAGAAATCACTGAATTGCAGGTAAATGTTCCGAAAGTTCCAGTTGCGCGGCAGATAACCACCGAAGAAGAAAGCAATACAATACATTTTAGGAACCTTCATTAAACTAAGGCAAGTTTGTAAAGAAGGCTACAGAGGAACACTTCCCTACTAAAATGAGTTCCAGGTACTTAGGTGGCGGTGGAAGTCTATTCCATACTATGGGCGAGTCTGGGAGCAGTAAAGGGTCGGCGGTCTGGCGACATGAACGCGACGCCTTGGCGATTACGGAGTGACCTTCCGGTACGCGGCAAGTGGCGCGGAACCAGCACCAGCAAATGTCGTAAGCCCTTCAAAGGTCGCCACTGCGGCACGCGGCGCTAAAGGTTCTCCCCTCTGCAGGAGTGTCATCCACCCCCTAGCGATAGCTCAAAGAACTGGACTACGGTTTTTTTTTTTTNAGGTTCTCCCCTCTGCAGGAGTGTCATCCACCCCCTAGCGATAGCTCAAAGAACTGGACTACGGTTTTTTTTTTTTGCCGTTACTCTGCCATTGTGCGCTGCACTAACGTTTACGTACTAGTTTAGACTCCCGACCCTCCTTTCCAGACGAACTTCTCAACAGTCGGGAAGTATAAGTGGCCATTAAGCAGTTTTCCAGGAACCAACAATTTCACACACAACGTAAACGTGGCTTGTAAAAAAAACACAANAAGTGGCCATTAAGCAGTTTTCCAGGAACCAACAATTTCACACACAACGTAAACGTGGCTTGTAAAAAAAACACAAGTATCTATAAAACTATGGTACCGCTGAACTGCAATCGTTTTCCTGCCTACTTAAATTCACGCCTCGGTTACAGAGATGCCAGCTGGGTGGTTTTTTTTATTAGCTTATGGCTAATTTTGCGACAAAGGATGTTGCGTGTCTTGCATTTATTCCGTTCAGAATTCTCTATTACATAAATGTTTAGAAAATATAACCATAGGCCTACTTTAAACGCCGCCTCGTAATAAAAAAATTTAAAAGAAAACAGTATAAATCCTAGAGTTAATACAACGGCGTTTTCTAATTAGAAAACTACTAGTCTGCGGAAACTAGACGTTACTTAATCCGCAACTGCGCAATATTGTGTACAAAATAATTTTGACATGGGCATACACAATATGGTTACGGCTCGTGTAGTTTCGTGATCCACTATCTTATACAGTGAACGGGAATTTCACATATTTACGACGACGCTCTGCACTGCTTCTGGAACGAAACAAACATGCACTAGTTACTTTCGATTTATACGACAAAAATTGCTTCTTTTAAAAAACAACGGAGGGAGGAGAACAAAGAGGAATCATGACTGCCGAGGTAAATGCCAGAACCACGTCACAAGAGAGAATCGTTTAATATTCGTGTTATTACACAAACATTTATGTTTGCGTGAATCGGCATTGTCCGCACACATTTATTCTAACACCCACCGTAAAACGTAGGAATATACATGGGGGCGGTGATGACACGTGAAAAATAGAAAACCCACGACTTTATAGTGGCAGAGCACGAAGATATGGCATAGCGTCCAGTAAAAGGAGGAGTATTTAGGAAGGGGAGAAGTTCCGCACACTTCTGGGCGGGCCTGTACAGCAGTAGGGTGTGGTCGCGCGGCATGTGAAACAGGGCAGCAGGCCAGGTTCCGTGCCTGAGGCCCATCGCGACCACGCCCCCCTTTCCGCGACATCCCCTCGGGCACTCAGCAATATCCGCCTCTCTTCCCCGAACCGGCCCACCCTATGCCCAACAACCTGTCTTTCCAACACAGCCATCGTCCTCCAAAATATCGCCCAAAACTACTCAGACATGAATTATTTATGTCACGACAATTCCTATGTAAACCAAATGACATGTCCCAAAACTTGCTCGGGAGAAGATGCCAGCGTCCTTCGGCAATGCGGTAACACGACAGAGACAGAAAGGTAGGGAGATATCACAATATGATGACACATATTCTAGTTTCGAATCAATAGAGGGACCCCTGGTACTCCAACAATAAACACACTATTCAACTACCGGAAGCATTGTCGTATCTTCCCCAAACATATTTCAGACAGCGGGATGTCTACTCTGAGGCTTAACAGCATACGGAATTCCGAGCTCTAACTGCCCTAAGTCCTTCAATTCCCAAGCCACAGAGAAAGGAAGATCAACTCGTTGTTACAACAAACGTTCTTATTTTCTTTGGGAATCCGGCAATAGTGCTGATATTTACAATTAACGTAACGACTTCAAGGTAGCTACTTAAAAAAATTATATAAAAATTTAATTGAAAACTTTTGATTAAAAGCATAATTGCCGAGGAGTACGCATTTGTTGCAATTGTTTGTAATATCCTCAGCTCACCGTGGTAATTTTTTTGAGTAAACAATTTTTTCTTAAATTTTTTATTACAAATGGTAGCGTAGGCGCATTTCCTATGTATATCCGCAGTATGGCACAAAACACTTTCTCTTCAAACGCATTTTTCACGGACGAACAAATGATCTACCACTATGAACGAACACATTGCCACATCGCGTCTTGCTTTGTGTTTAACATGTCTGCTTCTTGTTCAAAAGTGTTTCACCATTTTGCACCAAATACACACAAAAAAAAAAAAAGATTCAGTACCTTTCATGCAGTAAAATTATATTTTTTACATTGGCACTACGCTGGCCACTCAATTTTTTAGTGATTCGATTCCGGCTATGAATTGCGCCCCACTGTCACAAACCCAGCAGTCACCAAGAAGACCAGGTATGGTATCTCACAAAATTTGTACATCAGCCAAACCAATGCGAATGAACACGATGCGAAGTGGATAATACGAATCAGATAATCTCAATTGAGAGTAAGACTATTTGACAAATGAAAAATATTCCACACTACTCAAGAAGTAATATCTCAGAATTCCTTCACCCGCCCAAATCAAAACGTGACAAATACGTACTGCTTCTTCGAGAGGGTTATGCACATATTTAATACTACAAAACATGTGTAAAGACATGGTTGGCACAGAAAAGTTCTTTCAACAGTATGCACAATATCAAAAGATCCGACAACGCTTCTTACTTTCAGTGAGGCAGATGTAGGTGTGAAGAATTTAATTAATCAGCCAGAATTAATTGGTTGAGCTGGTATGGTCGTGCTGGTATGGTCGTGCTTTGTTCTTCCACTTCACAAACCACTTAAGGGGTCTCCTCCCTACTTGTCTCTCTGTACGCAGTTGTTTTTTCTATTTTTTTTTTTAAATATGGAAAATTGTAATGTAAATAGTTTTTAAAGACAGAAATGAAAATATATATTTTGTTGCCAATTTATAAATTTGGTTGAAACAAATGTAATCTTTGAAAAAAGTTAATAGTCCGCAAAAAATTGTTGTAAGTAAACCTCTGTCTACGATTTGCCGTATTAAAACCCTATAGCCACTGCTTAAAATTATAAGGAAATAGAATACACGAGAAACCTATTAATGCGTTTCCATCGCATTCGCAATGTTTACTTACGTCCGCACGTCACCGAGGCATTCAAAATTTTATACTACAACGGCCCCTCCAAACTGTAAAATGGCCATGCTCTCCGACAGTACAGAACATTATTTTGGTATCATGAAAAACTCCTGCAATCCATGCATGCTGACTCTGCAACAGCAAGAACGTGTAAATAAAACAGCTGATACAATGCAATGGATAGTTACATAAAAATTGCCTCCTTATTAAAAAAAAGGTAATTGATATAAAAACTTAATACCCCACTAAATACGTTTGCACATAGCTAGAAAGACCAACGCACATCGCAATTCTTTCTACAAAGCGTAATGCTGTAGACTTTTACATCGCTACATAACAGAACCTGTTAAAACAAATGTAGAGGTTCTCCCATGATGTGCGTGGGGATCAGCATATGCTCAAATAAAATAATTTTTTTTTTTCAAATTGACAAATCCATCGTGTTGGAAACATTCTCCATCCCTAAACATGTTTTACAGTTTGTTTCAATTTATAGTAATGAAGTCACTACACAGTCTAGAACTATTTCTTTGGTTCATAGTTTGGTATGNATAACAGAACCTGTTAAAACAAATGTAGAGGTTCTCCCATGATGTGCGTGGGGATCAGCATATGCTCAAATAAAAGGATTTTTTTTTTTCAAATTGACAAATTCATCGTGTTGGAAACATTCTCCATCCCTAAACATGTTGTACAGTTTGTTTCAATTTATAGTAATGAAGTCACTACACAGTCTAGAACTATTTCTTTGGTTCATAGTTTGGTATGNTACAGTTTGTTTCAATTTATAGTAATGAAGTCACTACACAGTCTAGAACTATTTCTTTGGTTCATAGTTTGGTATGCTGCATAAATGAGAGTGCAGGCCTATGCAGCCCTTCGGCATATTTACCTGTTGCCTAACACAACTTCGAACGTCCTCCACCTTGCATATTTCACAACATGTCTGTCGTTTCCAGTTTTGACAACATACTGAATGCAGAAATTTGGTGATGGTCTGTGACCTCCAAATTTCTCTGGCAGATCCAGTTGTCCAACAGGCCCGGACAATGAAAACATACAGTTGCGTACCGATGTATGTTTCAAAGNTTCTCTGGCAGATCCAGTTGTCCAACAGGCCCGGACAATGAAAACATACAGTTGCGTACCGATGTATGTTTCAAAGAACACATGGAAAGACAACATAGCACTCCCTTATGCGAGATGCACAAGACTGCTGTTACTAACAGGCTGACCTTGACCGCGAGCCTGGCGTGTGCCGATAATCACGTACCTACCCGTCATCCCGCGGCGTCACTGGGTTTGGCGAAACCTACAGTATTGCCTCATAACGCCGTTTCGTTATCACCCTCTCACGCGATCATTAATTTTTTTTTTCTTTCGTACTCGTCTACCTTTATAAGTTATACGGAATAATCCACGAGAAATAGCGAGTGAGACATGCNTTCTCTGGCAGATCCAGTTGTCCAACAGGCCCGGACAATGAAAACATACAGTTGCGTACCGATGTATGTTTCAAACAACACATGGGAAGACAACATAGCACTCCCTTATGCGAGATGCACAAGACTGCTGTTACTAACAGGCTGACCTTGACCGCGAGCCTGGCGTGTGCCGATAATCACGTGCCTACCAGTCATCCCGCGGCGTCACTGGGTTTGGCGAAACCTACAGTATTGCCCCATAACGCCGTTTCGTTATCACCCTCTCACGCGGTCATTAATTTTTTTTTCTTTCGTACTCGTCTACCTTTATAAGTTATACGGAATAATCCACGAGAAATAGCGAGTGAGACATGCNTTTTTTTTTCTTTCGTACTCGTCTACCTTTATAAGTTATACGGAATAATCCACGAGAAATAGCGAGTGAGACATGCTGTACTTCGGACCATATTATATATATATATATATGTTTTTTTTTAGCAGCTGCAACAAAAACAACACGCTTGAAAACCAAAGCAACTACAGGTTGCCAAACGTATTAGAAAAATAATAAAGGTATGTACATTAAAACATACAAAATTTACTATACCAGTGGCCACTCTAATTCGTCTGCAAACATCGTTAAGATTGTTACGAAAGCCTGAAACGGCATTTTCAATAATNTACCAGTGGCCACTCTAATTCGTCTGCAAACATCGTTAAGATTGTTACGAAAGCCTGAAACGGCATTTTCAATAATAACGCACGTGACTTGAAAACCAAAATTAATTTCAGGGTAGCAAATATATATTTTTTTAAAATAATAATAACGTGCTAAAATTACACCACTATTCAAGGTAAGTAAAACATACATTCATAAGCTACGATAGTTATGATTTGCTACATTAAACNTACCAGTGGCCACTCTAATTCGTCTGCAAACATCGTTAAGATTGTTACGAAAGCCTGAAACGGCATTTTCAATAAGAACGCACGTGACTTGAAAACCAAAATTAATTTCAGGGTAGCAAATATATATATTTTTTAAATAATAATAACGTGTTAAAATTACACCACTATTCAAGGTAAGTAAAACATACATTCATAAGCTACGATAGTTATGATTTGCTACATTAAACATTAATGCAACGTCACACAAATATTTACAAGGTCATGTGACGGGAAAATTCAAAATAGTTCACATACGCAAATCATTTCTACTCTACTGTTGGCCGCGTGGTAACTCGGCCACTGGTAAAGGTGGACGACGCTGCAAAAAAAACACGTGTTCCTCATATGGACCGATCACGACACACGTGGTGGGGAGCGCCAGGTACCGAGCACTCCGTGTCGCATCGATTGGTCTCATCTGCCTCTTGGTGAGGGCACGAAGGAAGGGGTCGCTCGCACGACACTTACCCCACAATCTACATCGAAGAAGGGCACAAGAGAGGTCAACTACTACATACTCCACACCGTGAAGGACAGGTCCGAGACCCATGAAGGACAAAATTGAGAAAATTATATAACACTGCTCGGACGTCATAATGGAACATTTAAACAGTTTCAAGTAGCAAACTTCAATCCTTGCAATAACTGATAAGCAAATTAAACTATATTAAATAAATAATAAGAAGAAACTTTCCACAGCCACGTAATTTCCAGCATCGTGAACGTTTTTAAGAATATTTTTTTCCAGTAACAGGGTGTCTACTAATTTCCAATAAACCAAATTCGTAACTTTTTCATTACTTTTTTCACATCTTCAGTTAATTTCATGATTTCTCGACATGTGGCAGAATGACAACCGTTCTAGGCGTGCAAATTTCACTGTGTGTATAACGCCACGCGTCATATAACAATTAACTGTGGTTCAACACTTCATCACTTCATAGAACATTAATGTAAATCGACAATGAGATGGGCATTAGACTGATACAAAAAAGAAAATTGCATGACTACCCACTTAATTTTATTACTTTTTCATAGCTTTTATTACCTCCTGTTCAATTTCATTACTTTTTATGACCGCCACGACCAGTATATATATATATATATATATATATATATATATATATATATAGCGTTAATCAAACTTACAAACTACTGAAAAGAAACAAAACCGGGCCTTAATATTTTCACGCAAGGGAATATGAATAGTCTTATATCTGAAATCCAAACAAAATACTTCTTGTGGCGGCGCTCTACGAACTAGGCGACCTAAGTTCGCATCCTGAGAAAGTCCACAGAACATGCACATACATCCCTCCCATTCTCAGAAACAGGCACATGCATTACACGCATAGCGAGGAAGTGGTGAACTTACAGAACTGAACAAACGCAATACCGTATTCAAAACACCGTTGAAAATTTAACTGCAGCACCCTCATAAGCAATGGCGTTATGATAAGTAAAATGTGTGAGATAAATAGTATTGGATATCCTCATTAAAACTTCCTGATGTATCACAGTACGAAATTACCCAGAAACAGCCCTGCCAATGATCCTCTACTATACATTTGTGCGTGGCTTTTGAAAGGTACCCAATGCAATATAAATGCTCGCATGCACCTATTGAATAAAACGTTTAAGTAAAAGGCCAAACTTCAGGTCCAGTGAGGTTGTATGATCACATCGGAGAAATGATGAACAATGGACGTGGCGCGGCGTTATTGCTCGATGTTCGTAAAGAGGGTAAAATTAGTAATTCCCACACCCTTAAACCATATTCTTCACGGCCACGAAAATACAAGATGAGCGGGTTGTATGCGTAGCAATGGAATACCACACGGCGTCAACAGTACATATANTAATTCCCACACCCTTAAACCATATTCTTCACGGCCACGAAAACACAAGATGAGCGGGTTGTATGCGTAGCAATGGAATACCACACGGCGTCCACAGTACATAAAAGAAAGTTTGTGGCCACCAAAATGAAAATACAGACCACTGCAAATAGTTAGCAAACACAAGACTTCACGGCACGCCTGCCTTCAGGGTTTTCTTAATCATAGTGATGACACCCCACTGGTATGATTTACATTATGCCGGACAACACATCGCAGCGATGTACGATCACTACATAGTATAAAAGGAAGTCCCTGGCGTGCGTCTGTCTGTACGACTGCGCTAATCTCGAAAACCACTGAACGGATTTGGATGCGGTTTTTACTGTTATGATCTGCATTTATCGAGGAAGGTTTGGGCGTATTAAAAAATGCCCTAGCACTTATAAGAGCTGAGTATTAACGGTATTAGTGAATCAAGTCGGGGAAAAAAGTTTGCCGCCAGCGCGCTCTCATGGAATACGCTGCCTAATCCTTTAGATATATAAGAAAATCATGTACGAAAGAATTGTGTAAAATTAAACGATCTACAAAAAAGTCAGCGGTATCTTTAATAGATAAGTAGTAATTAGCTTATTTACAATTTAAATTACGCAGTAAAAAGAAACGTAAAATTAACTGTATTTTCTAACTATAAAGAACTTAATCTTTATCAAAATTAATTATTTCATTGAATCCTTCTGGGATGCAACGACACAAACCGATTTTTAAAGTTAGAGCTCCCGTAATTTTATTGCTAAATATAAATACACCTAAATTATGCAACGGGATTCGATTATAAATAAAAAATTTAAACATTTATCTCATTGAAGGTACTATTCTAACTGGCTGCGGTACTGGAGAAATTGTTTTAATACCTAGAATACCAACGATTCCCTCGGATTTGCCTTTTAATTTTAAGAGAGTCCACTTTCCAATAAGAGTTTGTTTTGGTATGACCATACATAAGGCACCGGGTCAAAACGATGTGACTGGAGTGGATTTAAGTGGAGCGCGTTTTTCACACGAACAATTTACGTAGCCCTTTTGTGTGTCACGTCAAACAGAAATCTTTTTTTGTGCTGGCGGGAGGACGCAAAATGATTAATGTTGTATACAAAGAAATTGTCTAAACCATTCTCATATAATGTTGTTATATTAGAGATATGTGAATGTGGATAAAGCGAGGGAAGCAGGAATGTCAGGATCGTGGTAAATTGAGGTCCATAATCTCTGCCTACTCTCCTGGGAGACAGGCTTGACGAGTGTGTGTGTGTGTATGTATGTACACTGAAGGGGGGAAAAAAAAAAAACTGGTACACCTGTCTGATATTGTGTACGGCCCCCGCGAGAACGCGAAGGTGCCGCAAAACGACGTGGCATGGACTCGACTAATGTCTGAAGGTATGCAGGAGGCAATTCAAACCATGAATCCTGCAGGGCAGTCCACAAATCCATAGGAGTGCGAGGCGGTGGAGATCTCTTCTGAACAGCACGTTGCAAGGCATCCCAGATAGGCTCAATAATATTCATGTCTGGTGATTTATGTGACCAATGGAAGTGTCTAATGTCAGAAGAGTGTTCCTGGAGCCACTCGGTAGCAACCTTCGACGAGTGGGGTATCGCATTGTCCTGCTGGAATTGTCCACGTCCGTCGGAATGCACAATGGACATGAATGGGTGCAGGTGATCGGGGAGGATGCTTACGTTTCTGTCACCTGTAAGAGTGTCATCGAGACGTATCAGGGGTCCCATTTCACGCCAACTGCACACACCCCATATCATGACAGAGCCTCCACCACCATGAACAGTCTCCTGTTGAAATGTAGGGTCCATGTATTCATGAGGATATCTCCATACCCGTACACGTCCACCCGCCCAATACAATTGGAAACGAGACTCGTCAGATAAGGCTACGTGTTTTCAGTCATCAACAGTCCAATGGCGGTGTTGACGGGCCCAGGCGAGGCGTAAAGCTTTGTGTCGTGCAGTCAACAACGGCACATGAGTGGGCCTTCGGCTCCGAAAGCCCATATCAATGATGGTCCGTTGAATAGTTCGCACGCTGGCACTTTTTGNAGTGGGCCTTCGGCTCCGAAAGCCCATATCAATGATGGTCCGTTGAATAGTTCGCACGCTGGCACTTTTTGATGTCTCAGCATTGAAATCTGCGCCAATTTGAGAAAGGGTTTCACGTCTGTCACGTTTAATGATTCTCGTCAGTCGTAGTTTGTCCCGTTCGTTCACGATCGTTTTCTGGCCGCAGTGATGTCGAAGATCTGATGTTTTACCGGATTCCCGATATTCACGGTACACTCGTGAAATGGTCGTATGCAAAAATTCTAAGTTTATCGCTACCTCGGAGATGCTATGTCCCATCTCTCGTGCGCCGACTACAACACCACGTTCAAACTCACTTAAATCTTGATAACCTGCCATTGTAGCAGTAGTAACCGATCTAGCAACTTTGCCAGACGCTTGTTTTCTTATGTAGGCGCTGCCAACCGCATTGCGTTACTCTGATTGGTTCCATACCTCTTAGGGACGCCTTTACCAGTTAGTTTGGTTCTCCAGTGTATGTATGGTATGCATGGTATATATATGAGATATATGATAATAATTTACTAATTTACTATCATATAATACTGTAATTGTCTTTTTCAATTTATTTATTAGTGTATCGCTGTAAAAACTAAATTGTACCCGGGCGAAGCCAGGCCGGGTCGCTAGTTATTTAAATAAACAAATCCTTACGATGGAGGGCATGTCCAAAACGCCCAGAAAATTTAAAATATACCAGTAAGACAATATAATATATAGGAGTTCCCCTCCAGATACTTTTAAATGTCTGGTTTTATATGTGTTTTTACTATGGTTGTTAAATTTACCAAGTTCAAATATCTTCTATTAATGTAAATGCACTACAAATAAAACCTTCGTTCGAAGGCTTTCCGTGAAACTCCANCAAGTTCAAATATCTTCTATTAATGTAAATGCACTACAAATAAAACCTTCGTTCGAAGGCTTTCCGTGAAACTCCAACTCTCAATCAGGCATTCACAAGAGAAAACCTATAAAAGTAAAATGGAACACAATACTCAAGGGGCAATCGAAGGTGACAGATCATTCCGACATAGTCCAGTGCCTAAACAAGGAACGCGTACAACTTTCTCAGCTGTTAGTGACTACGCCAACATAAACAAGCTACTGATTCGGTCGCAGAAACTGAATCGAACAGCTTGAACATGGACAGACAGCCACGGGCTGTTACAAACATTTACATTTTCCTTGCCACCGACTGGTGTCCGAACAATCCGCCGGCGAGCAAAATTGCTATTGGCGCAGTTCCCACAGCAGTAAGAATAAACACAAGGTGCTCCACGGGGAGGGAAGCTAAGCTGATCCACCTGAAACCAGCCGAGGACGTAGTGAGCTGCCTACCCTACGGCGTGGTTGTGCAAATCCCAAGACAGGTCAAGGTAGTAGTGTGCACGGATGTGATNTTTAATGGCAGCACCGAACAATACAGCGCTTGTGCTCACTTCGACCCTTTATACACATTCTTATATCCCAAGAATTACACTGGACTCTGGTCATCAACGTGTACATGGCTGCCTCACCTCGCGCACTATCGGAAAGCGGTCTTCTGAAGG
Source organism: Clitarchus hookeri (assembly GCA_002778355.1). Lineage (NCBI taxonomy): Eukaryota > Metazoa > Arthropoda > Insecta > Phasmatodea > Phasmatidae > Clitarchus > Clitarchus hookeri. The sequence continues at coordinate 197,940 of NQII01000148.1, forward strand.
AAACTTTTACATAATAGAATTTTATTTAATTTTTGGTACCTCCACAGGCATCTGGAAAGTCGCACAAATGCCGTTGCGACAGTAAGATTATTAATGATTTTTGAAAGGACTTGAAACAGGATGAGCACTGAGCAGTAAGTCGAACAAGACCCGCTTATCACACTGAGCTGCTATTTCTCATCACGTGAAACTAGGGTAATCAAGAAGCTATACAACGTTTTCCTAATATACACGCAAACAAAAATACTGGATTTATGATGACACGTCCTACGAGTGTCGTTTGGGAGGAAATCGTCAAAAAGGGAAGCCAACACAGACGACATTTCTGTGTCTAAAGTTTTCTTGGCACGACTGTGAATCTTGATATACAGAATTCCACTTGCGCTATCGATTACTGCAGTCATACTTCACATAGCATAATTTTTTCATTAGTAAATTCGCCTAAGAGGACAGCACGACAAAAGGTAGAAACAGGTACTATTTATTACAATTGAGTTCACATGCAGCAGAATAACGGAGGTNGAGGACAGCACGACAAAAGGTAGAAACAGGTACTATTTATTACAATTGAGTTCACATGCAGCAGAATAACGGAGGAAAAAAAATTCCGAACGCAATTTTCCGGCCTTTCATACTTAAAAAAGCTAGGCAAGGTCTGTCAGTATCACCCCATCNAAAAAAATTCCGAACGCAATTTTCCGGCCTTTCATACTTAAAAAAGCTAGGCAAGGTCTGTCAGTATCACCCCATCACTTTCCTATGTACGACAATAAACTGCACGCTACTTCAGACACTTTCTCAACATGTAATCCACTTCAAGCGCGAATTTACGCCACAGTGGATCAATACGCATGCCAAAAGAAAATAGCATATCGTGTCTTTATAGCTGGAACAGGCAGGTAAGGGTGGGAGTAACGGAAAATGTTGGCCGGCGCCTCTAGTGATCGATAATGTTAACTAGTTGCCGGTTGCTTCAGTGCTACCAACCCACGGAGCGCTTTTAAGTGACGAGCCAGTTTACCTTCAATCACCAGACGCCCTACCCACTTTCCTGGGAGCCATCACGAGGCAACGTTTACATGGAAGGCGGAGTTTTCACTCCTGCCGTCACCATTACGCGCTGGACTTCATAAAATAAAGTAAGAATGAGTACGCAGAACGAANCGGAGTTTTCACTCCTGCCGTCACCATTACGCGCTGGACTTCATAAAATAAAGTAAGAATGAGTACGCAGAACGAAAATTTCTTCACAACGGCCCTAGAATTCTAGCATTATAATCACCTCCACAGAAACCAAGTCCAACAAACTGACCTCTATTCACAAGTTTCGTGCAAATTATGACAATACAAATAAACTTAAAAAAGAGTTAACTCGAAAGTTAACATACACGGAACCCCAAATTGTCACGAACTATTTATTTTATATTTTTGAGCACGTGTGAAAAGTAATTTCTAACGTCAGAATAATNAACCCCAAATTGTCACGAACTATTTATTTTATATTTTTGAGCACGTGTGAAAAGTAATTTCTAACGTCAGAATAATATTGCACGAAATTATTTAAAGTTGATTACAAAACAAAAATACAAAAAGTGGCAACAAAAATGTTGAATTCTGACGCAATTTGAAACACAGTATTTAATCATCAATGACATAACCTTTGTTGTAATTTACGATGCGTGTACCAATACAAATGGAAACCAGTGGGTACAATGCAATAACAGCGTTAATTATGCAACAAGTGTCATAAGACGTAACTTTTTGCGTTAACAAAACATTTTCCGTAATTACTATCTACTTACACGAAAGCTAAGTCGCTCGTAACGGGGAATCACTTCAGACACAGGAGCATAAAGTTGGCAACAGAGGCGTCCGTAGACAACCAAGGTTGCATCTATCAGCAAGCGGCCGGCATTCGTGTAATCGTGACCCTGCACAGTTTATCCGCGATTCCAAGTTGCATCACACAACAACTCAGAGGAGACATTATTGCGCTGCGTTTGACAAATTATTAACTTCAATTTGTCTGCCATAACGAATTTTCAACACATATTTACTATGTGTAAAACTAAGCCAGCAAAGCTTACTGCGCAAGTTCACTGGCGTAACTTAAAACGTGTACCCACTGAATGCTACTTAGTATATGTAAACTCAAAGACGTAGATTGATCTGACATCTCATCTCATCCACAGCACAAGAAAAGTGATGGCCACGGACTCCAGCAAAATGGTCTCACTGGCCAGCAACATGTCAAAAACAGTTTCGTCAATCAGTAGCCGACCTCCCGTGGCGCAATCGGTTGGTGCGCTGCGCGCCGGTCTGGGGTGCGGGAGGTTCTGGGTTTGAATCATAGGAAATACGTGGGTGTTAGTTTAAATTAGGTCATCAGATTTGTAAGGATTTCCCTGATAAACCTCCCGGCATAACACCGGGGGACGTTAATTAAGTCCTATCCAATCAATCAATCAAAAGTCGATCGGTACCTCGTAGTTTACTTGCCAGTCGACAGTCCAGTCAACATAAAATCAATCGCAGCACGAACAGCCAATCAGACACACAAGGACCGTGCCAAACCTCGCGCGGTCAATCAGCGAAAGGAGTAAACCCACATAAAAGGAACCACTACTAATGTCACTGTGTACAGAGCCAGCTGCTTCACACGCGCAGATCGCCATGCAAGACAAATTACCACAATGCCGTATAATACTGGAAGTGGTCGTAACTCCGGAATCGCTTGCAGTGTGTCACGACAGATGGTAAGTAATCCTCATAGAGGTAGAATAAAATGACGCAGAGGGCTATTCTCGGGCAGTTTCTTTTTTAACACATGACTTCCCAACGGTGATCTAAATAAATCCAGTTATCACATTTATGCTGACGACAAAATGCTAGCACAGTCCATACACGTATGGACGACTCTTCAAGGTACCGGCCGAACTTGGGAAAGTGACATGCATTAAAATTATTTCAAAACTACAATCAAAATGNGACGACTCTTCAAGGTACCGGCCGAACTTGGGAAAGTGACATGCATTAAAATTATTTCAAAACTACAATCAAAATCTAAATCTGGATCGATGTACGACCAAACACAATCTGAAATTCACAGATTAAACCACATACATTTGACGTAGGATGAAAAAACAACTACCTATAATGGAAAAGAGAAACTTGTATGTGAAAGGCCAAACTCAGTGGAGTACATCACCACATCAAGGGCNCAACTACCTATAATGGAAAAGAGAAACTTGTATGTGAAAGGCCAAACTCAGTGGAGTACATCACCACATCAAGGGCGAATCCCAATTGCTATTCATATTTCAAGCAAACTTAATTGTAACTGGTTTGTCTATGGAAACGAACACGCGATACCCTGGCCAGAAGTTAACAAAAAAGTATAAAACAGTGCAGGTCCATAATGAGAGGAGGTATCAGAGGACAAAGNGGACGACTCTTCAAGGTACCGGCCGAACTTGGGAAAGTGACATGCATTAAAATTATTTCAAAACTACAATCAAAATGTAAATCTGGATCGATGTACGACCAAACACAATCTGAAATTCACAGATTAAACCACATACATTTGACGTAGGATGAAAAATCAACTACCTATAATGGAAAAGAGAAACTTGTATGTGAAAGGCCAAACTCAGTGGAGTACATCACCACATCAAGGGCGAATCCCAATTGCTATTCATATTTCAAGCAAACTTAATTGTAACTGGTTTGTCTATGGAAACGAACACGCGATACCCTGGCCAGAAGTTAACAAAAAAGTATAAAACAGTGCAGGTCCATAATGAGAGGAGGTATCAGAGGACAAAGAAAAAGAACGGAGGAATTAAATGTTAGATCATATAATACACCGAGCAACAAAATGTCAAAACATTGCACAATGCGCAAAACTCGCGCATCGGCAACAAAATATAAGAACAATGTGACACCAATTTAAGGTGGTTCTGCAGTCGCTGTGAACTGCTAGGCGACAAAGTAGTTTCGCTCCAAACCGTAACCCGTCAAACGGATCAAGACATTCCATTTAACGCGTGAACAAGGAGAAAGGAGCGATAAAAAGAGAAGAGAAAATAGGAGACTGGGATCCCGAGCGCCTCGAATCAGATGTGACCGTGCCGAGGCGATTTCACTTCCCGCAGCCGCAGAGAAACTCCCGTGACAAAACGTTTCATTCCGCGCAGATTGTTCGGCAGACTGTCGGCAAGCGGCTGGCGGGAGGCCANCAATTTAAGGTGGTTCTGCAGTCGCTGTGAACTGCTAGGCGACAAAGTAGTTTCGCTCCAAACCGTAACCCGTCAAACGGATCAAGACATTCCATTTAACGCGTGAACAAGGAGAAAGGAGCGATAAAAAGAGAAGAGAAAATAGGAGACTGGGATCCCGAGCGCCTCGAATCAGATGTGACCGTGCCGAGGCGATTTCACTTCCCGCAGCCGCAGAGAAACTCCCGTGACAAAACGTTTCATTCCGCGCAGATTGTTCGGCAGACTGTCGGCAAGCGGCTGGCGACCCAAATTCATCAGCAAAGAAAAAAAGTCGCTGGTGAACTAAACGAAAAACTCCGTGTAATTCCGAGAGAGTTTTAGGTATAAAAATACTGCACTTCAACTTAGCCGTCTAAACATATGCAACCATAACAACAGAGTGTTGGTCTATTTACAAAAAAGACTTATCTTAAGTGACAGTAACTGACTACTGGCTGTACTACTGGCAAGTAGGTTACCTGGAGTTCGCGACACAAGAGGCTATTTATTTCACCACTAAATATATATATATTTAGTAATGTCAGTATGCTCGTGCACAGTGAAGTGGTCAATTGCGTATTCTTCTGGAATTTAAAGACTTATAAATGTAACACGTTCTACGCTTCAATACTTGCATTTAGATATTTTCGCCACCACCACCGCGTTTATCTACGGGGGCAGTGTAAATAAACGCATGCTGCAGCAGACTTGTTATCATAGTCGCTGTTGCATTATGTTAATACAGTACGTCATGAAGTAACGTGTTATAACTCTGGACTGTAACAACGTAACATCATACGGTTACAAGCTGTGTTACGCGGTACCGTTACTAACGCGTACGCACCTGGCACAACAGGCGGTTGGTCGTGTTGGCGGCTGTTCAGGGATAGTGTAGTATACGTGAAACGGTATTCCTTTCCGGTTGGTAATTGGTCCTAAAATCATTTCACATTGCGGTTGGTGGTTGTGTTTTGGAGTTGAAATACATTCGACTATCACCACCAACCGAACAATCAGAGAGCGTTATGTAGGTTCTGAATGACTGACAGTGTAAAGTTTTGAAATGATGGAAAATGGAAATAAAGATATTGGTATCAAGCTGATAATACATAGTGTTACTCAGCAACCAGCAATATTTAAAATTAAAAATCCCATGTGTAATTACATAAAAACTAAAGCAAATCATACGTTTATTTTGTATTTGCAGGTTTTTATAAAGCGATTACACTGTTACAGACTAATTTTGGTTAGCTATATGCATATACATGTATATACAATGCAGTAAGTTTAATCCTTGGCATAAGGAAATAACATATGTTTAACGTATGGCTTACTTCAGCGTGCTTTATTTGGAAAAAATTAAATTTCAGCAATATAAATCTCGTCCACTTTTAAATTTTCAGCAAACGCCAATTAAAATAATTGATACGCAGTTCTTAAAAATATACTCATCTATTGGCAGAGCTGTGAAACAATTGACACCGACACTGACCATTCCATTGTGCCATGGGACACATCGCACACCAAACGTTATTGTGCTAGGGCCTATACTGACTACAATTCTCGGGTACCGGGTGCCGAACGGAAACACTAGTGCGGAACCACTCTGCAGCAGCCGCGCGCAACCACGCAGGAGCAATCCACTGACAACTCAGTCCGCGGGGGAAGGTCAAAGGGCTGAGCTGAGAATTGTGGGAGGAGAGACGACGGCACGCACACTTGCGACACGCGGCTATTTCTGTGGGACTGGAAGCCGCCAAACAGCGGCGCGTCGACAGCACAGGTGGACCACCCCCCACCTAGGGATCCCTTAGCCTACTGCTCTCTCTCTCTCTCTACCACATAGTATTAGGCAATTAAAATAACACCCCATAGATAAACAAGACATGCGAAATACGTCTGGTAAATTGCCCCTCTTCACAGTATAAACAAGACTGTTTTTAGTATACGAAACACAAATATCTATCAAGAACAACATACTTCTCCCTCTGAAAATACCAGACGAAAAAAACACTGCAAGCAGATGAGGATAGTATTCCTTGTGTACAATTTCCTACATCCAAATACTTTACTACTATTCGAGCTGCCTCAGTTCCTGGTTACAGAAGACAGAATGGCCCACTTTGCAAAACTACCTCGACTTGGGATCTACGGCTAGAGGAGGCCAGCTTGACATCGGCAACCCGCTTTCTTACCGCACAGCATGCATCCACGCCAACCAATGATAGTGAAAGATTTAACAATTCGTCCGGTAGTTATTTATAAGCTTTATAGTGGCAGGGCAGTCTTATAGCTTAGTTTAATTTCTCCGGCACATCAAAATCCCTCGGTGAGCGCCTTATTGCAGTGCATTATCCGCGGGCTGAATCAGTTACGACAAGCCAGCAGGTTGGCAGCCCGCCACTAGGGGGAACGACGCAGTGGAGAGAGGGGTCATTCTGGCACGTCGGCCTGGCCCGAGGTGGGAACATAGACCCGCCTTTGGCACCGGAGAACAATGAAGCCGCAGCAAGCATTATCCAACTGCACTGCTTCAGCCTCGCCAATGCCCGTAGAAGCGGTACAAGCATTTACACCAGCCCGACAGTTACAGCAAACTTAAGAGCTACATCACGTCAAATCTCGCATTAGTGGTGAAATTGTTTGCAAAATTACTATTAACATTTTTGAATTATGAAAGCGTGCTGATTGTGTCTCAAAATTCGTTCAAGTAAATTTTAAATTGCCAATGCATCGGAATGCAGCTAGTTTTTGAGATAACTTCCAATTTAAATTATCGAAGTTTTGGCGCATTTAAAGTTCACATTTTAACGCAGCTGCCAAGTGCGGGATCGGTCTCGCGAAATCATAGGGGTTTACAAGTTAAATGGTTTTAGGCGTATCTCGGCCACACCATCTTTCAGGATATCTCTAAAAAACAATGTCCATTTTTGCCCAAGAGCCTCATTGCTACAAATAGTTATTTGTAAAAATTTTAATATCCCGAAAATTGATGTTAAATTAAGATCTATAGACTCAAAAACACAAACTCCCTTTAATTGACTCATATTTTCTCTCCAGTAGCATATCTCCTTTCTCCCTACTTTCCACAACACAGCTACCCAAACTCTGCAGGTAAATTACATACAATCTCCCCGAAGTCACTGGGGAAGCATATAAAACCACGAGAAGTAAACACCACCATTACTTTTAACTATACTTGTTCTGATAAGAGTTTTAGTGGGAAAATTATTACGTACTTAACATCACTAGTACAAAAAAGAAAACTTTTAATTATAACATTTGATGTGCTTATATTTGATGAAAATTTAACTACATTTTATTACATACTAAACCTACAGGGACATAAACAACAAATCCCCGTAATTTAATCCGCGGGAAGAACATGTTAAATTAAATTCAATGTATTAACTTAGTTCAGTTTTGTTAATACTCTGTTGGGAAAAGTAATAATTTATGTCCCATAAAATAATTCTCACAGTGAGAATATTGCGGAATCGCAACACTGCAGTGAACCACTTCCTGGTCGCAGGGTTGCGACACGAATCATAAACCAAAAAAGGGACAAACAATACAACTCAAGTGTTCTCAACCTTTATTTCAGAACGCGCTCAAAAGGAAGCGCACGAACCAAATTCCGCAAAGTGTGTAATCCTCTTTAAAAAGGTAAGAGTTAGGAAGAAAAGGTCCAACCTTCAATATTGTTTCTCCAATTACAAATTATAACAAGAAATTAATGAAAAGTGCAAAGTAGGCAGTTAACATTATACAAGCATGGCTGTCATAAACAGAATCAGCCGATAAATAGGTTGAAAAATGACAGAACAGGTAAATTACTCACAGGTAAAACATTACTTAAAGTCATTACTGTTAAAATATTCCCTTTCAAATAATAAAGCAATTTATTTTCTGGTATAAACATGAAGTAGGTATACTGAAAGGTGCAGGTAAAATTATTATTAAAGATTTCGGGGTGGTAAAAATATATTTATTTACCAAACACAAATACATTATATAAGCATTATTATGTAAATACACTGTAAATGAATAGTGACAGACATTTGCGAAAAAGACCAGCTGAAAGAGTTTATTGTGTAGGTTGGCTATTCTAACTTATTTATTTAGAGCATTCACCATGCTTGAAAAGAAAATGTATACTCAACAGCCACTGCAAGACACCGTTGCCATGATGCTCAATATCACCAAAACATTTTTAGCTGCAAGATGCCGAACTGTGTACTTTTAACTACGAGTGGTCGGCGAACCGTACATACCACATACATTATTTGGGAAAATTAAAAATGCTATTCACGCATGAAAAACAATAATACTAAGACATATTTAGTCGGAAAGTTTAAAAGAAGAGATATGCTGTCACATTATGGTAGCGTGACGGAAAATAAACAAGCCTTAGTCATCGCCAAAGATTATCACGCGACTTGACCATTCCATAGCGGGTTCCATAAATCGAACGGCCATACTGTGGTCCCTAATACAATTCACGTTCATGAAATTAAAAATAAATTTTCACATTGAGAAACATTAAGTTAATGAATTAATTAATCCAAGTGGAGATCTCAAAGTACGCACAAATTACAAACAGAACATGAACTTCCATATATTGTGGCCAAAAGAAACACTTGAAAAGGTTCTTGTGAAGATGCAAACAAAAGCGTCGTTTCAAATAAAGAGCACACACAACAAAGCCACATCAAATAATATAAATCACAAACATTTTAAAATTTGATTAACAGTAGTTGACGATTTAATGAAATTATGTTCTCTGTAACAATGGAAAAATATAAAACACGAAGGGAAACAGAGCAACTTAGCTAACAACAACAAATTAAAAAGTTAAAAAGTGCCACAAGATAGAAAGTTCAATAAAATCTAGCCCTGGCAGCCCAGACAATCGCAAATACTAATAGGCAATATTTCCATTNGCAAATTAAAAAGTGCCACAAAATAAAACAGCACACAAGATAGAAAGTTCAATAAAATCTAGCCCTGGCAGCCCAGACAATCGCAAATACTAATAGGCAATATTTCCATTTACGTGTTCGTACGCTGACATTCCACTTATAAACGGAAATTTGCGTTGCAGTACGCAATATTTCAACTACGTGCACGAATGACGGTGCGAGAGAACGGCAACAAAATACAGTAGCGAGCAACATATGACTCTGTGCTCGCACGTTCAGTGACGAGTGTGACAGGAGCTGTTTTCACACATCCGCACAGCGAAAGAGCAAAGGAAGCACTGGTGCGAATTCGCACGTCGCGCAGTGCAGCGAGGGAGACCTGAATAAAATATGGTGACCAGAAGCTGGCTGGACTTTTCACCTCGGGGGCGCTTCAACCTGCCGGCTCCTGCGCTCAGCTCGGGCACCCCAAAACGGGGGCGGGTCTCCCAGCATTGCAGTACACCGTACACACATCGTCCAGGCACAACGGACGGACACCATCCACTCCGGAAAAATAAACATACGTAGAAGCCACAGAAATAAAATATTTTGTAAATATTTGAATTATGACCATATGAGCCCAGTGAGGATATGCCTGTGCATGGTAGTAACAGAACGTTATACTCCCAACAATCGTGTGCACAAACAAACCCTGGTCGAGATCGGGCACACCTAAACAACATTCAAGTATGGAAAACCGCGTAACCGAAAAACGCAATTACAAACAATTTACTTCTAGTTCCGCTACGTGATTACAAAACCGCGTTGTATTAAAAACCAGGCACTGACTGCAAACCACGCGATATCCCGGATAACCACGTAGCAAAGCGTGACGGATTAGCGAAGAAGACCGGAGAATAAAGCATTAGATAAGATGGAAAATAACTGTTGGAAGAGGCCAACGCTACCTCACTCAAACCTGCTGCATGCGTTGACAGGGCGACTAGGCTACTGCGTCCTAACATACCGGGATTCAATCACTTGCAGGAATATTTACAGCGTGCTACAGGACAGGTTGACTGTACTATGACTTTTCCTGTGTAACGTGCAGAACGGGCTTATAAGACTAATTATTTTCGAATTCGTGGCTGTGTGAATAGGGACGAAATATATTTGGCACGAATTAAGTTAAAACCAAATAAAAAGGGCGCGATTTCCTCTTTTACACCGCCCACAATGTTTGCCGCGGGAAAATTAAACGACAGAATGGGACATATCTGCAACCCCAACCCAGAACAGAATTTGAAGACGCCGATGAGAGAGAGAGAGAGAGAGAGAGAGAGAGAGAGAGAACGCGCGAGAGAGAACGAACAGAACTTAGGTTGTCACCTGTAAGCAGAATTTTCTNTTGTTTAGTACCCGTTGGAAGTCAAGAAAATTCTCAGCGGTCGACAGTGGTGTTAGACGTACCAGTTTCTTGGTACACATACCAGTTTTCAGGGTGTCGTACTACGTTATAAGATACTTTCGTCCTGGTACGCGATAATACCAAGATTTCAGCACTTGCAATTACTTGTAACAAAAAGTACCACACAATTATCATGAGTCCAATACCTTATTTCGCAAAAATGTTTCTTGGGGCAAAGCACAACTGATCTCAAGTTCCGAGCATGAATCTTGGGCATCCATTATTCCGTTTCGTCTCGCGTAGGTTGTTCCGTATTGCGTTATTAAGCATCGCCGCTTGCACAGACTGTTGTGATTTNTCGCGTAGGTTGTTCCGTATTGCGTTATTAAGCATCGCCGCTTGCACAGACTGTTGTGATTTTATTTTAATTCATCGCAGTTGATGCAAGTTTTTGCACTGCTTTGTTATGTAGTAAACTACATTAATTTTTCTTACGTGCAAGTGTATAGCTTAATGGAAAATATGTGCATAAGATTTTCCCTTTTACTAACTTACGGTTTACATTTTTTAAAATTAAATGGAAAATGAAAAGGAACATTTTCATTATTTTTGCTTTAATGTAAATTAGCTGTGTTTTAGTAGTTCAGATTTCTTGCGTGCCTTGAAGTGTTTGTGCATTTTGTTTTAAAAAAAATTAGATGGGAAACCATATGTTAACCAGAATACACAAAATAATGGCTTGGGTATTTTTGTCACGAAGTTGCATGGTGTACCACTACATCATATAAAGTACCAGTTTTTTTGTGGTCAGTGCCAGGACTTCCGAGTTGCCATCTAACATCCCTGGCGGTCGAAACTATGCATCTGTTACGCATTGTTGCTCGCACCGACCGCAAACTCCCGTTATTCACGGTCCAGCTGTGTGTGGTGCGGAAGAAGGAGGGGNCCCGCCTGAAAGCCAGGGGAATGATTGTCAGCTGTGACCTAACTGGCGTCACAGCCCCTCCACCTCCCTCGAGACAGGTGTAGATGACAAGTGTAGAGAACGCGTAAGAATATTCTGGGAATTAGGACCCTCGGCGCAACACAGCATTTAGAGAAATTTCTGGGCGAGGGCCTACGACCCTATAAATACAAGCCACAGCTGGACTGTCGGCAGTCTTGGTAGCCTTAGGGCTGAGTGCGGTAACCGGGACATCTGTGAAAAGGACGGAAGAAGACGACGACGAGAGATTACGAGGCAACGGCGGACNCTGAGTGCGGTAACCGGGACATCTGTGAAAAGGACGGAAGAAGACGACGACGAGAGATTACGAGGCAACGGCGGACGAGCTGTTTGTGGTGTGAATGGACGAGAGGGCGTGATATCCCACGAGTGAAGGCTACTGAGAGTGAGGGTGCTCGGAGAACTCTTAGAACATTGCGGACTAGTGGGACCTGGACTAAACTGAGGTGGGGCTGAATAACGTGATACGGACGTCATTGTAAATATTGGAACTGTCAAATATGGACATATAATTTTTTAAATAACTGAATATGTTATGATACACTGTCTATTGGGACAGATTTTTAATTTTTAAACTATGCTAATTCTTTGAAGTAACTATAAATTGTAGTGATTGAAGTAATTAATAGTAAACAGCAAGTGATATCAATTTATTGTGAGATGTTGACGAAAGAATTTTATTTGTAGTTATTGTAAATTGTAAATAATTAACTCTTTTATTTAATTAAGACCTCCATCCTTTAACGAACTTGGTTTGGTTTAGCCCACTGACTTTGGAAGAAAATTGTAACATCGGTTGGTAAATACAAAATGGTTCACACACATCCGGGTATAAGTTGGCACCACAAAATTTATCACAGCAAAAAGTTGGGACAACCAAAAATATTTTAGACAAATTTAAGAGGGTGCATTACATGCCAGGAAGAATCAGTGATACAGTATGTCAGGACTCGGTGGATTATGGAGGGATTGTTACACGTGGATCATTTCCGATCCAACAATAAATGAGGTAAACTGATAATGAAGGGTTCTAGTGTTCGCAATTGTTGGAAAATTAATATTCATAATTCTATAAAAACTGCATTAAACATGAATTTTCCGACCGTTTTGAAATGGCTTGAAAGATAAGCACTGTGCACAATTCTCGATTCCATCCCAATAGGACCAACCTATCGTTATTAACAACAAACTTAGCAGAAAATGTCGAGTAATAATTCGAGAACGCGCGCACTGCACAAACTTCTGGCATATTGGAGGTGCGAAAAAATGCTGTAAGNATGTCGAGTAATAATTCGAGAACGCGCGCACTGCACAAACTTCTGGCATATTGGAGGTGCGAAAAAATGCTGTAAGCTGATGACTCGAAGCGACTGACCTTTTGGTATTTTAATGTGGAGTGATATACTGACATTCTTCCCTTTTTACTCCAGTTTATGGCGTGAACGCGCGCGCACACAAACGCTGATAATATACGGCAGCTGAGTTAGGCCTGCTGTGATGCACGCTCTTAATAAAGGTACACACAAAATCGTACCATCTGTCATTCGTCAAAAACGCACGGTACAAGTAAGGACAGCTGGGAAACTGTATGAAGTTCACGATAAACTGTGCACTTTGGAAAGCTCTGATTAAGATATACTTGTATGCACGTTGTGTCTTCTTAGCCGTATGTAAAATTAACATTGCAAAGGGTTTCATAATTTTAGTTACGAATCAGTCAAGTTAAACTGTAAAATTAATATTTAAAAAAAAAAAAAATATATATATAACAAATCTGTTAATTTTTAAACTTTGATGCATTAAAAATGAAGAACAGAAAGCGAAATAAATAATAAATTATCACAAATGGTTATCTAACGCTTTTTACTCTACGTTAAGATATGGAACTACTTTCCCTCCATTGTTACCAACTTTATTGGGCGCGTACCACTCTGTGCGCTAGTTAAAATATATGCAGGTATGAGCAGTGACTTTTTTCTAAGGTTGATTTCTAAAGTGGTCACTTTATTGTGAACAACCTTTAACCGAATAAACAACACAATAGAGTTAAAAAAAACTACAACTCACAATTGGCAGTAAAAATTGTTCGCACTGTTACGTGATATAATAATAATTATTATTTTTATTATTAGGTAATTTACCGACTTTTAAACTTAAAACATAAACTCCAAAGTGATGCAGAATGGTAAGTGAATTTGAAAAATTGGGTACGCCTAATTGGAATATGCGCACGGAAGGCGAAATTTTCGTACCGGCACGCCGAATATCCCCCCCAACCCCTTCGGGCGAAAACAAAGTAAATGAGTATCGACTACCAATAAACTGTGGCACTACACGATTCACTACTATAATGTATTCACGGTAACTTCAAGATTTTCTGAAGCCCTGCTAAAGATCTACTTTCAGGGAGCCGATTATGTATCCTTCCGCAGTATGTAAACAAAAACAGAGCCATATGGGAACTGTCAAATTTTTGTTAACAGTGTCCATGTGGGAACTACCAAAATTTATTTTTGAAGAGAAACAATGCCATGCAATCTTAACTGTCATATACTTTAGTAAAATTCTCCAAATGTTTAAAAAATGCTAATCAATTTAGCAAAATATTGTAATACATACAAAAAGGTAGATTGAAGTATATATCGGAACTGTTAATTATATAATTTAATTAAAGTTTACTTATTGTATTAAGATTTATTTACATGTTTGGTGTAAGGAAAAAGTTAAATTTTACATAGTAAACTTTTGGAAGTAGCACTCAGGTTAAATAAAGATTTCACTGTGATAAATGGTACCGTATTTTATCGCATATAAGTCGCACATTTTATTTCAAAATTTTTTTATTGAAAACTCGGGGTACGACTTATTAGTGAGAAAAATTCCTCCAGCCTCGCACTAACGTTTCATTTACTACGAATTCACTGCCCGCGGCTCGATTTCCAAACTCTTCAGCGAACAAAATCACTTTCATTTTGAAACCTGCGGTGTAGGTACATCGCTTTTCCATCAAGAAACTGTCGCACTTCTTCACTGCCACAACATCAAAACAACACTACCTGCGGCGCAAAGACGATATAATAGAAAGACGTGTAAGCAAACGCTACTGTGCTGCTATCTCTTACGCTTCACAAAAAGCTTTCGAAAATAATCGATTATCAGTTATTGACCAAAATTCGATTCCTTTTCATTCTTTTAAAATATGTTTTTCTGTTAAGGATTGCGAAGGGAATTACGTAACGGAAATATTCAAATGCCTTTCTATATTTTGCACGTTTATTTGATAAAGTGCAGAAATAACAACGCTAATACTAAAATTACATCTTAACCTAGAATTATCTTATAAGTAGAAAGAATGTGTTACGTTAGTTTTATAACCACAATTCAGCGTCTCCAATATGGCGTGGTTATACTTCTGAAAAAAACGTGCCCAAACGAACAAGATGGAGTGTACGAGTCCGCTGGACAACAACTGAAATTTATTTAATTTCAATTAATAACGGTGAAATCTTTACCCATGAGTGCTACGTAAAAATGTAAATATATAGTTTAGCAATATTAACTTTACAATTACGGCATTAAATTTATACATATTAATATTTAACCTACGAACTATTTCTTTTCAGCTATAACCAACATGTCCCTTCAAAATCCGTTGTTAATTCTTACGGACTTTTAACAAATTATTAAAATTTATTGAAAAAATATACTTAAAACTTAAAACAACCAATTTATATAGTGCTTCAGTGCTAAAAGAAAGACAAAACCTCTTTCCATATACAATTTTTTTATAACCAATACTTGTACATTGAGGATCCCACTAAAAAGTTTCGTTCTTTTCAAAAATATCGAAGATACCGTGAATGGATTATAGCTGGGAGCGTAGCGAACAGACGGACAACATTTCTTCGAGACGGCATGTCCCCCAATGGCGTTCGTCATTCGAGATATCATTTACGAAGTAGTTTCCTNGGACAACATTTCTTCGAGACGGCATGTCCCCCAATGGCGTTCGTCATTCGAGATATCATTTACGAAGTAGTTTCCTCATTCCGCTTTTTGCGAGTCGGCTGAACGATGCGGGCAGACCTGCCTGTGTGCGACGTCATTTTAAGGAAAAGAGGTTACAAGCTGTGAATCCTGCCGCGCCTAGTGCAAAACAAATTTGAGACCAAGAAATACCAAACACGCCCCATAAACATCTAAAGTTAAGTTTGTTAGAATCGTCTGGACTAAGACACTTTATCTTGAACGGAAATAGATCGCAGACACAATACGGTATTTTACGAATGAAAGTTAAGATTTATTTCACCCTACGTTGTATGTCGAGAATGCAAAATGTTTATAAAAAAGTAAACATTTACTTAAAGATTATTTACCTTGCATCGTCTGCTCAGAATACATTACTAACTTCGTTGTTGCAAATTGTCAGATCTTTCGCATTCAAAAAGTATATAAAAATTAACTGGAGTTCTTGATAAAATAAAAACTTCAAGGGTAGTTGAAGCGGCGCATAGACTTCACGAAGGAATGCTGCTGTCAAGGGAAAGACAGTAGGATGATGGGGCAGTAAATGTGTGCAAGGCGTTGCAGGTGAGGAAAAAAGCAAAAAGCCAATAACTTGAAAGGTGTAGAGGAAAGGGGTGCGGCATTGAAGATCGCACCTGGGACAAAAGGCCAGGCCGAGAAGCATGCAAGGGCGGAGGGAGCACGCGATGCCTTATCATGTTGGGTAAGGCGGCTCGAGGGAAAACNCAGGCCGAGAAGCATGCAAGGGCGGAGGGAGCACGCGATGCCTTATCATGTTGGGTAAGGCGGCTCGAGGGAAAACCCGCAATCTCAGCAAGAGACGATGGATTAATGCCCGAACATTTGTATCAGCAACAACTATTTACATTTGCTTAAGCATTATCAGAACGAAGTAAGACCTCTAAAATACAGGTGCGCCTGCGGCGGATCAGGTAGCAACGCCCAACCTTTAAACGACCCTGAAGGATTGTCGCCGCCGCACGTCAATCATCCGGTCGTCCCTCAGGGACTTAATTTAGCCGACCTGAGACAGGCNAGGCCGAGAAGCATGCAAGGGCGGAGGGAGCACGCGATGCCTTATCATGTTGGGTAAGGCGGCTCGAGGGAAAACACGCAATCTCAGCGAGCGACGATGGATTAATGCCCGAACATTTGTATCAGCAACAACTATTTACATTTGCTTAAGCATTATCAGAACGAAGTAAGACCTCTAAAATACAGGTGCGCCTGCGGCGGATCAGGTAGCAACGCCCAACCTTTAAACGACACTGAAGGATTGTCGCCGCCGCACGTCAATCATCCGGTCGTCCCTCAGGGACTTAATTTAGCCGACCTGAGACAGGCGGGCCAAGACAAACGGCCTGCCCGCCCTAATTCTGGCGCGAATGAGCCGCGATTGCGTCAGTGGCGCAAACATGTGCCTTTAGTCCTCCCTCCATCAGCGCCCTTCGTTATGACCACCATTAATAACAAAACAAAAATTATACCCACCCCTTCTAATTATCAAAGAAACTAATCATATTTCACGGAACCTTCAATACCTCATTAGCACAATGTGATAGCACGGTGTTTCTTATTTCAAAATTCAATCAATAATGCATCACGCTTATTTTATGATTGTTTGAAATGCGATTATTAAGTGGCTGAAATCGTTAACGTATGTCATGCGATCTTCAATATTTCCCAAACTCCATTTTACATCGCTGAGTTTCATGCTTCGAAATACAAATATAAAGGCAATAAATAAAATATTTTTCCAAATTCAATTTTAAGGGTTAAAGTGGTAAATTACTTTTTGTTTCAGAAAACTAACTATACAAAAGCCCGAAAAGTCAAATTACCAAGTAAAAAAAGTTGTATCCTAGTGATAATAAAAGTGATAGACCGAGACAGGAAAGGGGGCAGTTNGTTGTATCCTAGTGATAATAAAAGTGATAGACCGAGACAGGAAAGGGGGCAGTTGCCGCTTTAATTATTATGTACCACAAATTAATTCAAAAACAAAAACAAATTCCACACGAACGTAACCACGGGAAAAAAAGGGGAGAGAAAATAGAAAGGAGGGGAAATGGTGTCGAGGGGAAATGGTGTGGAGGGGATAATAGGAGAGGTAAAATAAAAATAAAAGAAAAGAAATCCTTCACTTACTGTCNAAGTGGTAAATTACTTTTTGTTTCAGAAAACTAACTATACAAAAGCCCGAAAAGTCAAATTACCAAGTAAAAAAAATTGTATCCTAGTGATAATAAAAGTGATAGACCGAGACAGGAAAGGGGGCAGTTGCCGCTTTAATTATTATGTACCACAAATTAATTCAAAAACAAAAACAAATTCCACACGAACGTAACTACGGGAAAAAAAGGGGAGAGAAAATAGAAAGGAGGGGAAATGGTGTGGAGGGGATAATAGGAGAGGTAAAATAAAAATAAAAGAAAAGAAATCCTTCACTTACTGTCNGAGGGGAAATGGTGTGGAGGGGATAATAGGAGAGGTAAAATAAAAATAAAAGAAAAGAAATCCTTCACTTACTGTCAATTTGTAGAACAAAAATTTGAATTCCAGGTGCGGAGCCAAGTAATGAATAAGGATTCCGAGAGTAATGGGAGAAGTAACTTTTGTCTAAACCTGTTAAACCTCTGAAACTACAAATCCTTCAGGTATATCGTAGTAATAAATTGCAACCTGTATAAAACATTCGTGGATTAGCAAAAATACAGAAGACTATCTGATCAGCACGAACACGGCAGATCGTGTGTGGTTTCAAAGCCAACTTGAATTATATTTGTATATTTCGAAACTTTGTCAACACTAGATGCGAGCTCAACAAAATGTGAAGCTTCTTCATAATGTTTATGTCGTTTTACAAACATTGTTATATCATGTAATTGTGGATATGCTTTAGTCTGTACAGTTTAACTATCATGTATCGAAAGTAAAAAACGTTTTACATAACTGGTACGAATATTCAACTTGGTGAACATAACAGGAAAGAGTAATTAGNGGGGGGGGGGCAATATGTGGCACTAACTACTTATATGTGCATTAAAAAGGTAACAATTTACATTAGTGCTGGTAGTGAAACACGAATATTTCAATGCTGTGCATTATTCAACGAACTAAACACCCTACAGAAAGTTTGGAATATAAATAAGAAAAGAAAGTATGAAATATACATAAAAGAAAACATAGCAATTAAGAGTTACCGAGGGTACCGATACAAAACGTACAATTCAAAGTGTTTCTAACAAAAAAAATTTTCCCCAATATCACTGGCAAATAAACACCAATTAACGTAATGGTGTTTTGACTAGGGAGGGTTTCTTTCTTCCCACTACAGCTAAGTAGTACCGTGTATGACTTCCATGTGCATTGCACAGGTCCCTAACACGCCGTGGCATTTTTGTAGTCAATGTGTTGTTGAAGAAGTTCCCATTCCATCCGGGCAGCTCTTATGAGATCTGGAAATGTTTTTGGACNTTGTAGTCAATGTGTTGTTGAAGAAGTTCCCATTCCATCCGGGCAGCTCTTATGAGATCTGGAAATGTTTTTGGACGCTGCGAACGATTATAAATTGCTGTTTTCAATCACAAACGAACTACCACACAAACAGCCTTATCGCAAAATATTTTCCTACACATTTTGTGACGTGTGTATTATGATTAAATAGAAACNTTGTAGTCAATGTGTTGTTGAAGAAGTTCCCATTCCATCCGGGCAGCTCTTATGAGATCTGGAAATGTTTTTGGATGCTGCGAACGATTATAAATTGCTGTTTTCAATCACAAACGAACTACATAACACCTACCACACAAACAGCCTTATCGCAAAATATTTTCCTACACATTTTGTGACGTGTGTATTATGATTAAATAGAAACAGTTTACGAAGGAAATTTCGTCTTACAGATGAACAGCTGTCATTACGTGTATGGGGCGTTGTGTGTACATGCAAGAAATGTTTTCAATTAACAATAGCAACATTACAGCTACATCCACTAATATGATTTACATCTCTGTACTAAATTGGCGTGTATTTGCATTCAAGTATTTTTTGTTCAAGTTCAAAATAGTATAAAATATCTTATTTATAAATTAAACACGTTTGAGGGCTGCTCGGCGAACAGATGCAGGCTGAAAATTAGACTCAAATGATTTATCTACTGATCCGATTATGTTATGGATAAAACTACACAGGGGCCATCTTTTTTAAATTACTTCAATATATCTCTTAGAATACACACAGAATCTCTCCTCGAATATACCCCGAATCTCTCCACCAATATACCCCGAATCTCTCCTCCAATAAACCCCGAATCTCTCCTCCAATATACCCCGAATCTTNGAATCTCTCCACCAATATACCCCGAATCTCTCCTCCAATAAACCCCGAATCTCTCCTCCAATATACCCCGAATCTTTCCTCCAATATACCCCGAATCTCTCATCGATACACAACGAAGCTACCTGAAACGTTACAGAATTTCACCAAAACCGNTCCTCCAATATACCCCGAATCTCTCATCGATACACAACGAAGCTACCTGAAACGTTACAGAATTTCACCAAAACCGCACAAGTTTCTCGTAAATTAATTTATATTTGCCGCCACTGCACCTGTGCGTTTGCCATGTTGAAACAACCTTAAAAATACACAATGAGCCTTAATTCTACAAATACTGTCTCAACAAAGAAACCCTAGTTTCTAAATACGGCAACAGAACCATGAAAAAAAAAAAAAAAGTTTTCAACATAGAGCCAATATTACATGTTTATAAACCAAAGCTGTGTTACTTAATTTTCAACTCAAGATATAAAGTTAGGTCATGTGACGTATCATCGCATTATATTTTCGACATCTGATTACACCGTTACTCCCACTGGTTCCTACGCTCCACTCGCTCGATGTAATTGATTTCACGTGAATAGATGTCACACCTGCCAAGTTTAAAGTTTCCAAATATGAGGTATTTTAGTTTATTAAAATAAAGTTAAAAATGTTTTTTAAATGTTTGTAAGCTTGAAAGACTAGCAATGTACAATTTAATAATAAAAAAAAAAAAAAGGACAATTCTCCCAACCAAATTCTATAATATTGGAAGGAAAGTTTTCTGAACAAAAAACTGATCCAGAAGTTGATTCCTTGACTAAGCTGACCTACATTGTGCTTGGTTTTAACTAATCAACTCGCATATACCTAACCTCCTCAAGAATACATATCAACACATGCACATTAGGAGTTAGTGACAGGACAGCCATCTTTGACTTTTCCTAATACAAATATAACGCCTTAAGTTGTTTTGTTCATTATTGGTTTTATAAATTTGGTGAACTGGGAAAAAATATTCACTGCTCAGAGCTTTGTTTTGGGAAACTTGGAAAGACCGATTTTTTGGATGAAATTATTAAGCACGCACGCACGCACGCTGCTGCTTTGTGTTTGCTAGATTAATAACATAAGGGCATCGACATACCAGGAATTCATTTATCTCCTTCACGAGTGCTGTTAGAGATGTTTTTTTTTCATCCATCATAACAGGTGCATAGTCGGCACTAAACGATTAACAATTAATTGTCCAGTCGGAATGTCCCAGGATTGAAAACAATTATGCAACACGAGTGTGCACCAGTAGCATCTCATGGTTAATAAGGTGAGAACAAGAAGCACATAAATATCAAACTTCAAAGTCGTAGAGTTAAAAATGTAACAGGGGACAAAATTTCAGTAACTATAGTTAGAAATTTTTCCCGATCCGATGCAATGAGCATTGCCCTTGTGGTTTTTTGTCTGGGTATTCTTCATGCCTCCCCTTTCGACATGTGAAATTGTAAAATCGCAACACAGCAAACAAAATGCAAAATATTCATTTTTTTCTCGAAGAAAGACCACACACAATTTAATCAGTAACAAGTTTCATGCACACACATTAATACTTTGTAAANATTTTTTTCTCGAAGAAAGACCACACACAATTTAATCAGTAACAAGTTTCATGCACACACATTAATACTTTGTAAGTAAGACCGACATTGTAAACTACAGCAAAAATGAACACTATTTCATCACCGGAACAATGCACACAAAGATAACGAATTTAACCAGAAATATCCATGGTTGTTGGGGACGAGTTTAGTTTGTGGCAGGGATGAGGTCGCCCATTCCCATTTTTCAGTCGGCANAAATATCCATGGTTGTTGGGGACGAGTTTAGTTTGTGGCAGGGATGAGGTCGCCCATTCCCATTTTTCAGTCGGCAGGGGCGTCGTCGCCCCTTGGGTTGACAGACAGTGGCCGGTCACTACTCACTTCAGAAAGTAAGAAGTATTTATAGCTATTCTTTGTACTATTTATATATATTTACGGAACCAAATACCGCAATATTCGGTAGCAATTATCTTAAAATAACATAAAATACACACAGAGAAAATATTAAAATGGAGCGTGGTCACACAGTTTTAGACACCCCTCCTCCGGAATCAAGTCAAAGCTCATCTCCACGATAGTCCAACTGATCCATATTTTGTTTCCATAAAATACTACAAATATTTTAAATTCGTTTTTCGAGTGTTTAAAACCAGACGCGTTTCATTTTAACACGGCGGTTCCTTTCATGTGGGGTGTACCCGATCGGTCACAGCGTGCTGTGAAATATTCCCTATTCGATGGACTGTCGCCTAGCTAGGAAGTCATCAGGCGCTGATTAGAGAACACAGACAATTAGATGTATGCAACTGAGATTGCGGTATTAGGCCATTTCACCTCTGTACTCTTATTATTACGTGACTGTACTGTGCACACGAACTACAAATAGTGCATTGCTGCAAAAGCATTTGTTTACAGACGAGTTTTGAACACTTATTGGTCGGACATAACGTTTATTAAATGCAAAATATTCTAATTTGGTAACAATGAAAATATTCGTGTCTATCTAATGCAGGATTATTTTAAGTAAAAAGATTATAAGACACATCTGATACAAGAATATTGCAAAAGCGAGCGATTCTTATTAATTCATTTTATTACTTCCTCATACATAGGAAGCCATTCTGCTAAAAGATATCATCAGACTCCCTTGCAACATTAGAGCGTAGTTGTAATCGGCGGCATACTCGATGCCACATTGTAGTCTGAAGGCACAATGTGCTAGTATTTCGAAAAATAAATTATGAGGGTTTTAAAGAAATAGACGTGCCAACTAATCTTTAAAGAAATCATGACTAGGAGGCAGTATGTCTGTAGCCAACCCCAGCGCCGAATACGAGCTAATGTTCACACTACAAGTTATGTTAAACCAGCATAGTTTAAAACAACTGGCAAACTGAAAAGGAATAGTTTGTCATAATCAGGTGACTTTGTGTCAGGCGCATGTAACTTAAATTTACCAGGTAAGTGCAGGTCCGCACAGTGTTATAATTGGCATTTCAACAAAATTTCGCACAGTCGCCAAACTATAAACACAGGCACCTCCAGGTCCTGCAAAGTCTATATGGAGGATTATGACCCAAGTCCAATAAGGATACTCAGTCTTCATTTTCGGACCAGTGAAGTGGGTCGCGGAGGTGTAGTGGTCAAGACTGCTCGCCACTCACAAATGTGAACCGGGTTCGATTCAAGAAGAGGTCGCTTCCAGATTTTTGCACTTTCAGAGACGAAATTTGTATATGTACGAATAGATAAGCATATTACGTAAAGTGCAAAAGGTAGTATATCAAAATTCCAAGTTTTTTTATTGATGCGTGTGGCTTTATGATTGACACCTGATGGCAAACTGTTGTACATCAGCTAATCTAATATATACAATAAAATGTCAAAATTATGATGTTTTAGTGCTTGAATTTTATAACTGAAAACCATTGTATGTATCCACTGGACTTCCGCACCGCTTCAGCTCTTACAGTTTCATGATGTGCTGATTGATGTTGATAAAATCTTTGGAGGTTTTTTTTTTAAAAATAACTATCCCCTAAATGTTTCTGTACATTATATTGGTTGCTTTATAGTTTTGTACCCAAAATGAGAAAATGATAATACCCAGATAATAATTTTTTTTAGCTTATATGTTTAATTATAAGTTAAACTTTAAAATTTCATTTTTTTAAGTTTCCAAGTAGCCTCACCTACAAAACAAACACACATCAATTTAAGTACACTGCAAATTGTAAGATAACGAATTTTTTTTTTCCGAACTTGTAAATATTTTCTATAATTCAAAATGATCAAACATGTAAAATTCATGTGTTATATATTATTTTAATTAATGCCATATTGTTGTATGGCATTATTGAAATATTAAAGTTTTCCATGAGGAAGATGTTCATCCTAAAAGGCGAAATAATTATCTTACGAAAAATAAAAGGTATATGATAAGGTCCACATAGTATGGAGCAACACCTAGTTAAGATGGCACCGAGGACACTCGAGAAAATCTTATGGAAGGTATATTTCAGGTGGAAAGTCCAGATAATATAGCAGAATATAGAGGTCGTATTGAGGAATGTCCTGATGATGGAGAAGGCTTGACGTTACTCGCGCCAAAAATAAATGGAGAAAAGGAGATTATGTAAATGCAAATTATTAGGCAAGGAATGAAATTCGGCTAAAAGGAGAAAAGATGGTAAATATAAACTTGTCAACGAAAAGGAAAAGAATAAATTAAAAGTTGGATGCTTCTGCAAGGGTTTAAAGGCACTAACAGTGAGAAAATTAAGGAAACTGAAAGGCAAACTTATCGCTAACATCTGGACAGGCATAAAGGATTCGTGACATAAAAACACAAGTTGTATCAGTCATGGATAAATCAACACATTTTCGGTGTGGAATAACAAATAGTGAGAATTTCTGTAAAAGTACATTGTTCAAGTAATACCTGAAGGTGGATGACGATAAGAGAGAGAGAGAGTGTAACAAAATATTTATCAATACATTCTGTATACGTGAAAAATAAGTCCAATATTTGGTCATAAAATCGCCTATAGACAGACTTGTGGTTTGAAAATAATGGAAGTAAAACTTGATGATATACAGCCCATAAATGTCAAGGGTCGCAAACACAGTAGTAATAATAATAACAATAATATTAAGACGGAAAAGGGAACGATACCCAAATTTTTGTAATCTTCCGAAAATGGAGTCACATTCTTGTTGTGTCAATACCACCACGAAGTATTTAGAGCCTATGTGGCAAAGCAAATCGCAATTATTTAAGAAATATGAAAGTTACTAAAAAGAGAAGAATGCTCAACCTGCCTCAACTACACTTTTTTTCATGCATGTTCGAAGGCTATGGATATTGGATATTATCATCCTAAGAAAGATCAATGTGAGAGATGTAAAAAGTACAATCTTGGTACAGTCACAGCCGAACACTACCAGAATCACCAAAAGAGAAAAGAATATTTAAACAAGAAGAAAGAAACGGACAAGAGCACAAGATAAGTTGTCAATGTATGCAGTTGATGTCCACAATTTTTTGACTGTCCAGACACAAAAGCATTCCAAGCATATTACAAAACCAAACTAAAATTTTATAATTGGTCTGTTTTCAATCAATTAAATGGACACGACTACATCTGACATGAGAGAATTGGAAACTTAAACAGCAATGTGTTTGCTTCAATGCAAGTGAGATTCTAAAGCAAAGTAGTTTAAAACCAACCAGATACCACTGACATCATGTTAAAAATAATGAGGGCATCTTAACTAAATAAATGTGAAAACATATAAAAAGCTCTTCTTCACTTTGCTTTCAAAAAATTAGATACTGGGTACCAAAAATAACTAAGTTGGGCATACAAAGATGGAGGTGTCATTGAGAAAACAAAATTAAAAATCAGTAACATTATATACCTGCGGACTAAGTAAGAGCAGTTTGGGAGGGAAGGTTACATCCTAGACTTTATGCTGTAGAAAGTTTGACATGGTTTTTGTTATTCCAGTGTCCGAACATGATCCAAAAAAAGGAGATCCATGTGTTACAGACCTGAAATGTCTCAAGTTTCACACCAATGAGACATGTGGTAAAAGATGAACATCATAGAGGACTGGAAGGAACTGTCTATAAGGCTAAAACCAGTTCAAGATATTAGTACACCACTGTAACAACCTTACACTAAACCTCTGGCTATCCAGGAGAGAAAGTATAAGGGTCTGCAGGATTTGAAATCTTACTTGGAAGTAGATTATCATCCATTTTACAATGGTCTGCATTATGGTATATGTGAGGACTACTGTGATCAAATCAAAAATCATGATTTTGTATTTTTTTTTCATTTCCCCTTTAAAACTACGGATTTAAAGAGTTTAGACTGTTTTAATTCAGAAATAAGCAAATATTTTGTAATAGTGGCGGCGGCGGCAGTGGTGGTAATTAAATGTAACTAATTAGAAAATACTTGATAAATACAAATTAGGTACAAAAACATTTTGTACAAACATTCAAGGGTTTGCATTAAAACTATTTTGTAGGTGCTAAATCGATGAAAATCGATTGCTGCAATAAATAAACAAATGCTAATTTAAGAACAAAAACTAAATACAGTAAAACCTCGTTAATAAGGCCCTCGTTGATCCGAATTACCGGATAATCCTGATGTTTTTAATTTAATGTTGACATAGATAATATGTTATATGAATTGCATTCATTCGCCAGATATACATTGGAGAGCAAAAACAACCGGTATAGGCGTGCGTATGCAAATAACAGGGGTATGGAACTAATCCGAGTAATGCGATGCGGTCGGCAGCTAGATCGGTTACTGCTGCTACAATGGCAGGTTATCAAGATTTAAGTGAGTTTGAATGTGGCGTTATAGTCGGCGCACGAGAGATGGGACATAGCATCTCCGAGGTAGCGATAAAAATTGGAATTTCGCGTACGACTATTTCACGAGTGTACCGTGAATATCGGGAATCCGGTAAAAACATCAAATCTTCGACATCGCTGCGGCCAGAAAAATATCGTGAACGAACGGGACAAACTACGACTGACGAGAATCATTAAACGTGACAGACGTGCAACCCTTTCTCAAATTGGCGCAGATTTCAATGCTGGGGCATCAACAAGTGTCAGTGTGCGAACTATTCAACGGACCATCATTGATAAGGGCATTCGGAGCCAAAGGCCCACTCATGTGCCGTTGTTGACTGCACGACACAAAGCTTTACGCCTCGCCTGGGTCCACCAACACCGCCATCAGACTGCTGATGACTGAAAACACGTAGCCTCGTTTGACGAGTCTCATTTCCAATTGTATTGGGCGGATGAACGTGTACGGGTATGGAGATATCCTCATGAATACATGGACCCTACATTTCGACAGGAGACTGTTCATGGTGGTGGAGGCTCTGTTATGATATGGTGCGTGTGCAGTTGGCGTGAAATGGGACCCCTGATACGTCTCGATAACACTCTTACAGGTGACAGATACGTAAGCATCCTCCCCGATCACCCGCACCCATTCATGTCCATTGTGCATTCCGACGGACATGGACAATTCCAGCAGGACAATGCGACACCCCACACGTCGAAAGTTGCTACCGAGTGGCTCCAGGAACACTCTTCTGACTTTAGACACTTCCATTGGCCACATAAATCACCAGACATGAACATCATTGAGCCTATCTGGGATGCCTTGCAACATGCTGTTCTGAAGAGATCTCCACCGCCTCGCACTCCTATGGATTTGTGGACTGCCCTGCAGGATTCATGGTTTGAATTGCCTCCTACATACCTTCAGACATTAGTCTAGTCCATGCCACGTCGTCTGGAGGCACTTCTGCGTGCTCGCAGGGGTCGTACACGATATTAGGTAGGTGTACCAGTTTTTATGGCTCTTCAGTGTACATAGCTTTGACGTGACCTTCAGTTCCACTACCTCAATCTCCTCAGTTTTCCTACTGTTTTCAAACGGCACTTGTCATTTTTTTTTATTGTGTGTGGTTCAACCAGATATTGTTTTTTTTTTATTAAAGTCTAAGTGTTTGGGAGTGTATTGTAGTGTACGTACAAGTTTAAAATGGCATCGAAGCGAAAGAAGGTCGTGGTTTCAATGGATAAAAAGTTACACGCTTTTAATCAAATTGATAAAGGAGAAGCATTGCAAAAAATAGCTCCTGAATTGGGAGTTTCAACAGTGTCCGATTGGAAGAAGCAAAGAAAAGAAATTGAAGATTTTTGTTGGAAGGCAGAGAAAAAAAAAAACATTAGACGACGCACTATTCCTGTGGTACAGTGATAAGCGAGAACGTGGTTTGCTATATCAAGACCGATCTTAGCCCAAAAAGCTTTGAGCTTAAACAAAACGTTACCGAATCCTGACACTAGCAAGGGGTGACTAGAGGATTTTATAAACCAACACGGTATTCACCAACTTACTCTGACTGGAGAGAGCTTGTCTAGTGATATTGCTGCTGCTGAAAAATTTAAAAAGGACTTCGAACAATTTGTTTTATTTGAAGAATTGACACCTGATCAAGTTTATAATGCTGACGAAACTGGGCTTTTTTTACCGGATGTTTCCGAGCATAACGTTAGCATCAAAGCTTGATGATTCAGCTAAGGCTACAAGAAAAGCAAAGACAGACTAACTGCTACGGCTTGTAGCAATGCATCAGGGAAACATAAGTCTGCTCTTGTCATTGTAGGGAAATCCAAGAATCCCAGAGCGCTAAAAAATGTGAACCACAATACGTTGCCAGTGGTTTACCGACCACAAAAAAGTGGGTGGATGGACAGATTTTGGTTTAAGAATTGGTTTTTCAATAACTTTGTTCCTGAAGTTCAAAAATTCCTGAAAGAAAATAGTTCACCAGAAAAAGCTATTTTACTGATCGACAATGCCCCGTCTCATCCGGGAGAACAAAAACTCGTGAGTGGAGGAATTAAAGTGAAATTTCTTCCACCAAACATAATCCCACTGCTGCACCCTATGGACCAGGAAGTCCTTGAAAACATTAAAAAAGTTAACCGAAAAGAACTGCTTGGTAAAATAATTGAAGAGGAAGGGGAAAAAAGTGTGATTGATTTGTCGATATCAATCAATATCAAAGACGTTATTTACATGAATGCTGACGCTTGGGATTGCATCACAGAAAGCTCTTTGGAAAAGTCATGCAAAAAACTGTGGCCAGCTATTTGTGCTACAAACGAAATGGCAAGCGATGATATGGTGCAAGTGGCTGCAGGCGACCTGCAAATGTTAGGAACAATAAGTGGGTGCTCAGATGTTGATATGGAAGACGTCAGTGAGTGGCTGAAAGACAACAATGACTGTGGCTACGGCACTATGACGGAAGAAGAAATTGTAGCGGCATGCACATCTACAGCAGACAGTGAGAAAGAAGATTACATGGACAAGGAGGGAGCGATCACACCGCAACATCAGATGATGCATGCAGATGCTGCGGACCAGCTGACAAACATCATGGCGTATTTGGAGTGTCAGCCCGACACCACTCCAGCTGAACTATTAATGATAAACCGTTTGCGTGACCGTGCTTCATTCAAACGCCACACATGTTTGAAACCGAAGACAGTTTGTTAAGAAATGATGTGAAAAGTTATTATTATATTTTTTAAAATGTCTTTTTAAACAATTATATGTAATTTTGTTACAAAACATAGTTATTTTATTGTAATAAACGGGAAGTCTGCTTATTTAAGGGTTAGTTTTTCTTATTACCCGGATTTTCNTAACATAAAATACACACAGAGAAAATATTAAAATGGAGCGTGGTCACACAGTTTTAGACACCCCTCCTCCGGAATTAAGTCAAAGCTCATCTCCACGATAGTCCGACTGAGCCATATTTTGTTTCCATAAAATACTACAAATATTTTAAATTCGTTTTTCGAGTGTTTAAAACCAGACGCGTTTCATTTTAACACGGCGGTTCCTTTCATGTGGGGTGTACCCGATCGGTCACAGCGTGCTGTGAAATATTCCCTATTCGATGGACTGTCGCCTAGCTAGGAAGTCATCAGGCGCTGATTAGAGAACACAGACAATTAGATGTATGAAACTGAGATTGCGGTATTAGGCCATTTCACCTCTGTACTCTTATTATTACGTGACTGTACTGTGCACACGAACTACAAATAGTGCATTGCTGCAAAAGCATTTGTTTACAGACGAGTTTTGAACACTTATTGGTCGGACATAACGTTTATTAAATGCAAAATATTCTAATTTGGTAACAATGAAAATATTCGTCTCTATCTAATGCAGGATTATTTTAAGTAAAAAGATTATAAGACACATCTGATACAAGAATATTGCAAAAGCGAGCGATTCTTATTAATTCATTTTATTACTTCCTCATACATAGGAAGCCATTCTGCTAAAAGATATGATCAGACTCCCTTGCAACATTAGAGCGTAGTTGTAATCTGAAGAGATCTCCACCGCCTCGCACTCCTATGGATTTGTGGACTGCCCTGCAGGATTCATGGTTTGAATTGCCTCCTGCATACCTTCAGACATAAGTCTAGTCCATGCCACGTCGTCTTGAGGCACTTCTGCGTGCTCGCAGGGGTCGTACACGATATTAGGTAGGTGTACCAGTTTTTATGGCTCTTCAGTGTACATAGCTTTGACGTGACCTTCAGTTCCATTACCTCAATCTCCTCAGTTTTCCTACTGTTTTCAAACGGCACTTGTCATTTTTTTTATTGCGTGTGGTTCAACCAGATATTGTTTTTTTTTATTAAAGTCGAAGTGTTTGGGAGTGTATTGTAGTGTACGTACAAGTTTAAAAAGGCATCGAAGCGAAAGAAGGTCGTGGTTTCAATGGATAAAAAGTTAGACGCTTTTAATCAAATTGATAAAGGAGAAGCATTGAAAAAAATAGCTCCTGAATTGGGAGTTTCAACAGTGTCCGATTGGAAGAAGCAAAGAAAAGAAATTGAAGATTTTTGTTGGAAGGCAGAAAAAAAAAAAAATAGACGACGCACAATTCCTGTGGTACAGTGATAAGCGAGAACGTGGTTTGCTATATCAAGACCGATCTTAGCCCAAAAAGCTTTGAGCTTAAACAAAACGTTACCGAATCCTGACACTAGCAAGGGGTGACTAGAGGATTTTAAAAACCGACACGGTATTCACCAACTTACTCTGACTGGAGAGAGCTTGTCTAGTGATATTGCTGCTGCTGAAAAATTTAAAAAGGACATCGAACAATTTGTTTTATTTGAAGAATTGACACCTGATCAAATTTATAATGCTGACGAAACTGGGCTTTTTTTACCGGATGTTTCCGAGCAAAACGTTAGCATCAAAGCTTGATGATTCAGCTAAGGCTACAAGAAAAGCAAAGACAGACTAACTGCTACGGCTTGTAGCAATGCATCAGGGAAACATAAGTCTGCTCTTGTCATTGTAGGGAAATCCAAGAATCCCAGAGCGCTAAAAAATGTGAACCACAATACGTTGCCAGTGGTTTACCGACCACAAAAAAGTGCGTGGATGGACAGATTTTTGTTTAAGAATTGGTTTTTCAATAACTTTGTTCCTGAAGTTCGAAAATTCCTGAAAGAAAATAGTTCACCAGAAAAAGCTATTTTACTGATCGACAATGCTCCGTCTCATCCGGGAGAACAAAAACTCGTGAGTGGAGGAATTAAAGTGAAATTTCTTCCACCAAACATAATCCCACTGCTGCACCCTATGGACCAGGAAGTCCTTGAAAACATTAAAAAAGTTTACCGAAAAGAACTGCTTGGTAAAATAATTGAAGAGGAAGGGGAAAAAAGTGTGATTGATTTGTCGATACCAATCAATATCAAAGAAGTTATTTACATGAATGCTGACGCTTGGGATTGCATCACAGAAAGCTCTTTGGAAAAGTCATGCAAAAAACTGTGGCCAGCTATTTGTGCTACAAACGAAATGGCAAGCGATGATATGGTGCAAGTGGCTGCAGGCGACCTGCAAATGTTAGGAACAATAAGTGGGTGCTCAGATGTTGATATGGAAGACGTCAGTGAGTGGCTGAAAGACAACAATGACTGTGGCTACGGCACTATGACGGAAGAAGAAATTGTAGCGGCATGCACATCTACAGCAGACAGTGAGAAAGAAGATTACATGGACAAGGAGGGAGCGATCACACCGCAACATCAGATGATGCATGCAGATGCTGCGGACCAGCTGACAAACATCATGGCGTATTTGGAGTGTCAGCCCGACACCACTCCAGCTGAACTATTAATGATAAACCGTTTGCGTGACCGTGCTTCATTCAAACGCCACACATGTTTGAAACCGAAGACAGTTTGTTAAGAAATGATGTGAAAAGTTATTTTTATATTTTTTTAAATGTCTTTTTAAACAATTATATGTAATTTTGTTACAAAACATAGTTATTTTATTGTAATAAACGGGAAGTCTGCTTATTTAAGGGTTAGTTTTTCTTATTACCCGGATTTTTTATTTTCCGGATTGCCTTTGGTCCCAGTTAGTCCGGATAAACGAGGTTTTATTGTACTATAATGAGAGCATCAATGGGTTAAGAAAATGTGTTCTTGCTTTCACGCAAATTTACTTTTTTGAAACACGNTGTACTATAATGAGAGCATCAATGGGTTAAGAAAATGTGTTCTTGCTTTCACGCAAATTTACTTTTTTGAAACACGACCTTTTACACTTTCAGTGTCGATTTGCATAACCTCATACACTGATGATCCAATCATCATTTGTTAAGCAAGGGCTGGTTCTATGCGAAAATTGGTCNGATTTGCATAACCTCATACACTGATGATCCAATCATCATTTGTTAAGCAAGGGCTGGTTCTATGCGAAAATTGGTCATTACATTTATTCAGACAATTTAGTAATGAGTTTTTTTATAACTTTTTAAAAGACTAATTGTTTACGAGATATAGGGGGGGAAATGTTTTTGGACACCATTTTCCAATATGACGGATTTTACTTTTTTTTTTTGTCCCATCACACCTCTCCAAACTAAGAAATATGTATTTTTCTGGAATTCGTGGTTTAGAAAATTGGTCACGTCTTTTTATACATCATTTTTGTGTACATCCTAATATGGACTGTACAACCTGTTGATAGCGAATTTTAACCTAGTCAGGCGAGGTTATTTCCAATTCGGAGATAGACTCCCTCGATAGTGGATTTCTGGTAATGTCTACCGGGCCGGGGCGCCTAGTCAGTAAACGTTCTGTGTTTCGTAATTTTTACATTTATGCAGAAAACTACTACCAAAATGCATTCGTATTTCTTTCTTTCTGCCTTTCAGGCATGATGATCTCGATTAGACATGTCTGTTATAAACCACTAACTCCAGAATAAATACGTATTTCTTAATTTGGAGGTGTGTGATGGGGGAAAAAAAAAAAGCTACTTTAAGAAAGAGTACTACTACTACTACTACTGATATTTTAGGGTTCCCTTGTGACGCTTGACCTTTTTCAGCAAACGTGATGTAAAAACAGAAGGGTTCGCCCCGGTAACAAAATAACGGTGTTGTAAGTAGCTTTTAGGGCAATGGGCGCGGTATAAATTCCCCCGCTAAAAACAAGCAAGTAAAAATATGTTTAAAAAGGCCACAGTGTTATAACCAATCGTCGCAGTGTGTGGCGTCTCAGGCCGTACGTTGTCACCACGTCAAACCACACGGCAACGGCAAGAAATCCGTATCGGCGACGTGGCACCACGTCACACAGCGGCAGAGGAAACTGCGACGGTGAAGAGCATAAATATGCATACCTCGTCTCGGAGGCCGGCAGCATAGCCGCTGCTCCAGCAGTATTTGCATACACCGAGGTGCGGCGATCAGCTGTCGCTGTCCAAGGCCGCCCCTNAGCATAGCCGCTGCTCCAGCAGTATTTGCATACACCGAGGTGCGGCGATCAGCTGTCGCTGTCCAAGGCCGCCCCTGCCCCGCAATAATAAACCGCACCAACCAACAAAAAGGTGGTGGTTTCAATTTTTTACGCGGAAACGTCCACAACGCACACGCATGCATGGGTAGCACAAGGGATGGATGAAGTCAGGGTACTTACGCTTAGGTTTCGTATAGTGTACGTCGTTCGGGGCTGAGTACATTGTTAGAAGAAAATTATTTATCCTGACAGTACACATTTTAAACTATGCACTGCCATGAATACTCTATTAGAGTTTTCAGCTAATTAGGGAAGTAAATTCAGGTTGTAAGTCCTATTAAAATTGAAATGTAAAAACTAATGGCGCCAAAAATTCGGTATTTTGTTTTATTTACGCAGGAGTAAATATTTTTTAAACAGTAACACGTTCAGTTTATGTAACTGGATTTAACGCCAATTTATGTCAACTGATTTCATTCCAAGATTTTTAATACTACTATTCTAACAAACCCGTATTTTAATAAAAGTTTAGAACATTTATACTACAATTGTTCTCACGGAAGTAGTACGTTGTCTAATGGAATAGTGTTTGCATTCCGAAACAGATTCTACACTGAATGGAAAAATTACACGAAAGAAACCGCAACGGAGGTAACTTCTATTAAATGAAAATAAGACAATAAAAAAATGGTTAAGAGTATTTAATTACACATNAAACCGCAACGGAGGTAACTTCTATTAAATGAAAATAAGACAATAAAAAAATGGTTAAGAGTATTTAATTACACATGCGATAATCCTACAATTCCATGACATTCCATTCAGCTCGTAATATTCACAAAATTCAATTCAAAGTAGCCAGTTTACCACGTTAATACTTATTTATGCCACTCGTTTAAAACAAATCACACAAANCAAAATTCAATTCAAAGTAGCCAGTTTACCACGTTAATACTTATTTATGCCACTCGTTTAAAACAAATCACACAAAATGTTTAAAATATCACTAAAAAAAATTAATGGTAACAGTGTTGCTTGACTAACATAAACGTGGTTAAACAAGGGGAAAATCTGATTCTGGATTAAATTAGAAATTGCAATTTCATGAAATGCAATGCCATCCACTAATAATTATATTCTCCGCATCCGAGTTAAATATCGCCGATAGAGGTGGAAGTATTACAATGTTTTTTAAGGGAAAGCATTTTTTTTGTGAGAAAACATTAGGTTTTCTTATCAGCTGTAAAAATGCCTGGACCGGTATGTCAAAAATATTCAAATAAAAATTACAGTGGCAGCATGCAGTAGAAACCGGAAAAAATTCGGTACAGTCACTAATTCTATGGAAATAATTTTTCTCAATTAAACCAGAGTGGCCACTAATATTTGCTTGTATAAGTCATTAAAAATAAGTTTTACATCAATTGACTACGATTTAAGAGTTGTCGCCTGGATGGGCTGAACACTCCGTAAATTCTACGAGCGCCCATTCTCTATTATGTCCTAAGAGGCAAAAATTTGAAAGCAGCATGAATTCAAATATTTTCCCAAGTGAAAATAATTGAAACCACGCTCCTTTGGATGACACATGGTAGAGGAAGAAGNTGTCTCAACTACCAGTTACATGGTAGAGGAAGAAGGAAGTAGGCAAGCGTCAACCGATATTATTTAATGAAATTGAATTGTATATTTTTAGATTGTTTACATAAGCTTTTAATTTTTGATATTTTTATTTGCTAAGATCGATAGTGCCTTTCTGAACAGATTGCATACAAATTGAAACATCACGCGGCTATGTATAATGGACATTTTAGCGAAGGATTCACAGCGGGTTGAAAATAGATTATATTCAGGGCGTTAGAAAGTACTTACAAAAGCAGTTAACAGCTCATATTTCGCAAAATATTTCTTAACTGCTGTAACTTGTAATAAAAGACAAACATCGAAATTCATACACAAATGTTTACATATGCATGCATGTTTACGTACAGAACCACATTATACAGGTGAGTATAAAAGAATACTCCAACTTTGAAGGTCTATAATATCAAAACCAAACAACCTACAACCTTGGTTGACCATTAAAATAAACCGTGGAACTGTAAAGTTTGTTTATAATATCTTCATAAATGTTTAATGCGACCACCACGATCGGCCCAGACGACATCTACGCGATAATCAAACTCGTTCCACACTCTTGTCGGCATGCCCGGTGTTACGGTTTGGATGGCGTCCGTAATTCTCTTTTTGAGGTCGTCAATGTTAGCCGGCAATGGTGGACGAAACACTTGACACCCATAGAAAAAAATCGCACGGGGTAAGATCCGGTCTTCTTGGTGGCGAGTGATGAAGAGCCTGGTCACCAGCTGATCCTCGACCAATACAGCATTGCGGCAATGTCTCTTTCTCGTATCCGCAAACAGCTAGGTGACAATGGGGTGGCGCACCATCCCGCTGGAAAATGAAGCCCCACGCCACCTCTTCTGAGGAAACAACCACTCTGTTGGCATGTCGAAATAAGGGATTCCAGTAGCAGTGGGCTCGTAAAAAAAAAAAAAAACAGTGTCTTTGGATAGAGCGCAAAACACGTTCACTTTAGGGGAAGAGCGCTCGTGTTCGGTGGTTTTATGTGAAGGCTCCTGACCCCATATCCGCATATTGTGCCGGTTCACTTTACTATTTGTATGAACATCGCTTCATGGTTAAAAACCTGCTTAGACATGAACGCATCGTCTATCACGTTCTGGGTAAAAACGAACGCGCAGAAATAACGTCTCAAAATCTTAATCGCTTTCGCAACGCTGTCCATACCGTCGATTAAGGAATTTGCATTTCCCAGCTACCTTGTCGAGTTGATTTTCTCGGACAGCGAACGAACGTTTGTTGAGTCCGTTGCACATTCTTTTCGGCCATTGGAAAGGCACCCTGAGTCACAGAGCTGACGAAACCAACGTACGGTACTACCCCTGTCGGTAGGACGACGTCCGTATTTGCGACAGAATTCACGTTGATGAAGTACTAACAGATTCACATTTAACACACTGAATAACACAGAATACCTTCTGTTGTTCCGTCACCATCGTGATTCGGACTAACACATAACACACGCTCATAGTGCGACGACAGACGCTCCCAGTGTCATCTCTCGGCACATAAAGGAAACTTCAGTCCTTCCCCTTCACATTGACGTGTCGAATGCGAGCTCGCTTCCCCTTCATCAACACAAACCGAGCGTTACGAACGCCATCCAAACCGTAACACCGGACATGCTGACAAGAGCGTGGAACTAGTTTGGTTATCGCGTAGATGTCGTTCGGGCCGCCCATGGTGGTCACATTGAACATTTATGAATGTATGGTAAACAAACGTTACGGTTCAATTGATTGGTCAATCAAGGTTATAGGTTATTTGGATTTGATATTATAGACCTTCAAAGTTGGGGTATTCTTTTATACTCATCCTGTATATAAGGTAGACGTCACGGCATTTCGACGAGAGGTGGCGCAAATTGACGGATATCATGCAGCCGATGGTATTTCCCGTCTGTCTTATCGCTGACAAACCGTGGACAACCTCGGACACCACTTTGAAGGATGCTAAACAGTTTGTACACGTACGTTATGTACCCGTTCAAATATGTTCATACAGGATGTACGAGAATAAATCAATTAAACGGTGATCCCAAGCAGCCAAGTTTGTCTATATTCTTTGCCGGACATTCCTGCATCCATATCCATACACCATGTGGTGTCACCTTTGAAAAGTACTTGTCGTACACTTTCACCTGTACATAATACATTACCTGTGTTGGATCATTTTCGGGAGATAAACAATAGTTACCATTACTTCTGCATCAGTCTATATATCTATAAATATTATAAAACTCAAAGTCTCTCTGTCTGTCTGTTAGTGCACTTATCACTAGAGAACCACGTACCGGATTTACGTGTTTTTTTTATTCATATCTATGTTTTCTGGCCAGATTTGAGTAAGTATTTTGTTACATAAAGTAACATACGGAATAAGCAGTGACGATAATAATGAGTCAAGTCGAAAAAAGTTGCCGCCAGCGCGCTCTCTTGCAATACGCTGTCTAAACCGTTAAAGATGGAACAATATTATGTAGTAAAGAATTGTGTAGAATAAAAAAACCTAAAAAAAATGCGCGGTAGCATATATCTATCTATAACAGAGAAATACTAATAAGCGTTTTTACCATTTAAATTCCCAGACGTCCAAAGAATCACAACCAAGCCTCTGACATGGTTCGAAGAGCATACTACCTTATAAAAAAATAAAATAGTCGAAAACGTCAATAAAACGATCCTGAACATGACTGAATGACCCTCCCAAACGTACACGTCTGCGGACACTGTTGTCGAAGAGGAAGACGCAGTCCACTATCCGACTGAATTCTTGAATTCCCTTGATCCATCAAGTTTGCCTGTTCACGCTCTTGCTGTAAAAATTGGCGCACCAATCATGTTATTACGAATCATAAACCCTCCAAAATTGTGCGATGTCACTCGCCTACAAGTAAACAGTTTGAGGGATTATGTTATTGAGGCAACTATTATGAGTGGTACCGGTACTGGCGAAAAAATCTTAATACCCAGAATACCTATGATTCCAACGGATTTACCTTTCCAGTTTAAGCGTCTCCAATTTCCAATCGGGGCTTGTTTTGTTATGACTATAATAAGTCACAACGCCAAACCCTGAAAGTTGCTGGAATTGACCTCCGACAGCCACGCTTTTAACATGGACAATTATGTGTCGCGTGTTCGCGTGTCAGTTGCAGCAGCAATTTGTATGTACTTGCGCCCAATAAAAAAACGAGAAATGTTGTGTATAAAGAGGCACTGCGATAAAATACATGTCTTTAGATTAGAAAAA
This sequence comes from Clitarchus hookeri, assembly GCA_002778355.1. Lineage (NCBI taxonomy): Eukaryota > Metazoa > Arthropoda > Insecta > Phasmatodea > Phasmatidae > Clitarchus > Clitarchus hookeri. The sequence continues at coordinate 236,274 of NQII01000148.1, forward strand.
GACAAAATCAACAAATGACTTTATGCAAAATATAAAATATTAGTCTAACGATTATTTATCTCATAATTAACACTAAGTAAAATTCAACTTTAATTTTAAAAAAACTTAAACAATAATTCTGTAGTACACGCGAGCGGACCGCGAGCACAACTGGTGTATATATGTATATATATCAAATTCACAGGCAGTAAGTCAATTTAAATTTTGAACGTCATCAGCGGATAAAGAATTCTGCTTGGAAAATCCTGATGAATTCAAAACATTATTTGTGCGTTATTAATAAGAAACTGGTAGTCCTTGTGCATTTTAATTATCAGTCATGCTCATTTAGGTCCACTCCCGCACGATGGAGCCAAAAGTTTTGCTTAGATCGTATCTTCAGACGAAGGCATGTGTACTGTAAGCGCCATAATTAATGGTGGGTGAATTTAATTGGAGCGGGGTGCGTGCGATCTGCAAGGGAAGAGCTAGCTGCGCGCGCAGCCTACCTCAGCCTGATGCCGTGCTGAAAACACAGTCTCCATAAATTCAGTTGCACGTTTGCCGATGCGTAAAGAATATTTCGGAACAATTTGTACAGAGCCGGGCCGTCACTGCAACCGACTGGGTCGTGCCGGCGGACCAAGCACAGGCATCTAGGGAGGCGAGCCGCCAAACTTGTGGCGGGAAGTAGCATTTATATTTCAGAAGAAATCACTATTTTTAAAAGATACTTGTTGCGCTTCCTAGTTTTACCATTTAATTAATAGCACTTTAAAAAATGCTCTACGAATTACGGTAAATAAATGTTATCTGTATAATTCCAGTTTTATAAATACTCACTCAAGTAGGACAAAATATAGATGTTCGCCCACATGTGCCATTAATTATTTAATGTCAACCTAACACACGCTTTGAAATCGCCATTTTGCGGAAATTTTCGCAAGTTAGACGTACGAAGTTATCCAATCAGCGTCGCCGTTTCTATTTCAAGTCAGGTTTACAGTGAACTCGGCGAAGACGGGTTTATTTGTCGTCCTAAGCAAGGTCTCTGCGACAGAAATTACGATCTCGAACAGGGACTATGCAACAAAATTGTAGAGTCTCAAGGCGCACCAAAATAAGACTGCCTTTGTGAATACCGTCTTATTTTCATATACGTAAGAACGGCTTAAGTAATGGCAATGAAATTTAAATGCGAACTTAAGACACCAATTAAGATTAGCTGGAAGCTGTAATCAAGATATGTTTTTCCAGATTCATTACCCTGCACATTATTCAGCATCTATAATCTATCGTAGTAATCGCAGGGTTAAATTTTGCCAAATTTTACAATATCCGCTAGATTCATAGGGCTGTCGCAACACAAAATGGCTCGTATATATTTTCTTCGTAGTTCTCACTTCTCGACGGACCCCGGTGTGAACAGCTTTTTTTGTTGCACATTATACACAATTATTTACGAGGAGTAAAAGCCACGCACAGGGCTTATTTATTATATAATTTGAAGCAAATTATGTCATATAAATGTGGGGAATATTCCCAATACTTAAAGAGTAATTCGAAAATGAGCATACCCACCCTACAGTGGAAAGGAGTTTTCAACACCGTTTCAGCAACAATGTGTGGTGTGGTGTGGTGACCTACACGATCAGCTGATTAATCCATTCATTTTCGCGGGACACTTTACAGGTGTGGTGTTCTGAAATTTTGCAAGAAGAACTGCTGCTGTTACATGAGGATATTCCGTTAGCAATGAGACGTCGTATGATCTTCCAGCATGATGGTGCACCAACTCACTTCCACCGTTCTGTGGTTGAACGCTTGAATGTGCATTTCCCTGAGATGGATAGGACAAGGTGGTTTTCACCCCTGGCCTATCCGACGAGGTGGTTTTCACCCCTGGCCCCCTCGATCACCAGATCTATCACCATTTATTATTGCGTAAGACGGATACATGTTTCAACATCCTTTGTAAGCTTGTTATACGCAATTGTGAAGCTCACTGTAAACACTAAGGTCTGATAATACATCATTGTGTTTACTTCTAAAAGGGTTATCATTACATTCGCCATTCTTCAAATGTTTCGAATTACTCTGTCGTATAAATGTGCGTCCTATTCCCAATAATTACATATTTTGCTCCAAATTATTTAAGGAATAGGTCCTGTGAGTAGCGGTAACTCCTCCAGAACATCCTGTACAATATGCATCTTCCTACTTAGAAAGGCAGTTATAATAGACGACATTTCTAAGAGCGTGAATGTGAACCTTATTGCCCCATCTCGCACGGATAAACCCTGACCCCGACGAGTCGCTTAAACTGGAACAGTGTGCTTAGCCGATGAAAAGCGGCAAGGTGAACGTAGCGACGTAAAGTCAGTTAAGTGGAAGAAGATATTTGTGGGGCTCATAACATCAATGTATTGAAAGCCGACAAGTGTGATGTGAGGTGAGTATGGAGCAGTGCCGGAATGCAAGGGCGGGGGAAACGAAACATCCCCGAGAAAACACGCCGACCAGCGGCATCGTCCGGCACGATTCCCACATGCGAAAATGCGGGAGTGGCCCCGCCGGTCAATGAACCCGGTTGGCCTTGATGGGAAGCGGGCAGACTAACCGTTCAGGCACCGCGGCCCCGTAGTGACGTAAAGGATGACAACAATTGACTTACGGGCACGCATTACCAAGATTCAACACAGCAACTATGATATAGTCAGTTCACGACTGGAAGAAACTTTTGAAAATCAACCTTTGAAAAAACACCCTAGCCGTTAGCGACATGCATATAACATTACAAACAGCGGCGAGCGCGGATACAGTTATGCCGTTAGGTTCCCAGCACAAAGAGAGGAAATAGTTCCAAAGTTTTAACGTAATTGTTAATTTATCGCTTACAAATAGGTGTCTAAAAGAATTGTATCTTATTATGCAAATTATTAATGACGTGATGCTAACATATTTAGATTTCAACGTTTCTTGCATAGCCATAGGATTACGCTCAAGGTTAAAGTAAGGCGGCCGTTTGTTTACTAACCTTCGTAGTCCTTGTGTTGTTGACACACGTGCCAGAGAATTTGTGCGATTATCTCGTTTAACCTATAATAATTCATTTATCTGCGTTGTTTTACTAATATCAGCTCTTTGTTATTTGGTTTTTAATAACGTATGATTTTAATTTGTGCTCACTTTAAGTTCTAATTTCTTTTGTTTTTGTGTGTTTCGCGCACGTGTCTTTCCTTTGCCACTTTATTCTAACGTTGCAGTGTTTGCACATAAGAATTGTTTTCACATTGTCGAAGACGTAGAATCCTTCACTCGCAAACTCTGCCGTCCTGTCGAAAACCGTCACAACCATTTTTAAATAACGTTTTACAATTGCGCAAAACATCCTACTCAACCACCACGCCATTTTAACGTCTGTAGCAATTCCGATCAATACTGATGATCTTGCCTTCGATGTACGGGAATTTATCGATAGTCACTAACAATCGATTGTAAATAGACAACTACTATCGATTCATCAAAATACTCGCATTTTGGGTTTATAGAATGAAATGTTTTTTCGCTGGCATCGCATATTCTTTTGTGTGAAATTCTCAAGATTAAAAACTTTACGCTTGTGGAATATCCATTAATAATATATACATTACATGACTTTTATAATGGGTAAGTGTATGTACGAACACATGTACACGCACAGTGGAACGTAAACATTGCCATGTGACCTGTCACATGGCAATGTTTGTTTACTTTTGGCGGAAGGATACGAAATGGGCTTGAAAGTAAATCTTTAGCAGGGCTTCAAGAAAGTCTCTTCCAGTCGTGAACCGACTATATACATGCAACACTTCCTGCAAGTTTCTACGTGTTGACTGTAGGATGCTCACAACAAACAAATGTTATATGGGAAATGTATCTAGAGTTCCAATTATGTCTAACATATTAGTTGCGCAAATTATAAAATACACTTCCTAGTTTAGGTGGCGCGGGAAAAAGTATTAAAAATTTACAAATTCTGTTTTGAATACTTGCTTGGAAAAAACATTAAGTCACATTGAAAGGATCTAACACATTTGCTAATTCTAAACACACGAGCCACAATCTCCACAAAAAAACCTTTTCTCAAAACCCGGCTTAACCATTGCGCAGAAGAAACGTATCAAAACAGGGTCGGTGGCTACGTGCCAAGATGAAAGCGTAAGACGGGAGCAGATGTCTCATATTCAAACTAGTTTACACAGAATCCGTCCCGGAAGGCGTCGATAGGTGTAACGATATCACGCGGGAACTAGGAGGTGAAACATGATGTCGTCCCCACCCCGAGGCCAACAACAAAGCAAGCAACAGAAAGCAGCAGCTAAATCTGTCCATAATTTTATAAGTTGCACGCACATGCGAAAGTTGAAATTGTAAAACTAATCTCTAAATCGCACGATACTGCAAACGCACCGCAAAAGAAACAAAAGGCATCGGAGTACTTTAAGATGTCGCATGGTTAAGTTTTATTTGCGAAAAAGCGGAAATTAGCCGATTTCTTGGGAAACCAAGAAGCAGTACAATTGCTTTGGTTATCAAAAGCTTTATTTGAAATAGTACCTTGAAATGTTCGGGAAAACCTTATAACAGACCCCTCAGACAAGTACTAATCCCGAAAAAACATACAATTCCTCTACGTAACCATATTTTGACAATGCAACTATAATACCCGAAGGGAATGGAAGCATGCCACAAGAAGCAAACGATGCTGGTTCTTACAAGTTCAAAGCTACATATAAACTACTTAGTATTTTGTTTTTACAAAGAAACACTCTACCAAATTCACTTCATAACTTGCTCGCCACTGATCTACTAGGTCTTCACTTTACTTACATTCCAACCAGCTGGTAAAAGTTAGAGCATACTACATCAATAAAGTCACACAAAACTCATCCAAAGAATACTCACGAATGCACACATTATTACCTTTACGTATTTTGTGTTGAATAAACAGCGTTTCCGATTGAGATTTATTAACTACCAGAAGTGGAAAATTTCCTCTAAGTACAAACGTCTCATCTGTATTATCCTACTGGACGTAGTGTACATGTACGCATCTGGATCGTACGCAAGAGGCAAAATTATGTCATCAAGATGAAGAAAGACATATGAGCAAACATTAAACAAGTTCATCCAAGGGTTTTGAATTTACTGCCATTCCCAAAACCCCCATTAATGAAATACGCTTAGTAATTACCAAGGAGCAAAACGTGGTGCTACCGCGAGAACTACTATTATAGGGCATGCTATTCCCTCCTCCCCCCAACCAAGGCTGCAAGCAACTAGTGTGTGGCGTATGAAAAATCGTTTGGAGATTATGGAGTTTCTTTAGAAAAACCTTTCGCCCTCACTAACCCTCCCTAAATAAGCGAGCCCAACTACTGGGGAAGCTAGGACCAGTCTGGAGAGCTCCTTCGACGGTGCAGGTGGACCAAAATAGGCAAACGAGGCTCACTGCCCCAAAAACACCCAGACGATAGAACTTGGCCGGACGGAAGACAGAGTCCACTTCATGCTGATGTGGCGACACCGACATGCACGGACTGCCGACACATCAAAATACGACACCAGTCGCTCGGCTCAGCGGTTTCGAAATACCGACCTAAAACCAGGGGTGACCAAATACCGACTCGCATAACTTCGCTCGGCGAAATACGCCGAACTACACGAGTTTATACGAGCAATGTTAAAAATCCTACCTTAAAAACAACATAACCTTGCGGATTACCAATGCGATAACACGATACACGAATGTATAATACCACAATAGGAAGTGTGAATCGATTTTCGTGGAGAGTTGTCTAGAGGGGGATATTTTTTAACTTCAGTAGTACATCATTTTACCGTTTCTTGAAAGTTTTATGGTATATAGTTTAAAAATGTAACAAATTCGCTTAATATATTGAGTAGAGAGTACTGAATATACAAATGTGCAGGAAACTACAGTTGTAAAAACATTACAGAAAAAATACTTTTGCCAAAGAGGAGCGGTTCCGACTTGCCGCCAATATGTGAAGCAAAGATCTAGTAAAACCAAAAACATTAATGAAAACAGAATAAAATATAAGAAAAAATATTTGTTGGAAAGAGTGATGACTTACTACTCACCATACGAAGCTAACTACAAAGCACCATCGTACAAGGAACTCACCTGAAACAGAAAGATAAAAGCTTTATGTTACCACAATAATTATTAAAAAGTTTGCACTCAAAAGCGTCCTTTAGCATAGTTAATAGTACACGTATATGTACACTTTCGGTATACACAGTATTTAAAATTGATTGCAGATCCTAAAGTAAAAATTAATAGATAGATTTGTGTCTCCTTTCAACTACCACTCAAGAAACATTACATGTAAGCTTGCTAGTAACTGAATTTATGTATTCAGGCTAAGTTTTCCATATTATTACAATGGCGAACTTAAGTTTTCTCATTTCCACAAATGATTTCAATACAGATTGTGGCAGTTCGTAAAAAAAAAAAAACTACTCTATACAGTCTAACCAACTGAGAGAGATTATGGAAAAGGGAAGCTTATGATAATGTGACCAAAATAAGACCTAAGAAATTAAAAAGTAAATGCCGATCGTAACTTTAACCACGCAATGCATGATTTATAATGGATTTTGATACCACCTTTGTCTACTGGGACGACCTTAATTGGATAACACAAATAGTGAAATACAGTTGTGCAGATTAGTATTTGGTATTAGCAAAATCGAAGGCACATCAAACCAGAACATTAAAACCCAGTTACTACTATAAGAAATATGTAATATTTTTATTCATTATGGTTTGTTGGTCCCTTCCATGCAGTTACGGCACATCTAACATGTCAAATGTAAAAAATTTCAAAGCAGATAAAAATTAATATTTGTATCAACAATATGCATAAAATGACTACCAATAAATTAATAACAATAAAAACTAGTTGACAATTGCTGTAATAAATTCACAGTACAATGCACAATAGACATCACCACAGTATGACGAAAATGACTAAAAAAACAAAGTTTCTAAATTGAAAATTAATTAAACACTACAATAACTACAAATTTGTAACGTACAAAATTCCAAAGTTGTAAAGTTGAAAGGAATTCTAAATATTCACCAAATGGGTTTAAAAAAGGCTTTCAAATATAGTAATATTTTAGATTTGCACTAAACTAATTTTTAAAAAATTAGATTACTTATTTATTTCAAATATTTAGGCATCTTATTATAAAAAGTCTGATTCCAGAAAAGGAATAACCTTTTCGATACACATGTGACCAGTCAGTTGGTATATGTGTGCTATTCTTACTTCCGAGTATTGTATCAATGTAATTCAGACTAATCCTAAACGTACATAATTTTTTATAACTCTTTAAATAGTGATCCACACGAATCATGATTACTTGCGCCGTAATGCATTTTTTGGAGGCGAAATAAATATGTATGATTAGTAGGCGAAGTCCAGAATGTGATTCTGTATTACATAATTGAATGAAAATAAGATGAAGATGAATACATTACCTCTAATATTTCAATATCAGAATAACGAGGCATACAACAGATAGCTTATATAGCAGAATTTAATTTTAAGTATTATTTGATGGTAAAGTAATATATTAAAACCTAGAAACTGAGTAGTATCTACTTGTTCGATATTTATGTCTTTAACTGATTTGTTTAGAATATTTGAATTTCAAGTTGTAAACTGAATAAATTTTGTTTTATCCTGATTCAGTGTTAATTCATTACATAAAATTTAGGCAAAATAACAAACTTTTAGAATGTTCATTTACTTGCCGTTTATGATAATACAGCAATCGTCTGCAAATAAAGTACTAGCATATTGTGCGATAGTGCCAGGTAAATCACTTTTGTAAAATAGAAATAACAGCAGTCCTAAAACTGAGCCTTGTGACATGTCATATATAATTTTCCTATCACAAGAATATACAATAGGCAAATCATTACTTTTAATGGAAAAAAAAATTGTTGTCTATTATTAAGGTATGATTTTAACAAATTATAGACATTGTTCCTCATTCCACAATGCTGTAGCTTACGTACCAAGATATAATGATCAAAGCAATATAAAGACTTTGATAAATCATTAAAAATGCTGACAACTTGTTCATGATTAGTATCTAAGCTAATTTAAGTATAGCTTTATTAGTCAAAGAATTAAGTTTAAAAGCCATATTGGTTGGGTGATAAAATATTAAGATAATTTACATGTTGATAAATACACATACATATATAAAAAAAATATATGCTGTTTATGGTACATTTAGCACTTTTAAGGCCCTAGTTATCCTTTATCAACCATTTATATCAGGGGACTCTAAAACGTCGAAGGCTGCAATAAAATATATTTATTGACTATTCCAAATGAAAGGGGTTCAAAAAGTACTCACTTTACAGTGAATAGCCTATACACATGCATACAAATGTATAAATATATCTCAATTATCTAATATTTCCTGAAATATAATTACAAATTATACTTAATGCTTATGCTTAATTAAATCCTGCATCCGCATACTATCGGGTGGGGGCAACAGCAAAACTACATCGACGCGACCAAAGATAACACACTGTTACAATAAACTTTCCGTAATTTAATGCAGAAGTTCTAGTAATTTTTTTTTAAAAACTCTCAGTAAATGTACGAAAATTTTGAATTTTAAATTATGGACTTTCTGTGAAATCACGAAACCTATCCGTGTAAACTGCTGGTTACGTTTTTCTACATTTCCAGTTAAAAAAAAAAAAAGTACCAAGTGATGTGGTTATGCTAACTGCATCAGAAATGTTTTTCTATTAAAATGGCGAATAAAACAGCATGTAGACTCGGCACTGTTCGTTCCGGAAAAACAAAGCTATAGGAATATGGAACCTTTCCATACTTTGGTACTTTAAGATAACTCAGCTCTGTTTTTCGCATTTACGAATCACTCCGTATAATAACGGTACATTTCCGTAAAAATCCCCATGAATATACGGACAATTTTGAAAGCACAGGTCCAAAAGATTTTTCTCATGAAGTCTTGCCCGCTCAGGTAACCGAAACCTCCGTGTCGTGTCGCGGCGTCGTGCTCGCTGCGTGAGCTTCAATTTTGTTGTCAAACGTAATTGCATACATATTTCTTGAAGTCACGAGCGAACGTGTATCACTTTTCGTTATCGATGCAGGGTCAATTAAACCTAATATCGCAGTGCTGAATTGCTCAACGGCCACGGTAAAATAATTTCNTTCGTTATCGATGCAGGGTCAATTAAACCTAATATCGCAGTGCTGAATTGCTCAACGGCCACGGTAAAATAATTTCAGCTGCACTAGAAAGTGAGAGCATGCTCCAGTAATAACAAAACTAATTCTAGAACATTTCTTGAAATGTATCATAGTATACGAGAACGATATTACATTTTAAATAACGCGGAAAAAACAAATATATCATNACTAATTCTAGAACATTTCTTGAAATGTATCATAGTATACGAGAACGATATTACATTTTAAATAACGCGGAAAAAACAAATATATCATTATTGTTCACCAATTTTATTTTTGAGAAATTCATTAAAAAACTTAATCATGCACAGCGATAATGATGGAACTCTGAAGCAACTGTACATAACAGGGGTGAAAAAGTTAATATAAGTAGGGTGCACTATCAGAAACGCGCGGCGAAGCGATCAGTAACTTCGCGATCCAGAATTTCGCGGTCGGCTCAGCTTCCTAACATCCAACCATTAAAGGCGGCCTATAAATTAGGATATGCGTTCACGACTCATTACCAACCCGACACACAATGTATAGACAGTTTGTGAACTAACAACGCTGTAAAATAAAACACCTTAGAAATACACGCGGATCAGTAGGTTATAAAACACCTTCTTAGAAATACACGCGGAACTGGAATACCCACGCCCAGAACAAGTAAGTGCAAGCACGAAGAAAGGGCGCAAACGATGAAAATGCCCTTAAGGCGCCCTTGTTAGAAGCAGACATCCAAAGTATGGGTGGCACAGAACTACGTGCAGAAGTTTGCCATGTATTCCGGCCGCCGCGCCGTCCAAAAATGTTTGAAGTTTCAAACATGGGAAAGGGCGGTCGAATCTCCTTTAATGAAACTAAATTATTTAAATATCCTATTTAATAAAATGTGCCTATTCTCTTCAGTCATCCGGATAACATTAAGTTTGTTACAATAGAAACTCATTTCCGTTACTGATAATACATACCGAGACAGTGGAAGAAAAAAGCCAATCTCGCAGATATGAGAAACTGGGAAACAAACTGTATGCAAATTATTAGCGTTTTTTCTAACGCGGATTTTTTTTATTTTCCAAGTGAAGAGGACATTTTCTATCGTGCGTTTCTGTTTTGCGAACAAATGTTACTATTGGGATTTAAACTGCCCCTTCCTAATTATTTCTCATATAATCAATTATGATGCCAAACTGTTCAAAAGTTAACCCTTCATTCCCATTGTTGACAACTGTATGTTGCACAGAAATGTTATATTTGACCGGTAATGCACACTGTGTCACTGGGGGTTACTGATTCGTAAACCGTGCTGCTGCTCTACGTTATGCCCGACCCATATCACTATCACCGAGCACAAAGCCTACAGTTTATTGGTTGTGATAATTAAACAAATTCTTTGTCATCTTACGTACATCACTCATCAAAACATTTATTTGCAACACTAGTCATAAATTGTGGGAATGAAATGGGGAATACATTCTTCGTCCATTTTCCAATGTTAACGCTCCTTCCTACCTAACATGAACAACGTTGCGGAGTGTTTGAAATACACGTTTTCTCTACGAAATTATCCAACATGCGTCCGAAGTGCTCATCTACGAAAAGAACACGCACTTCAGACGAGGGCTGTTTAGTGCTTTCAGATGTCAAAAGCATTAGAAACGACCTTTCTAAACTCCCCAAACTAAAAACTGCTTTTTCGAAGTGCTGTACCCCACAGCATCAGCTTTAGATACATACAAAACTACCCAAGACCCCTGCATTGATCCTTCATACAATAAAATAACAGGGTGACCTCTGAAAGTCCCATAGGTACACGCAGCTTGACGAGACCGCACACTAGTTCACAACTTGCTGTTAGTGACGATTGGCCACTACGCGGGGCAGTCTCGTCCTGATCGCTCAGGCGTTTCTCAACTTAAAACGCTGAAAAAAGGTAAGAGGTATACCAGCCCCTTAATAGTAGGGGGCATTTCAAATCTGTTCTCAGATGGGTGTCGATTTATTGAGTTTATCGAATATGTAGGCCAGCCTCTTTGATAGTGAAACACTATCTTGCACGACACTAATTCACAAGAGTGGTATTTTTTTATTATAGTTTATTTTGCATGGATATATGCAATTGCTGGTTAAATAATGAATTTTCCGTAGTTTCAAAAAAGGAATTCTTTAAATATTATTTTCTTTGCAACTAGTTTTAATTATATATTTGGATATATAGATAATATGAATGAGATTAAAGGAAAATGTGTGGAATATCACTTTAATAGACAGAATATTTACCTGGGCGGCGTTCCAAAACGTTACTCTGCAAGTAAACTTCTCNTGTGGAATATCACTTTAATAGACAGAATATTTACCTGGGCGGCGTTCCAAAACGTTACTCTGCAAGTAAACTTCTCTGTTTTGCTGCCTCAAAACACTGAGTAAATGTTTTAATCCCTTTTGGGAGTGTCATAAAACTGCAGAGTACACCCTCTGAGCACCTTGCAAGAGTGAAACTGAAAATGGCACGAAGCTTAGTGCAATTAAACAAACGGACAGGAAATGTGCACTTTTGTTTATAGACACACGCGCGGGAAATCTACAAATGACGAGTGATAATTTTTTATGATTAAACTTATGGTATGTAAAGCTGTTTATGTATATCAGTTTTTTTTTTTGNCAGCATCAGCTTTAGATACATACAAAACTACCCAAGACCCCTGCATTGATCCTTCATACAATAAAATAACAGGGTCACCTCTGAAAGTCCCATAGGTACACGCAGCTTGACGAGACCGCACACTAGTTCACAACTTGCTGTTAGTGACGATTGGGCACTACGCGGCGCAGTCTCGTCCTGATCGCTCAGGCGTTTCTCAACTTAAAACGCTGAAAAAAGGTAAGAGGTATACCAGCCCCTTAATAGTAGGGGGCATTTCAAATCTGTTCTCAGATGGGTGTCGATTTATTGAGTTTATCGAATATGTAGGCCAGCCTCTTTGATAGTGAAACACTATCTTGCACGACACTAATTCACAAGAGTGGTATTTTTTTATTATAGTTTCTTTTGCATGGATATATGCAATTGCTAGTTAAATAATGAATTTTCCGTAGTTTCAAAAAAGGAATTCTTTAAATATTATTTTCTTTGCAACTAGTTTTAATTATATATTTGGATATATAGATAATATGAATGAGATTAAAGAAAAATTTGTGGAATATCACTTTAATAGACAGAATATTTACCTGGGCGGCGTTCCAAAACGTTACTCTGCAAGTAAACTTCTCTGTTTTGCTGCCTCAAAACACTGAGTAAATGTTTTAATCCCTTTTGGGAGTGTCGTAAAACTGCAGAGTACACCCTCTGAGCACCTTGCAAGAGTGAAACTGAAAATGGCACGAAGCTTAGTGCAATTAAACAAACGGACAGGAAATGTGCACTTTTGTTTATAGACACACGCGCGGGAAATCTACAAATGACGAGTGATAATTTTTTATGATTAAACTTATGGTATGTAAAGCTGTTTATGTATATCAGTTTTTTTTTTTGGAAAAGAAAGAAACTGGGGATAGTTATGGATATATTTTGGAATTTACATTGGTTACTTAATCAGGGAGCCTATTCTAAGTTTTCGTTCCGACGAAAGAAAGTTGGATCGAAACAATTTCTCGTTCGAGCCTACTATTTGGTATTCTAAGTTTAAAACGACGGTAGTTTGACGTCACGAGTCGGCAGACTAGAATTTCGTAGTTACCCAATATGGCGGGCGTCGGTATTAAATGTGGCCGTGTATTTCAAAGACACGGAAATAAATATTGTTTATCATAAAGTCAGTGCAGCACGCGTTTGTGTTGCATGGAGTTATAATTTTCCTAAGCATACATTAACGATACGAATAAGCATGAAAAGATTGGGTATAACTATTACAAACGTATCACACACGTCCGTCCTTCTTAAACATGGTGCACAACATGATACAGACTATTTTAGGCATGGGATGTTATTACAAGCGCGTAAATGTACGAATACGCAATTGTAAATATTTAACCAATTAACTCCTATTATCTTAGGCCGTACATCTAGATATACATTTATTCGTCCCTTACATAACATCTGCTCGGTGGGCGATTGGTTAAGTTACGTGCTTCGCAGCACAAAAATATCCATATTTTGAGGTCGAAACTCCCCACAGCTTATTTTTTTTATATGTGAAATAGAATTATATTATTANCGCAGCACAAAAAAGTCCATATTTTGAGGTCGAAACTCCCCACAGCTTATTTTTTTTATATGTGAAATAGAATTATGTTATAANAATTATATTATTATATGTGGTAACAACATTTTTTTTTAAAAGGGCAAGCTTATAAGCTGTGTGCATTTGTATTTTGTCACCTAATAGCCTACAGTTTGGAATTTTAATTTTAAAATTGAAGGAAAAAATTTTGATAGGTAGGTCTTATGTACTTTAACTAAAACGGATCGTGATTAACTTTAAATATGTATCACGAATATGAATATATTCTGCAACAAAATGACAATTCCTTGCATTGATTCCAGAAAGAACAGACTAATAAATTCCACACCATTTAATAATTTTAAAACTAACTTTGAAGTCAAAGTGAATAACACAAATACATTCAAAATCTACGTATTCTCCTTCTGTACAAAATAAACATTTTCTGCGTTGAAAGATTATTGGCGTTTTAAAAACCATAGGCTAATATGTGGTAAAAAGGGAGGGAAGGTTATTTAATTCACACCAAATTCAATGCCTGTCGCGTAAGAGGTTAGTAATACTGTTATAATATATCAACCACAGAAAAAAAAATGGTATAACGCCAGTGACTCGGTCAATGTTACTTATTTTATATTTATTCAAAATTATCACCTTCCATGGCTCCACGGTACACTTCAGCGGACACCAAGGCTAGGAATATTAATATAATCGTTTTAATCTGCTAACTTTCCTTCACTTAGCCTTGGCGAAATATTTTCTTTTCCACAAACACAAATGGTTTGCTAAACACCCGGGTCACGTCCTTAATAAGAAAACATCTATATCTCACGAAGTTAAAAAAATGCAGTTCAACATGGCCACCACCCACAGTTTCTAACACAACCACAAAATCAAAGAACACTGTACACTATTAGTTTCTTATAATATACATATTTCTAATTATATATTATTTTTAACGATCTAAAAATATAAGGCTTACTATTCGTGTCTTTAATTAATGCTTTTTAACAGATTTGAGCAATTTTAAAAACGAGTAATTCTAGTAACATTTCGTTTGTACGTTGTCGACCATGCGCAGACACACTAACGCTCGTCCAGCTTTGAGTGAGGAAAGTCGGTAAGCCGAAGATGCCCGAATGTGCTTGCCTTCGAAACGACTCCGTACTCTGAATACCAATTTCATGACGACTTTGTTTTCGTCGGGTGAGAGAGTGGGTTCGTGGAGACGTGAGCAGTTTCCGACGAAACTTAGAATAAGCCCCCAGTACACACTTGTAAACACAGCATTCTCTTAACATCATGCTCGTTCCAAAAACACGGTTACTTATATTTCCTCAGCTGTTACTCTTGTGTTACAGTTACAACGCCTCGGTAAATTGAATGGTAAAATCACTTGTTAGTATTTCTCTGTTATAGACAGATACATGCTAACGCGGAAGTTTTTTAGGTCTTTTTTATTTTACACAATTCTTTAATACATGATATTGTTCCCATCTTTAACGGTTTAGACGGCATATTGCAAGAGAGAGCGGTGGCGGCAAACTTTTCCGACTTGATTCACTATTATCGTTTGTAAATTTTTTGATATATATTCTCGCGATAAAAAGAGCCAATCACCTTTCAGTCCCCCAACTATTTCTGTGCAAGAAATTATGTCGATCTGTTTCTCGGTTGCGACGTTGCGTTGTTAATCAGTTTGTGTACTTTTTAATTTTCCAATAAGAATTTCCTCAAAGGAAAGATATATTTTCTCGGGATAAAAAGTAGCCTATGTCAGTTCCCAGCCCTCAAACTGTCTCTGTACAAAAAATCACGTCGATCTGTTGCTCCGTTGCGACGGGAAAGGAAGGACAAACAAACACACACACACACACTTTCGCATTTATAATATTAGTTAGGATTTACATACACACAGAAGAACCCCCGAAAGTTCTCGATTTGCAGTTTCCCTGAATTTTCCCAGTCAAATGATTTTCCAGTGTGAGACAGCAGATTCCAATGCAAATAGTGGCGGTAAAAACCAATAATGAAACTACAAAAATTCAACACAAGAAAATTCCTGTAAACATTTCCTAAACATATCAAGCAATTTATAATAGGCAAAAAAAATTTTTTTCTTCACGCACTGCGAACTTCAACACTAGCACTTTCAGGCAAGCAGTTGAAACACTTCAGTGGTACCGTTAAGTCAAAGATGTTATTAAAAAAGCCTAAAAGTTAGACAAAAGATTCTTCAGCACACAACGTACTGGGACACCGTCACTTGAAATTTAACATTCAAGACACTGCGGAAGAATGAACTTCTTTAAAGTTAAAAATGCCAACACCCGTGAACAATGATATTTCACATATAAACCACAGACAAAAAGGCAAAATTGACAAGACTATTTGAAAATAAACAAGTAAATTAAACTTGTAATTTTTTTAATTTCTAAAATATAAGCACAGATTACAAAACACTTCCGAAAAGAGTAACTGTTAATGTATAAATTAACGTCAAATAAAACAGCATCACTAACCGACATCTACTAGCAAAATATGTTCCTAAGCTTTGCCACCAAAATTTAATATTGCAAAAAAAAAATATCTCACTGAATTGGTATTAACCCTACCCACTCGAGCCACAACAATTAAACAGTACGATTGACCTAAAGACCCTATTACTACATATATAATTTTTCATTATAGTAATTTTAAGTCAGTTTCTCAAAACTGTAAAAGAAAAATACTTAACTAACGCATCACAGCACCTATCGAACAAAAGTGATACAATGTATGAAGTTACATGTTTGTTTTATGTATGGTTTACTATATTCTAATTATGGCACTGGCTGCACTCTCGTGCACACTGGCAGAGTACGCAAAGTTAAAAAAATGTGTGACGAATGTTAACAAATTATACAAAGCTGCACAGATAAGCCGAAAATAGTTAAGCGCAACATGGGTAAACAAATTTATATTGTGAATTCGTTTGGTACAAATATAATAAAATCCATATTGCTGATGTTAAAACGAACCAATAAGCAAAGCATGTCCCTGTGTTTAGGAAATGTTTTAATTTCCCTTTCTATTCCGTGCTTGTGTGTTTTCCAGTTTGTTAAGCACCATGATAAATACATATGAACAGTGTGCGAGACATTAATTAATGTAAAATTGGAAAATAAATTAACAGACCTTTGTAAGTCAGTTAAATAGCGAAAAACTACGAAACTGCAATCCTAGGTAAGTTTCTGTATGGATAGTATTTCGCCAGTAATATGTATTTCTGTAGCATATTATATTGCGTGGCTATTCAATGTACACATTTGCGACATTGGAATTAGCGACAGGAATACATCACCATAGACAAATATTTGTTCGAAAGATTCGACACCGGCACCACTCGAGAAGAGGTCGATGGATCCACCGGCGTCACTCGAGAAGAGGTCGATGGCGCCACCGGCACCACTAGAGAAGAGGTCGATGGCGCCACCGGTACCAGTACCAATACAGAAGTGGTCGATGGCGCTATCATAAACCCAATTGAGTCTGGAATGTCCGATGACATCGCGGCAGTAGAATAAGACTGGCCTAGAAGCGAAGCCACAGTAGCTAGACGACGCGACCCGTACTCTTCCATAGACAAACTGGCAATCCCCCACAAGGTGCCGTTTTTATACCAAACACATCCCGTCCCGTCACCACTTCACAAACGACATCCATCCCTATCCCGCGCACCCGGACCAACGCTTACTTCTACCTAAAAATATATGCATGTTCTCAAGACCATCGTAACGAAACCCAATCAGGTTCTATTACACCCATAAATGAATGGGCGATGTAGTATTTACCTCATACATATACAATTCATTTTATTTTGCTTATGTCTTCGTACTAAATGCAATGTTTAGAACATTGGGTATTTTTTAATATTGGTGACGTAATTATTTATAGGTAAAATGAAAACAAACAGAATTTTTTTTTTACTAATAATATATTATACATATAATAAAAGTTGCACAATTAACACTGCACAAAATTGATAGCAAATTTTTTTTTAATGAATTATTTTTCAAATAAAGTCCAAATCATATCTGTTATTTAATATGCAGATATTGAATTATGGTTTTAGGCTATATCGTAAAAGGCAAATCATTTCACATATGACGGTGAGCAGCACCACTCCGCAAAGGGCCGCACAAATCGCAAATTGCTACGAAGACCTACGACACCAAAAGCAACAAAACATGCCCGGTCCATTACATGTTTCAATTTCACTGTAGTGTAGGCCCAATTCTCTTTGATTGGCGGCTCGATGACTGCTGTACCGAAATCCGGCCCGTGAATGCAAGGTTCGTTTACAGAGCTGGATGCAGAAACATTGGGAAGCATAGAACTGTCGGTTGTGGCACTGCTGATGGGTATATGGCGCCGACGACGCGTTCTACGATGTCTGGCCATGTGGTTCGAGGTTTAATCAGTCTCGATTGTTGACTGCGAGTTCTCGTCCATACAGTCAATGATGAGAGCATTCGTGTGTGTAGAAAAAGTCACCACGTCTTCGATACCGACGAGAAGACGTTGCTGGGCGCATGTGAAACACAGTACACTTTAACAGGCTCGCTACAGGCTACCAGTTGCTGCCTCGGTTCGTACATGAGTAAGTGCGGAAACTACGGACATCCGTACTCTGCATGTACGTCGATTTCCACTTCAAATATACACTGCTCCCAAGACATTTTTCCTGTTCCTCAGGTCCATCCATGTAAATCAGGGCCTTCGGGTACTGCAGAAACAAATCATCGTAAACATATCCTACATTATGGTATGGAATCATGCCTTCGTCCCATTCCAGTCCGAGGTGGTATGGTTAACAATTTATTTGTTTTCTTGCTCTTCTCGTCCAAGATTTTTAAAGGTAGAGTGGTCAGAATGACAATGTTAGCATCGTGCCATCACCTTCGCGGGACCCTGCGAAGACCTTGACCATGATGCCGTTTTGGCTCTGGATACACTGCAGATTGCAATACATGTTGATTCTGACGACGATAGAAGGCTGATTAACAGATATTTTGAGTGAACCATCATAGCTATATATTCTCGGAAGCACACACGCCAGTACTTTTGAATATCCTTTCATGGCAATTGTACGATACGCGTCCCGTGGAGTACCAGGCAGAAAGACTGTGTGTGTGTGCAAAATATTTCCATGAATCGACGCAGCTGCTACTAAACATTCCGTCCCTGAAATTGACGACATCATCTCGGAATTGCGTATTATGTTTTCGAAACAAAACGTATTCTTTCGGAACTATCTGTCTGAGCTCGGGGCGAATATGGATCGTATGAATATCGAGATGGTTTGCGAAAAAGGCCATGGACGAAAACATACTAAGTATGCAATAGCAAGTTACCTACAGATTGAATGCGAGGTCTACGCAAAATGAAGAGAAACTGATTAACCTGGAATGATAAATGACACATATATTTAATGCTTTACTTCCCGGCTCGCGACAAAATTAGATGTTCAGAAACACAGCAGAGGCATATGAGATGTCTACCGCGAACACTAGGACAAGATTGAATGTAGTTTGTCGGAAACTCGCGAATAAACCTTAACACAGAGAAGTGGCAGCAATTTCTATTTAGCTAGTGACCTGCATCGAGCATTACTGTCTGTCCACTCAAAGTATTTGTTCGCCAAGCACCCATAGTCGTGAAGACCGAAATCGGATAATATTGAACCTAAGAAGAGGAAACATCATGATTTACATATGGAACGAGACGAACGGGTGCGGATTTGCTACAGAAGAAAAAAGTGCGAAAGAGAACCCTCGAACCCAATTCTCCGATTCGCTATTCCCTACGATTGTACACACCTCAAAATAATACGACATACGGCGTATATAGGCAAAAAGATAAATGTTTGCTAGATGCAAATTAAATAAGAGTGCCTAACTGGTGGGATCATCTGGGTATAGGGATACAAGAAGCATGAAAACCCCGGGTTTTACGACAAGAAGCATGGAACCTCCGGGATTTACGAACTTTTATTTCGCGAGGAGCCGAGGTAGTATATAGAATCCGACATGTAGGAATACAAAACATCACTCGACTCTCTCGCATGCACTTTACCAAGATAACCATCACGAGACCAGTGCTTATAAGAAGCAATATCACGAAGAAAAAAAATCGACATTCTCGCAGACTTCTTCAGCAGACAAATATTGAAAAGCGGAGAAGGTTTGAAGAAGATAGACGATGACAAGAATATATGTATTCTGGGAAAAACCGAACGAGCTGGTCGAGAGATTGCAAATGCTGGCCACTTCGCAAATTGTTGGAAAACACCGACAAGATAGTTTCTATCATCAAAGAACTAAAAGAGGGAGACTACATACGATTTCGTGCCCACGAACTGCATGTGGGCACGAAATGCAACTACCATTGTAATGTGCGAGATAAACGACCTGTTTCAAGCCAACTTCGTGAAGATGATACTGTATGCTCGAGTCAACAAGGGCTACAAATACATGTTGACAATAATCGGTGAGTATAGCAAATTCGCCTGGAACAAAAACTGTCCGTCTAAGAATGTAGTCGATGTAGTGGAGGCGACGACGGACATATTGTACGGAGTTCATATCCTGACTAATCTACAAACTGATCAGGACAAGGAATTCAGGAATGGGAAGTTGAAGGCCCTGATGAAGAAACATGACAAAACATTATATCACATAGCAATTTCAAATCATATATTGTAGAAAAGGTCAACAGGACTCCGAGGAGCGAAATTTGGAGTCATTTCCCTGCGAATGGCAACTACAAATAGTTGGATATAGTCCCGAAACTCGTACCCGAATATAACTACAGTTCAATCGACCGCACACATGAAGACCGAAGTAATGTAATAAGACTACTTGTTTCAAACTGTGTACACTATTCAGGAGCAAGGGTCGTTGCAGGCCCCTAAGCCACGATCGGCGACCTGGTGCCCATTTCCAAATAGAAAGGCATCTTCGAGAAAGGATTCACGGCAAAGTGGAGCCGAGAATACATTCGTGTGCGAAGTATAAGAGAGAGTGATCCGAGAACTACTATCTCGAAGATCTGAACAATGATACTTTCCATGGTGGTTTCTACGCAGAGGATCTCCAAATGTGAAGTGATGAAACGGCTAATGTATGGTCGCATGCCAAGTGGTGAGACCTCCCGGCCTGCTAAAATTCCTTGGTCTCCGATGCGGACATCGGGAGGTGAACACTGAGAATAGCACATATATAGTATTTGTATACACTGAAGGGCCAAAAAACTGGCACACCTGCCTAATATAGTGTAGACCCCCACACCCCTCGAGCAAGCAGAAGTGCCGCAAGACGACGTGGCATGGACTCGAGTAATGTCTGAAGGTATGCAGGAGGCAGTACACACCATGAATCCTGCAGGGCAGTCCACAAATCCAATCTGCGCCAATTTGAAAAATGGTTGCCCGTCTGTAACGTTTAATGATTCTCGTCAGTCGTCGTTTGTACCGTTCTTTCACGATCATTCTCCGGCCGCGGCGATGTCGAAGATGTGATGTTTTACCGGATTCCCGATATTCACAGTACACTCGTGAAATGGCTCTCGTGCGCAGACACTAACACCACGTTCAAACTCACTTAAATCTTGATAACCTGCCATTGTAGCAGCAGTAACAGATCTAGATGCCGACCGCAACGCGTTACGCTGATTAGTTCCATACCTCTGTTATTTGCATACACACGCCTATACCAGTTTTTTTGGCTCTTCAGTGTATATTTCTTCGGTTATGCTGTATGTTTTACTTCATCGAATAAAATTATATTTTTTTAACCCACAACAAAATGTGCTATTTACAAGCATTTATTACATTGCATTTTTAAATAAAAAATTCTTAATGCGTTAGAAATTAATCAATGTAAATTTGCATACTCTGTGGGCATAAACCTCGTCGCCATCCATTCGGTACAAGTCATCCCGAGGTCGTCAAACAGATCCAAGTGNCATACTCTGTGGGCATAAACCTCGTCGCCATCCATTCGGTACAAGTCATCCCGAGGTCGTCAAACAGATCCAAGTGACCGTAGCCAAAGGTAACTGACCCTGTTATCAGTCACCATCCCCACCTGGATCCTATTGCTTCAACGAACTGCTGTATTCTACTGGTGAGCAGCGCGAGAAACTAGCATGTAACATGGTATCCTCAAGGTGTTGAACCATTGTACTGCGAACAACAACTGGTTTTGAAGTGCTGATATAATTTTATTGGTGGAAAGATTGCAATGAAGTTCTGTAAAATCTACAACACCAGNATACTCTGTGGGCATAAACCTCGTCGCCATCCATTCGGTACAAGTCATCCCGAGGTCGTCAAACAGATCCAAGTGGCCGTAGCCAAAGGTAACTGACCCTGTTATCAGTCACCATCCCCACCTGGATCCTATTGCTTCAACGAACTGCTGTATTCTACTGGTGAGCAGCGCGAGAAACTAGCATGTAACATGGTATCCTCAAGGTGTTGAACCATTGTACTGCGAACAAAAACTGGTTTTGAAGTGCTGATATAATTTTATTGGTGGAAAGATTGCAATGAAGTTCTGTAAAATCTACAACACCAGTTTCAGGTATATTTGCTCCGCTGTTTCAAGATATGAAAAAGATCACATTCTTAAAGATCCCAAATAGAACATTAACAAGTTAAATAAGTTTGCATAACTCGCTAATTGAAAATCAACTTTTCTACAATATTACATGTAATATGGTTAAACACACAACTTGTCAGTTACAGGAACACACAGTAGCCCCAAAAATGGCACCAAATCCGAAGTACTTCAAGACATTTGTGCGTTATAATAAGCTCTGTCAGCCACTGGTGATAGGCCCTCATAACGCAGTCATTAGGATAAACAGTCACNATTTGTGCGTTATAATAAGCTCTGTCAGCCACTGGTGATAGGCCCTCATAACGCAGTCATTAGGATAAACAGTCACGCATACGCGGAGGTGGACGACATCCAAGTAACTGACTGCTACGGCGGGGACGCCTCGCAATAAGAACAAACACGCCACGCCACTGGCGAGCAGAGGGTGGTGTTTGTCCACACACACAGGTGCGTGTCCGGAGCAAAGTAATTGTAGTAGGGGCGTGGCCTCTGCGCAGGGCGCCCTTTGACAGGTTATGTAAAACAGTACACGATAATAAGCCACGAAGAAGGGTGGCATGATGATGATGAAAGGTTCCGGGAAGTGGGGTGGCGCAAATCGCAACTGCCGAATTTTGTCTACCCAGTTTGTTCGTTACATGCTTCATCAAGAGAAAAAAATTCTTTAAAGGCTGTTCGCGAATTACCATAAAACTAACGAAAGAGAAAGCAAGTGTTAGCACTCACTCCCACGCTAGTATCACCTAGACACGTGCAGAAACTTCCATATAAGCACGAAGTCCAACATTTGCAATTTCTAAATAAGAAGGGGTGGGGTAAATCAATGAAAGAAAAACACGAAATGTAAAACAACCAATAACGAATGAATATACACAGAGGTGACAAAGGTCATGGGATAGCAATATGCAAATGTACAGATGGCAGTAGTATCGCGTACAAAATGTCTAAATAGGCAGTGCATCGGTTGGGCTTTCATTTGTAGTCAAGTGATTCACGTGAAAAAGTTTCTGACGTAATGATGGCCGCACGACGGGAATTAACAGACTTTGAACGTGGAATGGTAGTTGGAGCTAGACGCATGGGACATTCCATTTCGGAAATGGTTAGGGAATTCAAGATTCCGAGATCCACAGTGTCAAGAGTGTGCCGAGAATACCTAATTCCAGGCATAACCTCCCACCATGAACAACGCAGTGGCCGACTGTCTGCACTTAATGACCGAGACCAACGACGTGTGCGCAGAATGGTCCGTGTTAACAGACAAGCAACACTGCGTGAAATNCTTAATGACCGAGACCAACGACGTGTGCGCAGAATGGTCCGTGTTAACAGACAAGCAACACTGCGTGAAATAACCGCAGGAATCAATGTGGGACATATGACGGACGTGTCCGTTAGAACAGTGCGGCCAAATTTGGCTGTACTGGGCTATGCCAGCAGAAGACCGACTCGAGTGCCTTTACTAACAGCACGACATCGTCTGCAGCGCNCTGGGCTATGCCAGCAGAAGACCGACTCGAGTGCCTTTACTAACAGCACGACATCGTCTGCAGCGCCTCTCCTGGTCTTGTGACCATATCGGTTGGACCCTAGACGACTGGAAAACTGTGACTTGGTCAGATGAGTCCCGATTTCAGTTGGTAAGAGCTGATGGTAGAGTTCGACCCATGTTGTCAACAAGGAACTGTGCAAGCTGGTGGTGGCTCCATAACGGTGTGGGCTGTTTTTACATGGAATGGATTGAGTCCTCTGGTCCATCTGAACCGATCATTGACTGGAAAGGGTTATGTTAAGCTACTTGGAGACCACTTGCAGCCATTTATAGACTTCATGTACCCAAACAACGATGGAATTTTTAAGGATGACAATGCGCTATGTCACCGGGCCACAACTGTTCGCGATTGGTTTGAAGAACATTCTGGACAATTCCAGCGAATGATTTAGCCACCAAGATCGCCAGACATGAATGGGTAGCTTGTAAATACCCTGTATTAGCTCTTCAGTCAAGCACGTGAAACTCCTGCACCGGCAACACTTTTCCAATTATGGACATCCATAGAGGCAGCATGGCTCAATATTTCTGCCGAGGACTTCCAACGACTTGTTGAGTCCATGCCACGTCGAGTTGCAGCACTTCGTCGGGCAAAAGGAGGTCCGACACGATATTAGGAGGTATCCCATGACTTTTGTCGCCACAGTGTATATTTAAGGGAACGTGTAATTAGTACGTTGAAACTTGTAATACATTTGCGAGTGGATTCAACAGCACTGCATAACGACGACCTCTCGTTACCATCCGCGCCCTCGAGGAGAATTGAAGCGGCCTTGCCACCGTTCGCGAACAATGTGTTCCTTCCCACTAGAACGACTCTCCGACCACGAAAAATTCATGAACGGCATGTCGCTACAATAGTCACTATAATGGGCACAATTCCGAACTTTTCTTATAGCTAGGTGATCAATTTACCTCTACCATTTCCAAACAAATATACAGCATTTCATTTCATTGAGGCGCCAAGAAAATTATGCGTACAGGTTTTCTCAATTGAATATGGTGCGTCTTATCTTAGATTTATGACTGGACGTCGCAATTTCGCCTAACCCACGTCGATGGAGGTTGCCCCAGAGTAAGGAAATTTTCAGGCAAGCCGTATGCAGTCCTTAACCCATTTTGAACATACAATGGCGTTGAAGTCATAATCACCAGAATCCACACCTTTTGTTGCAAATTCATTGCCATTAACTGAAATTTTCAGCTGTACTTCGTTTTCGCTGCACTTTTATTAACTTTCACAATATTTGACTAGGTGAGATGAACGTGGTTTAGCGTAAGCGATGATTATTTGCAAACTATATTTCGATTTGTCCTTTCTCACCTGTGTTGCAGAGATTCATTCTCGATAAGAGGCAATCAGAAGATTTTTATCAAATCGTGACTGTGGTTGCATGAAGTTAATCGTTTCGAGGGTAGCGAGTTACAGAATTGCGCTGTAACTGTGTTGCCAGAAGACCGAAACATTCGCTGTCAGGCGCTACAGATACGCATTAAGGCCATTATTACACGGTAAAACCTTGTGCAAGGTCTGCCATAGCAGCTGTTATACCAGCCAGTACGGCACCCGTAGAGGCATTTGTCGCTTTGTACGGTCGGATTTCCTACCAGGTTTGGTAACAGGAACTGTGCTAATTCCGTTGGCGGTTTCCATAACAGCATTCGTACCTGATCAATCATATTGTAGCCCCACAATGTAGGGCGCCCCCTGTAAGGCTGAAACTCATTCGANGTAGCCCCACAATGTAGGGCGCCCCCTGTAAGGCTGAAACTCATTCGAAAATGGCTTTAAAACACGACAAAGACAAATAACAATGGCCATAACCCCCTTTGCTTAAACATTGCACAAATAATTAAAAAATTAATTTGAGCAATTTTTAAAATACGAATTTATCAGTTTTTAAACGCACAATTTGGCATAGATTGGTAGTGCAGTTGTTGGGTCTCGGCTCACCGTAAGGTTTAGGGCATGAGTTTAAAACTCCNAAAATGGCTTTAAAACACGACAAAGACAAATAACAATGGCCATAACCCCCTTTGCTTAAACATTGCACAAATAATAAAAAAATTAATTTGAGCGATTTTTAAAATACGAATTTATCAGTTTTTAAACGCCCAATTTGGCATAGATTGGTAGTGCAGTTGTTGGGTCTCGGCTCACCGTAAGGTTTAGGGCATGAGTTTAAAACTCCNCAATTTGGCATAGATTGGTAGTGCAGTTGTTGGGTCTCGGCTCACCGTAAGGTTTAGGGCATGAGTTTAAAACTCCGTAGGACACACTTTTGACTACTGCATACGAATTACAATTTAACGATTATAAATAATTATGTAATGAAAAATGTTGAAAGTTACGCGAGTACTCATGAATTCACATTATCATTTACAAACACTGAAAATAATTTAGTCAGCATTAACCTGTTCTAATTGTAAACAGTAATAATGCTACATTAATATGTGGTAGTTTTAATACACCTATAAAAGTTACTGGTTAGCAGCAGTTATACGAGTGGGCTTCAACTGGTAGGTTTTAACTGCGCACCTGCAAAGTTTGTATCATAATGCTGAAACGCCAACTGCTGTCGTGCAAGAGGAATGTTCCATGCCGACTCGCATAACGCCTGACATACCAACTCTTAAGAGTCAGCCTTATAGATAAGAGGCCTGTACAAAAACAACGACGGCTGCTAAGTATCGTGTAATATTGTTCTGCCCCTCGCTCTGCCTGCATTTCCCGCAAAGCATAAAATGTCCTTTATGTCAAGCAGCAACGATGGAAGTACGGCCAACTAAGATGGCGATAACGCCACAGAGGACGTAAGCTGCTACCTACGACATAGCCAGTTAACTTAAACATTTACAAGACTACTATAAAAAAATATTGTTGATTTGCAAATATTTGAACACTGCACGCCTTCCTCGCTAGGGTAGATCATTTTCTTAACTACGTTAACGAAATAAAGAACAGCTTATTAAGGGTTTCCACTGATTCTAGTTAACAATTTTGTTCTTAAGGAACGTTGATTATTATCGCTCGCTGTAAAGCTACTTCCTTAATGCGCGCGATGATTGCAATGCAACTGCGGATCTCCAAGAGAATTATGTAATACAGTACACAAATTTGATATTTCTTACAGGTGTAGCGTGGCTGCATCTATGTCGCGGTACTGTGATAACCTCCTTTACTGCGTACCAGAGGGCAACAGACAGAGGGGAACTTATTAACTTTATCAAACTTCCATAAAAACTCGAGCGTTTTACACAAGATCTGAACGAAGGATTCTTTGAACGGTAAAGAGAAGGACAAAACAAAAACCCCTCGTCGGTCGGTTTCAAATCAAAAAGACAGAGTAAAAAAAAAAATTTGCAACTTAACTTACGAATGTAACAGCAGGCTTGCAACAACATGGAAATAAGCACACCGCACTTAAGACGATGAAACTAAATGAAACTGCACTGACCGACTTCTAGGTTGACCTGCGAAGGATGCTATATTAGGAGTTCTTGCTGCCTGCCCGGGAACAGGACATCTAGTCGGAAGCGATATGGGTCGTCTGCCGCGGACGTGTTTAGCTTGGACACTCCCGGTCATCAGTCAACGCTCACGACGACGGGCAAGCTAGAATAGACTGGGCGGCAATACAAGTTTCTGCAAACTGGTCGCCACCAATTACACCATGCAATTATTACCGGCTCACTTCCGCCGACCTACAACACCCCCCTTCCAAGAGAAACACATAACGCAATTTTTACGCAAATGCTTTCGCAAACATTTGATATTTACTGGTTATAAACACCCTTGGTTCAATCCAATCAGGTCAAAAGAAATTTAGAACTCAAGCATACTTCGCAAATCAAGTGCATGATTACATTACACTTTTATCAACCTCTTTTTAATAGACAATTGTCTTGGTCTGGCTCTTTCCCCCCACTTTTTTATCCTGGAAAATGGCATTTTCTTAAAGTGGCATTTGAAGAGCAATGATAATTTGACAAATCCGATCAAATTATTGTCGGGTGGTATTCTACACTTGCCAATGAAAACGGGACTTTTTCCATTGCCGAAGGCGTCGAATAAATTTTTGAGAATAAGTCATCCAGACCAATGCCATAAGATTGTTTCCCCGCCGTGCACAAACGGAGTGAACATGCCGCGTCGAGGAACAAGACAACCATACGAAATTGCTTCTGCAAACTTGCTGAACTCCTGATCGCGACTTTAGTACAGTGCAGTTAAATTTTAACCCAAACATTTATATATATATACATATATATATAAATACCCCACGCCCCACCCACCAAAAACACACAAGACGAAACCATCACATATGTGTTAAGTTACATCTAATGAGCATCCCCAAAAAAGTTCCAAAAAATCCCACGTCGGGTTCTCCGCCATTTTGAACAATAAAGCGGCCATGTTGGATTTTTGCCTATTTTTAGAAAATAACTTTTAGCACTCAAACTATTTAACGTTTTCAGTTTGTGTTATTTTCAAAATGTTTGTTATAAGTGATTTGCACACTGAGTACNGCACTCAAACTATTTAACGTTTTCAGTTTGTGTTATTTTCAAAATGTTTGTTATAAGTGATTTGCACACTGAGTATGCAAATTAAACTTTTGCTCAATTTTTTTTTACGTTTATGTGGGTTTGGAAAAAAAAATAGTTTCTATTTTTGTTATGTGAAGTTGTAATATTTTAGCCATTTAAATTAAAACTGCTTACAATATGAAAAAATGTTCCAATTAAAAGTTGCAGAGCGTTAAAAGACCTATCCGAATCATAACATATTATAACTTTACCATGAATTGGGTTCACAGTGCAGCTTATTTGTAGGCATGGTATGTCGGATCGGTTGGTAGGGACAGTAAAGAACATAACATATACAACACAACAGGTGAATTTTAATATTTACATTAAAAATCCAGGCAATAATTTTAGAAATACAGATGTAAAACATAAGGAAAAATACCATTTGTTTATAAGTTTGCCCTAGACAGGTCTTTGGATGTGGAGTTGCACTAACATGTCAGCAGCCCACTGGCTGTAAGATGAAGAAACTATCCTGTCATAAAGTGGTGTTTAAGTTTTTTAGTTACATAATCTGCCCCTTCGTCTTCAACCACACCACGATTGTTGCAACCATTTTAGACACTACGACTGAAAAAAAATTTTCCTAAGTGATTTCAGATTCAATTGTTTGGTAACTAAAGTTCTGGGTACGACAAAAAATACTCCAATAATAAGGCGGAAAAAGTTCCGAATGTTTTTTTTACTGTATGAACCTTAATACAATACACTGACATAAAAATTCCGTAGCTTTTAAGCACAGCTGTCTCGCTTTACACTAGTCGGGGACACTGAACAACATGTTGGTGCGAGTCTTTTTCGACGTCATCTGCATCTTCATGTTCAGAAAAATGCAAATCTCCATCCAAGTCATCATCTACGTCCCTGTTGCTGCAGTCATGACCCGCTCAACACATGCACATGGTAGAGCATTTTAAAGAGCTTCTGCGACACTCACGCCTCTTTTTGGAGTCGTTTGTGTAGCTCCAGAAGACAGGATGCAATAGGTCTTCTGGGGCAGCGTTCTTCGAACTTTGTGTGACACGGATACACCCATTCGCTGTCTTCCATCCCCAGTATAGTGGATCCATATTAAAACCACGCCTTTCCTGGACCTGATGACATACTCTTGAGTAAGTGCTCACGAGCAGCTGCGGATGTTGGAAGAAGAATAGCCCAGTTAAACTGTACATTGACAGGCTGCTTAGCTATTGTCTTCATATAAATCTGGCGACGTAAGCTGCCACTAAGTTTCCATTCCCTTTTGACTTATTGCGCGAGAGAAAGAAAGAATCACCAACACCAGCCGATAATGAGAATGGGCAACATGCACATTTTTTGCTTGCACTTGGTTTTCATTCATTTATGTGTTACAAATGTATTTACAAAATATCACGATTTAAAAAATAGTTCTGAAAAGGTTATGATTGAATGAAAGTTTTACGTTTGAAACGACCACCAAAACGCGGTCTGTCGCGGCTGCTCACTCAGTGACCCCAAAAGTTAGATACAACCTCGGCCGCCGCGTTTGTTTACTTCAGCGGTGATGCGTATTTGGTTAAATATAAATCGTTTGAAGTAATAAAAAGAGAAAATAAACAGTCAAATACACCAAAATCATCGAAATGGTTTATTGTACAGCAGTGTACTAGTACATCTCGCAAAACACCTGATAAAATATATGTAAGTTACAAAAAACGAAACAAACAGAAAGACGTGGTTTTACGCAGTTAGGCGCGACATTGAAGATGTTTAGCCAAAATCAGTTCTTTCTGTTTGCGAAGACCATTTTGACGTACGTAATTATATTTAAGGGGTTTGTGTTTCCCCTATGTAGGCAGTTTTAACACTGAATTTCTTAATATCTACTTTTTACATCTGACCTACCCTTCATTACGGTACTATGGTATTTTTTAATACGCACCAAAACTCATTTAGCAATTCGTATGTGATTTAGAAGTGAGCATAAAAAATATGTTAACGTATTTCATAATAATAAAGGCATATAAATATGTTTAAAAAAATTAAGCCACACAATCTAAATTTTACATTTTGTAAGCTTATACATTCCAAGTTATGCCCAACATACAAAATTTAGTACAGAAATTTTTTTATTAATTTAATATTACTTATAAAATTTGTTTCAAGAGCACAGCTATCATATAAAGGCTATATTCACATTGTATGCCTAACTAATAACATGTCACGATGTTAAGCCATGAAAATTAAACATTAAATTATTTGCGTGGGGCTTAAGAGTCCCACTTGCAAAAAGTTGGGTTTATATTATACAATATTTTTCAAACATGGCAATTTCTAATAAATTTCAGTTGTTTTGATTTTTCTCTAGTTAGCTTTCATACGCCTAACAATTTAAATTAAATATGAACTTAATTTTTACTTTCAAAAAAACCAAAAAGCATGTTTTTAGAATATTCATCAAGGTTGATCTTATTTTCATATTTGCCCTTCTCCCTTTTTCTAAGTTACTGAGATGGACGTTACAAAACATTACGAGGCCCACAAAATTGACACTAATTGCGTTTTAAAGCAAGTAAGCTGTTTTCTTTTAATAACACTTTCCCTTAAATAAACAGAAAGAAAACAGCTTTTGAGAATAAAACAAATTCTTAAGTTTTTATTATGGATTTTCTTAGCTATATTTAATCTCGTCCCAGGTATCAAGTGTTTCTCAAAATACAATACCTATATTTTCAGCTTATGTGTACAGTTCTTAAAGTTTAAAAATAAAGTGCAAACACAGCCATCGTGACATCAGATTAATTAAAGGTATGTTAGGTACACAAAACATAAGAAACCATATGAGAAGCAAGTTATTTATTAAATAATTGATTAATTTCTAAACACTATATTTGAGGCCTAAATATAGTTATTATAAACGAGGTGGAACGCGGAAATACAAGTTTGCCGGCCAGCAGCTCCTCGAGAAGTCTTACGGTGTCGGGTAGAGACTAGAGTGCTAGCTTTAGGCTTACTCTCACAATACTGCTCGTTATCTGACATTTATAAAGCGAAAAAAGTTTTTTTTATGAATACTGAAACGTGGTTTAGAATCCGGAAATATTTATAACTTTCTTTCTCAACACAACATTACGTTTCATTCCTAAATAATGAAGTTAATTTATCACACGTCAAGCATGGCGCGCGACTACACAGTACGCTCGCTGCAGTCGCATTCATTACAATTGTTTTATTCTTGTGAATGTAATACCTATTCCATATTTTAATTGACTACTTTGAATCTTAGCAATCGCAAACATAAACACAGATGATGATAATACGTAAATCAATAAAACGTACAAACAAATAAGTTTTAACACATGATGTAGGCCTACGGTCGCTTTGAAGATCACGTTCTTACCTTAGTAATTTTACACCTCTTATTTCAAGTTACACAAAACAATGGGAATTTAAGTAATCATGTCGCATATCGGTATCTACTCGTGGCAGATTGTTCGACTGCGCTTTCACACAGTTGCCTTCCATTTTAGTGCTGCGTGTTTGCAACGTGCCGGAATCGGCAGCCGGCGCATGACTAGTGACTTCAAACCAATGATAGAGCGTTCCGCATTCACCTGACAGCGGTCGCGAAAGTTACTGTTTTAATACTCAGATAACTTTGTCAAAACAGATTTTTATGCAAAAAACGGCGAATTTTAATTTTCATACGCATATACAAATGGGTGTGTACCATTTTCAACAATATTGGCGAAATTTGCATGTTGCCCATTGTTGAAATGAGCAAAATTTATCTCAGCTGCTTATCCGTGCGAACCATTTTTAAAGACGCGATGTTACCTTTTCGGTAAGTGGATGAAACTGTACCGCATCCTGTGAAGGCGTGCAAACTTAGAAGAAAGTCAATTTCCCTTATTTTTTCTTGAATAGCACCAATGTAGTGAATCTCATCAGAATTATTCTTCGTACCTGGCATAATCATCTTCAATATGGTGTTCGATGGAGCAAGGGTGACGAGAAGAACCAGCAAATCTGTATCTTCACCGATTTAGACTGCTTCATGCCCTTTTTCGGCCTCTGCATAGTTGCCAATTAGCACATCAGCATCTGCATGAGCCCGAAGTAACTTGCACCCTGCACCCTGCCAATGATGGCTCACAAGAGAAATGAGTCACAATTTGTCGCTACTGTTTGAGAAAAATTTAGTCTGTCCACTGGTGACGTACACAGAATCTTCCACCGCTACATCTACGTGGGGAGTGTCCCTTAAACGACGCAAATGTTCCTCGTCCCTCATGCTCGGTCCTCCACCATACCCACCGAATACGACATGGGCTTGACCATAGTATGAAATTACATATTCTGTATACCGTTGGCATATTTCATTAAATGTCGGTGGATGCTGCCATACAACATGAAGATGTCCACCATAGACTACATAGGACATACTTTGTGTTGAGGCACTGTTTGCTGTTGGTTGGGTCGGAGTTGACAAAAGTCGCACGATGGATGATTGTACCCTTCTTTATTAGACAATCGAAAAGAGAAGGGGGGGTTTGCGGGAAGTACAAATTTGAAGATCTCAGAGAGCTGTTCTTCAGTCCTCACGGTGCACACAATATGATGAAAAAGATGGTTGGGGTTGATACAGACTAATTTATTTCGCACTGTTGCTGATCTCGTTAGACTACCCAGAGACTAACTTGCGTTTCAGATTAATTTCATACCCTCAATTTGCTTCATTGCAGCAATACAACTTTTAGTGCATTGTTACAATTTACATTTTCATCAGCTAACATGCCAGTAGACAGATATGTAAGTTGAGATTATGTTCTCTGGAATGAATTATGTACCTGGAACAAGTGTGTGAAATGCTCAACACCTTTGGCATCACGATACTGACGATACGCTCGCAAGTCCAAATGCTGTTCTGAGGAGGTGGACACACAACACCTGTAAATTACTCCACTCCATCCACTATTCTTGAGTATGCTGGCATAAAGTGCACCCAAGTAGCAATAGCAGAAGGTACAATTCATCTGACCCTTGTCAGACCACTACTACTCTTCATAGCTCGCATCAACACTTGCTCAATGGCCATATCACTCCAAATTCCGCAGCAAAATTTCTCACTTCGCCTGATGGTAAAATAACGTTTTCCCATTAACTTTTGAAATTCTTCGGGCAACGTAGATTGAATTTTGTGCATTTCCTGAAAGTAGATGTGAGCCGACATTGCATAATAGAGGTGATCATATACATGTAGGTATGAAAGCATGAGCTGAACACAGTGCAGATGCAGGGACCAGTCCCTTCATTGTGCTCCAACATGCGCACAATCACCATATCGATGAACTGAATTCATAAACTCTTAGTACGGCCAAATTCTCTTGTAGTTTCCAGTAATTTTTCTAGTCTAAAAACTAAGTTCCTAAGTGGTAGTGATTCAAGTGCATCGCAGGGAGGAGTAGTTCCATCCACTAGAGATTTGTAGATGACCCTTAACGCCTCAATTTTCTGGGAAAGGTCGTGCATCTGTAGCAAAACTGTAATAAGAGCTTCCTCAGTCATGCAAATAGCTCTTGAATAAGCCTTACCACTCCATGTGAACAATGCTGTTTTTAGAATACACTGTATTCCACACTACTTTTATAAATCTCCCAGCCATGATGAGTCCTATTGTAAACAAGAATTAAAGAATAAGAAATCGTCCAAGGCAAACAATTTTTGTCAGTGGGCTTTCAGGAAAAGCATTGAAAACCATCTCTCAAACCTTGGCATAAAGCGGTTCATTAAATGCAGCTCTTACCAACACTTTATCTCTTCTACAATAGTATGAACCAGTCACACTACATAATACAAATGTTTCTTACCTCTTTTTAAAACATATCAAAGTAAACAAAATTCAGTACACCCACACATTGTTGACCGGTCTGCCAGATATGCTGAGCTTCTGGCTTGCACTGGCTTTCAAATATCTATGACAGCACATGCTCTTCCCTCCTCCCGCCCCTTTCTAAAACATTACTTTACACGACACCCTCAGTTCCCTCTCCTAGTTCTCTCTCTTCACGACTTGTGACATCGTATTTTCACAATGTAAAACTTATCAAACCAGATCGAGTGCTTATATGAATATTCATAAGTGAAATCTTATTTATAAAAGGTATATTCTTTACTTTACTTTACAAAAAATTTGATATTTGTACCAAATTTATAGTTGCAACAGAGGGTTACAAAAATATCCTAACGTTCAAACAAAACAGAACATTGAACCAATATGGCGTCCAGTGCCGCAAAACCAGACATGATATTCCTAGGGACTTTTTCTGATTTGATAAGTGGAGTGCCTTAAATATTTTACAAAAGTATAACTTTGTTTTTTTTTAATGTCTAGTTGCGAACCACCCCACTTATCATACATGTGCGGTGTAGCAGTTGTCACGCCTACAAATAAGCTGCACTGTGAACCCAATACATGGTAAAATTCTAATAACTTTGTAATGATGCAATATTCTGAATTTTTCGGGACTCAAGNACACGACTCCGATAGATTTTTAAACGCTCTACAACTTTTATTTGGTACATTTTTCCGTGCCGTTAAGATTTAAATCGCTAAAAGACTGCAAATTCACATTAAAATAGAAAATATATTTTTCAAAGGAATGTAAACGGAATAAAATTGAGTAAAAGTAAAATGTATGTACTCAATATGCAAGCCAATTCTTTAACAAACACATTGAAAAAAAAAAAAACCCAACTGAAAATAATAAATAGTTGGAGTGTTATATTTTCCCGCAAAAATAGGCGAAAAACCAACNCAAATGGCGCACAACTGTGAGGCAGAAATAATATTTTAAATATCGCACAACTAGCCACTAACCGTTTCTTTACAACTTACACGACTCCGATAGATTTTTAAACGCTCTACAACTTTTATTTGGTACATTTTTCCGTGCCGTTAAGATTTAAATCGCTAAAAGACTGCAAATTCACATTAAAATAGAAAATATATTTTTCAAAGGAATGTAAACGGAATAAAAATGAGTAAAAGTAAAATGTATGTACTCAATATGCAAGCCAATTCTTTAACAAACACATTGAAAAAAAAAAACCCAACTGAAAATAATAAATAGTTGGAGTGTTATATTTTCCCGCAAAAATAGGCGAAAAACCAACNAAAAAAAAAAACCCAACTGAAAATAATAAATAGTTGGAGTGTTATATTTTCCCGCAAAAATAGGCGAAAAACCAACATTGCCGCTTTATTTTTCCAAATAACGGAAAACCCGACGTGGGATTTTTGGGACTTTTTGTGGTAGGCTCAGTAGATGTAATCTAACACACCTGTGAAGGTTTCGTCTTGTTTTTTTTTTTCTAATGTCTGGTTTTGAGTCTAATTTTCCCTAAATGGACTGTACTACTAACATACACTATCAATAACAGGCATATTATGGACGGTAAAACGAACTGCCTCACAATAAATTTGTAGTTGCCGACTACGAAGGCTCCAGAACAGACAATCTAAACTATGATTTAAAGTAACTGACAATACGTTTACAATCCATAAAAGGAATATTTTATTCATAAGATAATCTGAAATCATTAAAGAACATGATTAAACACATTTGAGTGTCTGAAATTAATCGGGAACGCACTGGTTCAAGATATGCTTTGCTGGCATATTTTATTTTGTCAGAAAATTATTGTTGATTTATGAGTGAATACGTTTCGGACATACTATCTATTGTTTCTTGTTCTGAAAGAAAGGCAAATACATAGGTTTTTTTTGTCAAGACTGAACCTCGGCACACCAAAAGCTGCACAGCATCCTGCTGTCAAAGCCCAGTGAAAGCAGGCACAACACTTAACTTTCTAATGGAACTGCGCATTAGGCAGACCACAAAGGCGCCGAGCGCATCTTCCATTCTGGCAGCCATTTCCTCCAGGGAATGACACTACCAGCTTATCGTCCCTGCAACACGGCAAGGCAAACTGTCATCAGTATCGAGACTAGGGTGGCTCGAAAATAACTTCATGAGTAATTCTGGTTTCATTCAAGATCACATACTGCGCGGGTACTCTCAGTCCCGCATCGCTGTACGATGGGGGCAGGCTATAAACACGAAATTAATAGTTGACCGAAAGCTGTACTTTTCGTAAGCTTTCATATAAAATAAAAAGTTTATAGTCCCAAAATGGCATTGAAATGGTAGTGAAAACATAGAAACGCTTTCCTTTAACCTGCATTTATACAGTAAGAATTTGAAACTGCCAAAACTGCACAAACAGTTAAATTTCACAAATATGATGAGTTGTTTTTCTCCAACAATGTAAGTGGTAAATTTCGTTCTGGGAGTGAAATAACACTCGCTAAGCACATTAGATGAAATATGGTGTTAAGAAACGGCAAATGTGACAAAACTATTCTGCAGGGGACGTTCTGCTAACTAGGTTAACCAAACGAATGGTTAAATTTTTGGCACATGACATATAAAGAAAACACTCGAGTGCAACGGCAATACCTTCTGCTTATCCCAAAACCCAAACCCGAGAGAAGTTATAAAATTGCGGTTCAGGGCCACCTGGATGCCGAGGCGCGGCACCACTACGGCAATCTTGGATTTCCCTTTTTTGCCTCGGAACTTCCCTTTTCCCCTCGAAAACCTTTAAAATTTAACTTGCCCCTTTCAAAAAAGTCAAGAAATTAACTGAATTTCGCCCTGAACTAAATTTTTATGAGTACCTCAGTCCGAAAATAGCATTATTCCACAGTATGGCTAATAACTTTTTTGGGGAATGAAGAGTGGAACCTATCATTCAGCTCTTTCATTCCATGCCAGCACCATCCATCTTGTCTTAAGAGTGTTCCGAGTTCATTGCCCTGTCATGCAACTTCTCTCATTCCTTCAAGTTTCTCTCCCCCATACCCATTCTCTCACGCCTGCTCTATCCCTTGAGGTTTTAATATTCCTTCCGTCTCCCTTATTGTCTCTGATCTTTTATTTCTCATCCCTTCCTGTCTCCCGCCCATTCAATCCATTGAAGAGGGGAGAGGGGTTCCTAATATTTCTTTAAGTCTCCTTTACATTCACCCTTTCCACTCTCTTGCCTTCCAAGCCCACTATTTGAATGTTAGCTCAACACAACCATCTGATGCCACCTTGGTTTTCTCATAATCATTCTGGTCCCGTTGCACCTGGCACCCTGGCGGGGACGAGTCATATGCTCGTGTCATTCCACGTTGGTTTTCTCATATTCCTTCTGATACACGTTCACCTTGCATCCTGGCGGGGACGAGTCTCATGCTAAGTCATTCCACCTTGGTTTTCTTATATTCCTCCTGGTCTCCATTCACGTGACGTTCAGGCAGGGGGGAGTCTAATGCTCTGTTATTCCACTTGCGCGACACGGAAGGACCCACACACGCTAGCCGTGAGTCGCAAAGCGCGTGCGCCAAGTAAGCCCACCTTTAAACATAAATGCTACTAATTTCCAATCCGTTTAAGATACAGAAACCAAATTCATAACGTAGGTATCACCCCCCCCCC
>NQII01000148.1:274111-319212 GCA_002778355.1 Clitarchus hookeri
CCCCCATGTAAAAATAACCGCAAGGTCAGAAACGCTTTAATCCCTTTTACAAGCATAGTTGGCTGCCATTTCCCAGCCATAGAAGCTATAGTCACAAAAATCCTATCATAGGCATTACCTCCGATGATAAACAGGGCGGTAGAAACAAGTACACTTTAAGCACTCATAAGCTTAGTCGCCGAACATTTCCCACCCACCGAAGCTACAACCACCAAATTCATATCGCAGACGTTACTTCCGACTGCAATCAAGCAGATGAAGACAAGTAGACCTTAAACGCCGTTATAAGCACAGCTGGTCAGCATTTCCAAACCTTTGAAGTTCGGGCACATTTAACAACAGCCCACGCACGTAAAGAAAATAAAGGTATACATACAGACGCGTCGCAAAGTTACCTTTCCATGTAGGAGTGTAGGGTCTGAAATAGCACACATACACATCAGCCTGCACGCACTCAACAATCGCCCACCCAGACAGATGTCGTCCGCTACCACAGGTGTCTACCAACTCTGATCTCCCTTCGCCCACCCACATCCATGCTGTATATATAAATGAGAAAATGTATACATAAATAAACGTTAGCATGGTAACATAGAAATGCGCTGCATGCACAATCTACCCAAGTCGTCCGTTATGGTAAAACACACATATAGTAATATAAACGAACACCGCCCGTCCGACACAAGGGTCGGTGACCTGAGTCATCGCTAACACGGTTAACCCTTAACCACCAGCCATATATAGAAAATTAAAAGAGTATACAATAGCACCAATAACAAGACATACATAGTCGCAGGTTAAATTAAAACGTGTATGCGTTAACATAAATAAACGCAGTCAGCGTAACACGAGGGTCGGGAAAACCCGAGTGTAAAATAAATTAAACCGCCCTGTACATGAAAAATCAGTAATGCAACAAACAATAAAGGACTGACATACGGAAGCACAACACGAGCATGTCGTCATAACGAGTCAACACACACACACACACACACACACACACACACACACACACACACACACACATATATATATATATATATATATATATATATATATATATATATATATATGAAACATCCTGATGGAACCACAGCCCATAAAAGTGATTTCGGTGTTTTTTTTTAATTACAGCCAACTATGCTTACAAGTGTGTTTGACCCTTCGGCATTTTTTTGTTGTTAGGGGTGATGCATATGTTATGAATTTGGTGCCTGTTAAAAAGTTCGGATATAACACCCAACTATTCTTATAATACGGCTGAAAGCGTACTTGCCCTTGCGGTCCTTTTCGTCATCGGGGGTGACGCCTATGTTATGAATTTGGTGGCTGAATGATAAACGGTTCGGAAATCACAGCCCACTACGCAAATAGGTGGGCTTAGGGCATACTTCACCATGTGGTCCCTTTCGTCGTCGGGGGTGATACCTATGTTATGAATTTGGTCGCAGTATTATAAAAGGAATGGAAATTACAGCCAACTATGCTTATAGGTGGGCTTAGGACATGCGCGGTACGACTCTAGGCTAGTGTGTGTAAGCAGACTTTGATACGTGTCGCGCAGGTGGATCCCCGCCAGGATGCCAGGTGAAAGGAGACCAGAAGGAATATGAGAAAACCAAGGTGGCAGCAGACAATGGTGTGAGGGAACATACAAGATGGAGGGCTCGGAAGGCAAGAGAGAAAAAAAGGGGGAATGTAAAGCAGACCGGAAGCACGAATATGAGTAAACTTCCCCCCTCCCCCTCAAAGGATAAAACGGTCGGGAGACAGGAAGGAATGAATATGAGAAAGCCCCCCCCCCACCAACGGGGTAGAACAGAGGGGAAACGGGGAAGGAATAAGAAAACTCCGCCATGGAATAGAACGGACGAGAGAGAGAGAGGTGGAAGGAATGAGTGAGCATGACAAAAAAAGACGAGAAAATAAAGGAGACTGGAAGGAATATGAGATAATCTCAAGGGATAGAGCAGGCGAGATGGAACGGGCATGGGGGAAGACGGGAAGGAATGCGAGAAGTTGCATGCCAGGGGAATTAACTCCAACATTCTTCAGACAAGATGGATGGTGCTGGCATAGATGACAGAGCATAAATGATAGGGCCACTCCTCACTTCCAAAAAAGTCATTAGCAACATTGCGGGGGTCATTCTATTTTCGGACTGAGTGACTCATATGAATTTTGGTAAAAAACATTTCTGTAGAAACATTTTCAGGTTTTGAGGGAAATTCGGGAAATTATGAGCAATTTTGAGGGAAAAAAGGAAAAATGGCCTCCTTTGGCGAGGAATAATAGAGCAGGAGGTGGCCACGTGACTTCATCCAAGATGGCCGCCAGCTAGTCCCCATCCAGCATCCAGGTGGTGCTGAACCGCCATTTTCCGACACTATTCCTTAGTTACATGCAATGACACCCCTTTCCCTACAGTTCGGCAAAAAACATTAATTCTGTGGAGAATCCATTTTTCGAGAGAGGACAAAAAAACAGCTACTCGTTCAGTGCGCCGCGGAGACAGCTCATACGACATGGCAGCAACGATCCATTCTGCCGCCGAAGGGACGACGAAAAGATGCGGAGAGGGTTGGAGGGCTGACAAGAAGAGGATGTCGTGAATTTTGAGATGTTTGTTGTAGCTGCAGCTCCAAGCATTCTGAGAAGTTCGCTATCCTGGACTGCAATGGAAGGGTGGCGTGAGAGCGAAGCGAATGATGATTTGCAAAGACGTCTGTTCGAAACTTTCGAGAGAGCTGCCAAACGAATCATTCCTCTCTTTCACACCCCACCACGGGTCGGAAAATGGCTAAAACTTGCAGCTTGAATTCTTTCTTAGTTTGCAACTTATTTTCCAGCTGCAACCAATATAATACCGGCACTTCGGCATGTTTAAAGCAGTCGTCAAGAGTTCAAAGATTACGTAAATATATTTTTTTTCACGAGTACGGTACTAACACATTGGAACAAACCCCAGAAAACCATTCAGCGAATTTTAATAATCAGAACGTGGGTAGTCATCTATATTAAAATGACTAATACATTTTTCAAGGCTCCCAAATTTTAAATAAAATTTCGCGATCCCATCATGTTTGAAAATGTTAAGCTCAAGCCAAAGCAGTTCTATAAAAAACAAGATAGGGTACGAAAAACTAAGAGGATATCTGACAAAATTGGGTTAAGTAGGCAAGAAAACCCTTAGCGCTGTAGGTACAAGAAAGAGAGGAAAAGCAAGCAACTAGACCGGAACACTGGGGCCTGCTTCAGGATTACTGAGGCTCTGAACCACTTCCCTGGTGCGATAATTAGTCCCGTAATTACTTACCGCCGAGGAAGCGGGGCAACACAAAGTCGCAAGTTACGGTCAAACTTGCATTGGCGAGGAAGATAAGCGACGCGGAAAAAAGGACCTACAATTCACCAGTGAGATGCAGTGGGCAGGCTACAAAGGTTCCACAATATCGTAGCTCTAGTGGTGTGGGTGGATTGGAGCACAAGAACAGGCAGTCCAGCACACGTACATACCATGGGAATACCAACCACAAATACAACCTCTAGAAAAAAATTGCTTAACTAATCACACGTTTTATTCAAAGCTGATGGTTTGGGAATTCGCCAGGAATGGGGATGAACAACCACTTGGGAACGAAAACTCCTAGGGCAGCTGTCCGGAATCGAATTTACCAATTAAAAATTTTGTTGACTTACGAAAGAGGTCACCAAAGGTGTATAAAAAT
This sequence comes from Clitarchus hookeri, assembly GCA_002778355.1. Lineage (NCBI taxonomy): Eukaryota > Metazoa > Arthropoda > Insecta > Phasmatodea > Phasmatidae > Clitarchus > Clitarchus hookeri. The sequence continues at coordinate 277,840 of NQII01000148.1, forward strand.
AACAGATCGACGGGCTAGGCAGCACAACATGTTTACTAAATAACAATGGGGCAGAGTGATAGATGTAGGCTCCAAATTATGGGACGTCGAATATAATCACTGTAGTGCGTCGGCTATGTAGACTTTCCACACTAATTCTACCGGGCGAAGAATAGTACTTTCTTACGTTTGGCTCAGAATCCAACTGATGTGATCGACAGTCCTTGGTGGTTTCGTTTATTCTTACCACCATTGCGAGGACTATCACCGACAATGTCAGATACTGCTGTCAATTCCCTTCATCTCGACAGTTTTAACGCCGCGGCGAATAAATATCAAAATCATTATAATACAATGCAATACCATTTATAAAGCATAAGTACCCGATTCCATCAATTACTACAATTCAGTAACTTGCGTGTTTCCACAACAGAACGTGAAAAAAATTTCACACGTAAAACTAATTATTATACCAAAACCATTTATGGGGTCAAGGTATGTACCAAAATATATACGTGCTGATCCATATTACATTATCTACACAGGACTGTTACAAACCTTTTGAATCAGCCACATTACAAAGGAAACAAAAAAATAACATAAAATTAATAAACAGAGAAAATGTAAAAAAAAAATTCTTATGTGAAAATGTTACTCACTGGGAAGCGACTACAGCTGCAGTGCTCTGTACCACTAAAAATAAGTAACAAGCCACCGCACAGCATACAGAAACAATTTCTCCGTAGAAGTTGCACATTCCAGAGAGATTTTGCAACTGCCTTAAAGAATTAGACAAAAAGCAATCCCGAGCACAGCGACGTTTTCGTACATAAAAAAAATTCACAACCAAGAAATGAGTCGTCCTGGATTCGAACCTAATGGAACCAACGAGATTAATTTCTCAAACTGCCTTGTCAGATAAAACAGATATATTCAGGGAACCTGCAATAGGTATGCCGCAAAACATTAATTTTTAGCTTCAAAAGTCTGGGACGAGAACATTGTGAACGCCTGTTGTAGAATCCGCTTATGGGTGATAGCGGCAAAAAGTAAATAGTTTTGAAAAGTCCATCCGTGTACGGCTCCGTGGAAGACGTGCACAGGAGCAGCTCGCCGCGCTCGGGAGCTAACAAGTCACGGTGCGTTAACCTCGCGCTGGGGCAGAGAAGGAGTGTCGCGGGAGGGACGCGCACTGAACAGGCACAGACCAAGGAAGGAGGTTATCGCCCGATGTTGAACGCGACGCCTCCGTGGCGTCCTACTGCGCCGACCACCCTTTTGCTGCCATTCCCAACAAGATTCGAGGTCTGTTCCACCACCTCCAGCATTAACTATCGGGCCGAACAAACGTAGATTTATCATACGAGATTCATCAACTATCAGTGCACTCCAAATGCCACTGTAAGGAAATGCAATTTTCCTGGATAAAAAAAGTAAAAAGGAGATTCAGACCAAAACACTTCTTTTCTTAAAGTGATAATTTATTTGTACGCCTATTCACGCCGCAAGGAAAAAATATACCTACTGCTAAAAGTGACACCACACATTCCACCCTTTATCACAGAGGTTACAACAAAACGTAAACGAGTCCCACCGAGCAATTTCGGTCAACTATGGATATGGGGTTATAAAGCGAAGCAAAATAGTGACTAATACGCCAGTTTGACTGCGATTTCCAAAGAAGAGGAGCAACTAGGGTCAAGTTAGCAAACTTATCCCAGCCCGATGCTTCCCGAACGCGGCACGAAGCCGCTGCTTGTCATAATGTCGCCTGTAGCAATTAGAGACTATTAGAAAGTACCGACACGTCTAACCACTGCTCTTTTCACAATGCCACGAGGACGACACAGTGGCTGGAACCGCCGCGCCGAAACAAAAACTACTCCCGATAGGCTAAAAATGTAACTGGAAATTGTTATACCAGTACTGTTCACCCATGTTTTTTCCACGTTTTATTGCTTGAAATTGTCTGAATAATTTTCCGCTGAACAAGTTTGCTGTTCATGGAGGCGAACTTAAGCAAACCGCTATTACTACTACTGCTCAGGCCCCTGCAATTTATTATCGTAAATAAGTTCAATTTGAGACAGGAAGGATGGAATATAGTTTTTTGTAAACTACTTGGTACTACTAGCACTGTGCGTATTCTGGGCCATGTAAAGCTCTTGTATAATGCATAGCTGTCAAATTTTGTCCAAAAAAATTGATACAGTAGTTTCTATTTTTTTTTTTTAAAGTTATCACTTTGTAGGTTGTTAGCGAGTTTTCTGCTCACCGGCATCTCTCAATGATTCAGAACATATTCAACTAGCAAGGAACTCAAAATCAAGCGACAGGAATGTATCGTGATTCAGGGACGATGCAGTGATACAGGATGCTGATGAAAGTTATTCAAAACTGCCGCATTTACTGCAAACCACATAAGTTTGCAACAGTTGGGAAAAACTTACACCAATGTCTTGTACATGGCAAAGTCGTGCGCAATACATCAATATTTCACTCTCAACTTGCACGCCTCCCAAAAGAGAAGCAACTTTGAAGTCACTGTAAACACCTGAAGTGGAGACAAGAACCAGCCTAAAATTTAAGAAACTGTAGCATCTTGGATGACTATACAACTATTAGACATAGCACTGAGGTCTGAATAGTGGAAAAACAAAATGGAACGCCTGGGAGTAAAAGATATCAGGCAATATCAGAACGCAAAAATAATGCTGAACTGCTTGGACTTATTGAGGTTACTTCCGGCACCTGCCCAACTTAATGGCTGGGCGAGTGTCGCAGAAATACAAGATTTCTTTCGTCGCCGCAAGTGCCCTAAGTGAAGCAGCCAAAATACAGTAATAAGGCGGTACATTAAAGGATAGAAATCCAAGGAATCATGGCAAGTCTTTACTCACGCCTGTAAATTTCTCGTCGTATGGCAAGAGAATATGATCAATTTTTATATTCTACACGAAGAACAAGCATAAGCAATTAGTATTAAAGATTTGGCTAATCCCCATGACCGTGGGTTCGTCTGGAAAGTCGGAATCACATCTGTTCTTTTTGCAGAAACATCGATAAAAACCCAATAACTCAGAAAAATCTATGTAGTTTCAGTTCTAATGCTATAGCTGGTCCATCGCTCTCTTTCCTAAAGGTGGCACTCCAGCATTTTGACGCCATTTACAGTCCACCGGCATAAGTGGGGTAGCTGTAATTAGTAGAGTAGACATCTCTCCTAAAATCTATAGCGCATATAGCCCTCCGAAGGATTTTTAACATACTTTGATAGTTGTGCGTATTTCACGTCCTCTTACCCTCAACAAGGAGCGAAACTCATATTTTCCACAATTAATACCAGAGACAATACATCGGCTACCCTACGGCCCTTCGAACAAGATGGCAACAAATATCCAAACTATTTTTTTGTCCAAAATATCTCATGGTGCTTTCCGTACAGATAGAATACAGCTGCGCGCGATCAACATTCCGTTTCTACGGCAACAGTAAATAAAGTACGGGTACAACGAATAAAGAGTTTGTGACGTCAGTAGTAGTAAATTGCACAATCTGCGCCAACTGGTATCCTGAAGAGGACGAGGAAAGGAGCTAGCGGCCATTTGGATAACGTCACGAAACCATTTTTCCCCTCAGAAACAGACAAAAAAAAAAGGCCCGAATTTCCCATTACACAGGCTAAATTTTTCACAAAAAAAGTCTTCTGCACAATGCCATTCACTTTGGCAAAAATTCCGCCGATAACTCCTTTTTTGAGAAATGAGGAGTAAGGAGTGGAGAGGTCACCTTGACATTCCTGCTGTATTATTCCATGCAAGCACCACCCATCTTGCCTTAAGAATTATGCAACTTATCTTAATTTCTTTCATTCCACTTTGGTTTTCTGTAATTACTCAATAGTTTCTCACCTGGCATCCTGGCAAGGACGAGTCTCATGCTATATCATTCCACATCGGGTCTCATATTCCTTCTGGTCTCCTTTCACCTAGTATCCTGACGGGGACAAGTCTCATTCACTATCATTCCAAGTTGGTTTTCTTATATTCCTTCTCGTCTCTTTTCACCTGGTGTCCTGGTGGGGACGAGTCTCGTTCTCTGGCATTCCATCTGCGCGATACGGAGCGAAGCCTGCCCACACAGACTAGCCTACAGTCGCACCATGTGCCTGTGCCAAGTACGTCCAAAGCCCACCTATAACGATAGTTGGCTGTGATTTCCAAACCTTTTAAGATACAACCACCAAATTCATACTATAGGCATCACCCCCGACAACAAAAAGGAACAGAGGGCCAAGTATACCCTAAGCACACTTATAAGCATAGTTGGCTGTAATTTCCGAACCGTTGAAAATACAGTCTACAAATTCTTAACATAGGAATCGCCCCCGAATACGAAAAGGTCCGCAGGGTCAAGAATCTCCTAAGCCAACTTATAAGCATAGTTGACAACCATTTCCCACCCCCCGAAGCTATACGCATCAATCTTCATGTCATAAACATAAATTCTGTTGAACAGGGTGGTAAGGTCAATTAAACTGTAAGGCATTTTATAAGCATAGTCGACCGACATTACCCATCCACCGAAGCTATGGTCGTCAAAATTTTACAATATAGACATCACCCCTACTCCGAACAGGATAGTACTGTCAAATACGCCCTAAGCACTCGTCTAAGCAAGTTGGAAACCATTTCCCACCTACCGGACCTGTCGTCACCAAATTCATAACAGACAAAACTTCCGACAACGAAAAGGACTGCAAAGTTTTCGTATAAGCATAGTTGGCAAACAATTTCCAACCCACAGAAGCTATACTCACCTCCGATGACAAACAGGACGGTAGAGACAAGTACACCTTAAACCCTCTTTTAAGCATAGTTGCCGGATGTTTCCCCTCCTCCGAAGCTACGGCCATCAAATTCTACTTCTTAGTCATCACTTCAGATTGCAATTAAGAAGATTAGGGGATGTAGGCCTTAATGCCTGTTACAAGCATAGACGGTCAGCATTTATAAACATTTGAAGTTAGGGAATATTAAAAAAACAGTCCAAACATGTAAAGAAAATAAAGGTATACAGACAGGCACAGCGCAAAGTTACTGCTGCATGTAGGAATGTAGGGTCTGAAATAGCACACATACACTCACCTGCACGCACTCGTCTAGCAAATAGATGCATACTGATTTCGCTCTAACCCACTAGAGAGAGAATTACAACATAGATTCGTATTCGACTGGTTAGATGGTGATATACATTATCGCAACCATAGATAACTTACCAGTTGTTAAAAAACATTGCTCGGCATCGGTACTGCATGAAGGCAGCATTCCAAGGGCTCAGCAATTCTAAGTCACCTATGATGTGTATGAATAACACAATCAGTCCAACACAAGGGCCAGCCGCCCGAGTAATCGTTAGCCTGGGTAAACCACTAGGGTGAACGACAATCGTGTGCTAGGGTCGCAGTGGTCTTCAGCCATCCTTGTTTCCTTTGTTACCTGTCAGGGGACGATATCATTTGCATTACCGATGGCGACCGCTAAGAGCACACGAGTCGACTCACATGACCGAATTCCGATGTGCAGCATGCATAACACCCACCCATGCATGCAGTACTCGGTGCAAGTAACTCATAAAATGCAAGGCACGTGAGGTTTCGATCCGACAGCCAATGAGGACTATATAAATATACGCAATAAACATCTTCAGTCTAACACGTGGGTTGGGGAGAACCTTTAAGCAGCATATGAAACCTTCCTATACCTGAAGAAACTAAGTCACGTAATAATTAATAATAAAAGCTCAACATAGACAAGTACGCTGCGAGCATACCACTAAAATACCTTTTAGTTACACAGTCCGTAATAGCGATATCAGTGTTGCTATTACGACCAAAATTTTAATTATCTGAAATGCCCATCAATGGGAAAAGAGCTTATGTTTAAAAGGACCAACCTCGAAAAAATTATTTAATATGACAAGTGCAGTACACTATTTACAAGCAGTAATAATTTGAAGCATTACACGACTTGTAAAGCTCGTGTTCCTTTGCTTGGCACTAAATAACATGCATTTAAGACAGTGATAATGCAAGAGACGACACTGCTACATATTAATGATTAGATAATTACAAAAACATGCTAACGAAAACATTTATAACTACCTACCAAAACTTGCATATTGCGCGAGTAACTAACTCTGTCCATTATAATAGACCAAAAAATTACCGTCGCAAAACACTGATGCCAGCAGACATAAAAAAGGAAAATAGTTATAAATACCTACCAACTCGTATAGCACAAACGACGAGCACTGCACATTGCATCAGTCGTTGCTAGACAAGACCATGCATCAGAAAACTGATGCGGTAACCTTGGTCACTACAGCAGAATAGCAAACTATTTTCTCCTTGTACACCCTCCGACCGAGCTACACTACAGTGCACAGGCACACGAATTCCACTACCAACCAACGCATAATATGCGAGCATCGAGCCACGTTCGTCACATTAGACTAAAATAAAATACGAAAAAGTCGAGAAGCAGGGGGAGCGACAAGGTCAACAGTGCCAATGAGCAAGGAGGAGCTGTGCAACAACAGTGCATGCGAGGACACTGGTAACAGCCACTGCTGCCACTACCAGGGCAAACAGAAGGAACCATGATCTTGATTTTGTATAACATTATGCGACATTGACCTAACCTTAGATAATGTTATGCGACTTTGACCTTCGGCCATAATCTCGAAACAAATTCTACCACCTAAAACAAAGCGGAATCATAATTTTTTTCAGAAAATTTTTAAACCGCAGAAAAAAAATCATAAGACTTTGACTTTGTCTTAACCGGCAATGGTGGACGAAACACTTGATCCTATGTACCCGTATATAAAAAACCGCACGGGGTAATATCCCGGCTTCTTGGGGGCCAGTGATAAAGAGCCTGGTCACCAGCCGTTCCTTTACCAATCCAGCATTGAGGCAACGTCTCGTTCAGGTATCCGCGAACAGCTAGGTGCCAATGGGGTGGCGCACCATAAAGGAAACATCAGACCGTCCATTTCACATTGACGTGTCGAATGCGAGCTAGCTACCCCCACTCCACATCAAACCGAGAGTTATGAACGCCATCCAAACCGTAACACCGGAAATGCTGACAAGAGCATGGAACGAGTTTGATTATCGCCTAGATGTCGTTCGGGCCTCTCATGGTGGTCACCTTGAACAATTATGAATGTATGGTAAACAAACTACACGGTTTCACGGTTAATTTTATGGTAATTTTTTGGTCTAACATAATGTACAGCCTTCGTTGCTCACGCAATATGCATCAGTTGGTACGCGTTACAAATATTTTCATTACAATGTTTTTTTAAAATATCTAATCATCAATATGTAGCAGTGTCGTCGTATTTTGCATGACCACTGTCTTAAATGCATGTGATTAAGTAGCAAGCAAAGGGACACTGGCTTTACAAGTCGTGTAATCGCCACTGCCAGGTGGCGCAGAACGTACCATTTCTACTACTGACGTCAATACAAATATAAAAAATTAAATTCCACTTTAAATCAACATTAGTTCAAATTTAAAAAAGGATTATTTGAAATAATTAAGTTAATTAAGCTTATAAGTAATGACCAAATAAACATTAAGTTAACTAAACATCTCTTACATTAAAATACATACATGTACATTGGTTTTGAAATAAATAAGAATAATAACCCAATATTAATAATATGCTACAAATTTATGTTTAAAAGAACTACTAGCTGGTATCAAAAATTGTATCAAGTGGAACGATTCGTTCCAACCATACAATAATTACACAAGGAAAGCAATGGCGTTGATTAGATAGAAACCAGGTAATTTGCCCCAGACGTTGGTGAACTATGGACTCCAACCAGTTCCTCACGATTTAGTGTGGGATTTTTCTTATCCACGACTGCTGACACGAAGACTACTAGAAAATACGTCGTCAAACAGACTAGGCCTATACCAAAACTACAAATACATCGTTCTGGAATGTATTTTTCAAACTATGTGAACAACAACTTTGCAATATTGGTGCATTTATTTCGCATTACATTTTGCGCATAAATAAAATAAAAGCATGTAAATATTTGCTAACAAAGTTAGTAAAAACAAATCTTGGGTTGACTTTTCTTGTTTTTTGTTCTAATTGGCTAATACAACATCGTAAAATACGATTAATAGCTACAAAGATGTCACCGAACGCCTATCGGAAATACAAGGTAAGGTGATATATCCACCGATATCTCCTGCAAGCAAGCGTCCTGCCCATGTGAACAGAGCGAAGAAACACTAGTCCACTCAAAGTCGGACGAAGTACGAAGAAATAAAAGGGGAATCGGTATTTACACTCCTGCCGTTCTGAAACGCACATCCATACGAGTGGCAGAAGTTCGAAAACGGCTATAAAATTTAAAATGTAGCTTTATAAATGTTTTGAATATTTTTCTCGTGGAACGCCACTGGTGCCAAATGCTTGAACATGTGATTAATACTGTACAATTATGGAATGCTGCAACTGAATAAGAATAGCTAAGTGCCAAAGTATACACCATTCCGAAAGAAAACAAATACGATATTTAACACTTTAAAATTTGATGAAGAAATAAGAGCAGCTACACTGAAGATTTCACCCCCCTCCCCGCCGCCATAATCAAATGAAACTAAAAATTACCGTTGCCCCCGGCATCGCGGAAGAACCGTCGTCTTATTTCCAAAAGGTCAAAACTACCTTCGAAGGAAATGCGAACGACCCCATTGCCTAGACAAAGAGAACGAACATAGAAAACACCTACTATTAGGTTACAGCTGCCTCTCAAGAAACACGACCACTATGCCAAACCAACTGGCTCGCAAATGAACGAAAACTAGCGACATTTATTGTCGTGCGATCTGCTTCACACTTCACGAGATTAAGAAAAACCAAATAGCATAACTTTGCCAAAATTGATCTTAGTAAATTAACAACGTTCTGGAATACTGCAAGGAACGTTATCATTTTCGTCATATTAAATGCAAAATGTGTGTGTATGTAAATATATAAGCTCAAAGTGACAATGCCTTACAAAGTAAACTGTAACAGCTAGTATACTATTTGGGATGAAATTTCGACACTCGTGTAACTACGGAACAGTATAATATGTTGGTCTGGAGAAATTTGGGGTATATCTGGGCACCAAGAGGAGAGTGAGGCCATGTCGCAAGTAATGTTTGCAATCAACAGACAGTAAGTCCCAGGTAAAGGCAACTATAACCAGACATGCATCGTTTTTAGGATATCCGTGTATACGATTTCTTTTTGAACGAACGCAACGATCTCTATATATAAGACAAAAAATATTACCCATATAAAACGATGTTCCTTTGTACGGTCGTCGAGTTCGTTGGGGAACGATAAACTTATACAATTAAAAAAAAAAAAGAAAACGAACAGGTGATAAATACTACAAAATTCACGCCGTACTGAGGCGGCACTTCAAAATATCTCCTCCGACTAGTTAAAGCACGAGCTGGTTGGTGATTCCTACTAGACTTCCACGACGCCAAATTTCTAAATCACACCATATGAAGACGAAGCTCTGTGCTTTCTAACCGAGGAATGCAGAAATAAGACTTGGATTCGACAAAAGTTCACCGGCTGGAACAAGGAACATTATGATGGTTCATACGCAAACTTTCAGAAGAGAAAAGTATGGGTAAGATTTAATATCCTACCTACACTGTGAAAAAAATATGTAATTTTGCTTGGGAAATTCTTGGAAATTTTACAAATATGTCCGACAGTACACAATTTTTTCTTATAAAATTACTAGTTTGTTAAACTACCAACAGCCATGTATGCACTAGACCTCAAGAAATGTTTGTACTGCCCTGACCCGTATCCACGAGGTCAAGCAAAGTGGCGGAAACTCAAAAACTTAAAACCATATACAGTAGTTTGTGTATAGACTATTCACGGTAAAGTGAGAACTTTTGAAAGCCCCCTCATTTAGAATATTAGTCAGTAAATATATTTTATTTTAGCCTTTGATGTTAACTTTTGGGCAAGGAGGAATATACACCCTGTGTTTATTACTTACATGGTGGCAACATTTATTTTACAAAGTTGTTAAAGTATAAAAACTGGTTGAAAGAAAAAGTCACAAGGGCCTCCAAAGGGCTCACTTTACCGCGAAAAGCCTATAGCTGCGTGCAACAAGAAATTTATCGAATTTTCAAAAGCCTAACGTAAAAGTCTTATAACAACTCAATCGTACTACTAAAACGACAATTTTAAAAACACGTTACACTATTACTCATTAATTGTTAATGTTTCATATCTACACAGAATTTTTAAAATGAAATAAAAGCGTTCTTTTTAACAGAATAACTTCAGTAATATTTCGTTTATATTTATTGCTATATCCAGTAACAACATAATTCTAAAATTTTTAAGTTAAGTTTGTATTGTGTGTGAGGGTGTGGGATAGTAACGCAAGGGACGTGAGTTCTAGTACGCATACTGTCAAGGTGCGAATTTTTTTCTCGTGAAATTATATTTTGAAATAATTACATGAGATTTTCTTTGTTATTAACACATTATATTTATTTTCTAGAAGAAAAAAATAATTTTTCTACGTATCAATAATGTATTATGTAATATTACAGTAATATGTTCTGCAGATTTTACACGAAAACTGTTTGTAAATCGACAAAGGATTTTCTTAGCAAATGGGTTTTCAAGGATTTTCCTGTAAAAATCAAAAATAAGTGAACTTTACGGCGTATGCAAGCTGACAAATCATAAGTACCCCAATCCTACTAACGTCAATGGACAGTCTCGCCTTTCACATCACAAATGCGGATGCCGTACTGAATGCGACAATACCTCAGAAGATAGAACCGCCATAGATCGATCTCATTTACATTCAACAAAATGTAGTCATAAACATGAGAAACAAACATGAATAAGCTCTCGATATCTGCCGTACGACCACCAACCCGCATCTCGACGGTTCAGACAGTGAAAGACTAGACTTCCTTGTTGCAAACGCATGACCTCACAATAACGTAGGAAGCAAATCTGTTTAGTTTGACGAAATAACGAGTTAAAAACTGTGGGAGCCCCAAAAGGTAGAAAGTGGCAAATGCACATAAAGATAATTGAAAACGTGAACAAACAGAAGAAACTGGTCTTGGATTATTTTAACAATATTTTTAAAACTCGCGAAAGTCTAACAGCTATTCTTCCTAATAAAAATTATAACAAAACGCTAAATAGGATACATTTCACTAAGTATTGTACAAAACTATCACAAATATTTTTTTACAGTCGAGATTGAAATATACAAAATAAATGGTTAGCACTTGCCTGAAATGAATCTGATGTTTGCGAAGCTGGCCCCTCTCCACGGACGGTTTTTTTTATTTTAAGTCAACGTGCAGCCGAGAGTTTTCAGAATTTTTTTGCACGGTACTGGTGCCATACATGCTAAACAAAATGTCACGTACGGGTGTTCTGTTTGTTTAATCGGCGAAACGTTTCACTACCATCACTAACTTAATTTCCCAAGTATCACGTACTGCCTGTCGTATTTATGAAGGAAACGGCATGCATCTTGCTAGACATGCCATATCAACGAGGCAAAAAATCTGTCGTTTTAAAAAAGGGCATAGGACATGAATTAATGATATAGAGATTAATAGTATTTTCCAATTTTATAAAAGCCGATGGAGAAAAACTAAGACATGGGCTACTCTAAATAATTGTTGTTACTACCTTTGAGAACAAATATTTTACCAGAGCGGTGTATTTCTGCCGAACTATTTCTGACGCAGCAAATCTTTATGTTATCGCAGCGTAAGGTATTCTGCGAAATAAATGCACCAACAACACAAAATAGTTCATCACAAAATTGGCAACATTTTTTTTTCTAGGATTGTCCTTTAGTTTTTCTACCTTGGATTAAAATTGATGTATTTGGAATTAATTTATATCCCACGCCTTCTAAAGGATTGGAATTTTCTGCCTATGAAAGACCAAACGGACACCTTATAAGAATCACCACGTACGTATCGATGGGACAAGAAGCAACAACGTCCATCGGTAAAGGAAACCGAGGCAACTACACAGGGTCTTCCTAAGCGACTAATTCACACTTGCAATGCTCGCAAGTACTGGTTGGTTTGAACCTTCCTGCATCCAGCACAAATTTATGCAGTAAAGGACCTTTAGTCGTCATTGTGCCAAGGTGGATAATAATGTGCCTCGAATTATTATTTGCCGCCTAGTGTTCCGAAGCTCCCTGCGAAAAGACACACACTGCCCTTACTTGCGTAATGCAGGGGGACGATTAGACCAACCAAATTTAAACAGATTTACGATCTCCGATTCGTGAAAACATCACTACGATTTTGGTCGCTCCAAGTCAAGTACTTCCTACAATATTTACACTTATGAATTTCAAAATTAGATTTTCAACATCACGTACCTCTCTTACCATTCACGAAATGATGAGAATATATGCACCCACCTTATTTGTGGAGAAACAACGCGCCTCACAAAGTAAGAGCGACAAAGAATACCACCACGCCCATCAGCTGTGCGTAATTCAGCACAAGATACTCCCAATACGTAGGTGGTGCCTGAAGGACAGTCGTCGCAGCTTATATATATATATATATATGCGAGCCGTTCCAAGGACTTGCCCACGCTTCCACCAGCATTCTTGGGCGATACCCTGCTCCGTATGTCGCCCACACGAAGTTCCACCTAGCGTGAGCGTAATATAAAATCCCGCAAGCCTAGGGACGATTAAAGGAAGTCAACTTCATGCGCGAGTCGACAAGCACTTTACCAACACGAACACACTCACATGCACACACATTAAAGCTTAGAAAATAGAAAACAAACAAGTTAAGTGACCAGCATTTTACAGTAAAACGGCATATAAGGCATGGTCAATATTGATAAAAGCAGACGTTACAGAAGACACATTTACTGACAGTAAGCATAAGCAATGTCTAGGGGAACCGACATGTACCCAAGCTACAATAACATACGGGAAGCCAGGAAACTGGAATTCCCTCAGTGACTGCATAATAACTGCAGAAAGAACATGTGCATGTTTCGCAGGCACTCATGGTCCACAGAATTGTGGAAATAAAGGAGGTGCTCTATAAACTACAGCCACAACTTTATTAGACACACGCATGCAAACAAAAAACTTGCTATAATTGTTCGTATACAGAGCATGAGTACATACGCTGCTTTGAATAGTTCAATTTATAATGCAGCTTGACGAAAAAAATAAGGCGGTAGGAAAAACGAGCGCGAAAGATCAAATACGTGTCCAGGGAAATAAAAAATGCACAATAAAGTTAGGTCACAAATTTACATATTGCTGTGAGTCGGGCTGCAGAGTAAAGGAACGACACGCAGGGAATACTACCCGCCGTATTTTTAAATCCATTTGTCAGAAGAAACAACAGGTTTCCAAGAATACGTCACAGGTGTAACGTCATATGGAGAGCATTGTCCTGAGGTTATGGCGCTTGTGTGGATGCATTCCGTACCTACGCCTTAAATAACTGATATGTAATGCATTACAATTGATTTCCAGCACCGTTATACTAAATACTGCTACACAGTGATAATGTATTAATACTTTTGCTGCCAATAGTTACGTTAAGCGAGGTAGCATTTGACCAAAACGTCGCTTCTATTAGGTATTCACAACGCAAAAAAAAAAAAAACTAAGCACGAAAATTATTAAAATTCTAGAGGCTGTAGTGTAAATACTGGTTAGAATGTTAAAGCTAAATGTTGTCAATCAATTGGGAGTGATTATTTTTATTACTGAAGCAAGAGTTCACGCAATACGGGTGCGGGCTTTAACATTTTTCTTCACTATTGTAATCGCTTCCACAAAGGCAAGCACTTCATTTACTTCCGAGAAGAGCTCTAGTGCTCCATCACACGTTTCCGGGGCCGATGTACTGGTCTAGCCGCACAGACAAGTCACGCGCTTCCCAAGTCACACCGCTTCAACGAGTTAACGGTTTCCTTCATTTCGGGTTTACTAGAGATTAAGCGAATGTGCTAACATTCCGTGCAAACTTGGTCGAAACTCCCAGTAAGAAATATAATCTTATTTGGTGAAATTTCGCAAAAGAAACGAGCTACTCCTTGCGTGGCTAAAATCATTACTACGTTCCTTCTATATATTCAATATCACGCCTTTAGGTTGTAAATAAACTTTTGGAACACTGCGTATAAAATTTAAAAGCTGTTTCTTGCAAACTATTTTTTTTTTTTTTGTGAATTTATACCAGACTAGGTATTTTATAATACAAAAACATTCATTATTTCCCTCCAGCAAACCAGGAAAATCCTTAATTCGCCGATCACCACTTTCAAAAAAATGTATAAACTTAACGACGAACTACGTAGAATATACACTGGAGAATTTGTTTTTAATACTCACTACCTTGAGAATTGTGACAAAAAGAGGTCACAATGTTAGAAATTTTTCTCCTTGAAGTTCACATGTCACTGTTTCTGTAACATACATGGGGAAAAAATTGCAGGATGCGTTTAAACCCACGTACTTAAGAAGTAAGAAAATTTTAAAACATCTAACTGCACACACAATTATTAACCATATCGCTTCAAACAAAAAGTGCGAATGCACTTTAGAACCAATACAAAATACATATGACTTTGGCAACGCTCGCCGAAGCAGGCTATTTCACTCCGCTGCCAATAAATCAGGCCCAATTGGAACCACGCGCTTTAAAAGGTCCAGATCCTAAATCGGAAGGGGCAAAACTCCAACCCATAACTGTCACACCACATTTGAGACTCGTGTCAACATCTTCCTGTTCCAAATTCTATAGCATTAGTAAATTTCATATGAACAGCTCTTTTTCACATGGCCGTTCAATCCAATGAGGGTTTATTTAATATGAAAAATAGCCAAGAACATGCAATGACGTATAGTCGAGTATCAGTCTGCGGTCCCTTTACCCAGTCACCTGTTTTACTGTACAGTCGGGGTATCGCAATGTCGATTTTTCAAAGCACCGTGATTTACTAAAATATCCCACCCCTTAACCACAAAGGCATCAGTCGCACAGCACTGCACGGACCCCCACGCGAATGAATAGAAAGTAGGAAATAATCGCATCGTGATTCCACTTTTCACACGTCATACACAAGATATAGCCAAGCTACTTAATGTCGTTGAAAAATGGTTTCCAAGTTATGGAACAAGAACTGTATAACGAGCGAAGTGAACGAGAGAACTAGGCATATTTCCACCTGCTGGCATGCAACTCCAAATTGCACCTCGTAATTTCGGTTCGCTGGTTAAGGCTCTTATTTAAAGCAGGCTACAAGAGTTTGAAGCTTTAACGAACCTGTACACGGGTTGGTATCAGACTTGAAACATCTGCAATGTGGTATAAATTTGCACTAGAGATAATTAATCAAATCGAACGAACTTGTTCGTCAAAACTATACTTTCGTAGGAATGGACGAATGTGACATTCGGTTACTACCAGAATTAGTTTTGAGACATCAACTAACGTACCATATTACGAAGCACCTGGAGACAACTTCAAATATTTCGTGTGAAGGTTCTAGATACCGAGAAGAATGCGGATGGTGGGAAGAGACTGCATCGTGATCATCAGTGACTGATCAACCTGTGCCTATACAACTTGTTCTCCCAAATACGATAAAAAAAAAAACGTAGCGAGTTATTGACTATATATGAAGCAAGGCCTACACTAAGTTTGTAAGTATGAATTGACATGCATCTTAGTGAACAGTTGGAACTGCATTAATTAGGGTAGTAGAAATGTGCGTATATTAGCAACGTGCCTACTGCTGATGCTGAAAAACTACGTTGCTCGTGAAAGCAGCGTCTTTTATATAAAAGGACAAATCGACGAAAACAAGCGCAGAATCAGTGGCGGAATACCTAAGACAAGATCAACTGCAAAGGTGCCACTAGCTCAAAATCGTGGCAGGAGTTACGTAGTGTAAGAGCACGGGTTTGGACGGAAGCTGGGTGGATGCGCCAAGGACGGCGAGACGATGTGGGGCAGGGCAGCCGACCGCTCCCATATAGAGGCAGGCTAGCAGGGCGCGTGGGATAACCGACCATGAGCAGACACGCCCACACTACAGGGAACCGCGGGGCGCTGCCAAACCATACCACAAACCCTCGCACGCGCCCCACTGTGCGAGTGTACCGGTTCACATACAACACTTTCACATGAGAATGAAATTTCCTCCACTGAAAGTCTCAGGAGCGCGTTATCAACGGCAAGACTGCATGCCAGTTCAGCTTTGCGCATAGAGGCGATGAGAGTTGATGCCTTATGTCTCGGTCGCCCCTAGTGCTCTCACACTTTCAGGTCTCAGACGTGCAAAATTCCATCAACCAGACGGCCCCTTAACTGCGAGATTTATCACGTCTCGGTAAATCAAAAACTGAACAAGCACAAAAGACAACTAAGACGATTCATCAAATAACGTCGCAATAATCAAAGGACGTGTATTTACGGCATCAAATGCAATACACGTTCAAAGCATTCCTTAATTTAGTTGTTCCGACTTTAGAGATTACATGTTACATCCGCCTTTAAACTGTCCCTTAGCCCGTATCCAGATTGGTACTTCCGACCATAACTGCCGATCAAGAAAACAGTTCTTATGTAGTGCATTTAATAACAAAATACGCTACACAAGTTGCATAAATACGAAAACTCTACACAAGAAACCAAAATATCAGAAGATTTTTATACATTAGTAAGTTATTTTCCTTGATTTGTGAAAATTAAACCACAGTTGAACTCCTATTGAAAGTGCCTATTTCAACACTTAGGAGATGTAACATACTAAAATAAAATACTTCCATAACTGTTCCAAAAAAAAAATTACAGTACAGGGAGCGTACATCTCGACGTCAGTCGAGATATGTAGCGGCACGAATCGCTAAAATAGGCACAAAATTTTTTTTATTCAATAAATAACCACACGAACACGCGTAGTAATATCAAATTTCGTTATGCTACGCATTAACAAAATCACTGTTTTTTTTTACATAAACCCAACGAAAAACAATTATTTATTTTTACCTGCTGTATGGTATAGCGCAGGCTTATGTTTCAGAGAAATTGATGCAATCTGCATTATCACGTGCAGTAAACTGAGTTTAACGTTCAAGTGATGATTAAGATTATAAAATTAAAATAAACATAATACCTGAAAGAATTTATTTGATGGTATACACATGTTTATCTCGTAAAGTGTCAAAAATATGATTAATGTTGACCACTGCTTCCACCGTGTCTATATTTCTGGTAATTGAAGAGGTAACGTAAACATATTTAAGTCGTTACTTCAAATTGTACATAAACCTTGCGTGCACTAAACCAATCAAATCTCCCGACAGTGAAATGTATGACTATTCACCAATATTCACGCAAAATTATTAAATCATCCATCACAAGGATCAAGCATACATTTTCAAAATAGTATATTTAGTAACTATAGGTTATAAAAAAGTGACTAATTTATCTAGTAATAATAAACAATTGTAAAATATAATATGTTAGGCAAAATTCCCCTTAAACAGTTATAATAGTTTTCGCACAGCATTCTAAATTTTGATGTTCGTAAAATCCGAAGTATGTTAAACTATTATTCTCAATACTATACATATATTTCTTTTACGGACCTGCGAGGCTAGTGCCCGAAAAAAGTAAAAATCCAACGTACACATAAATAAACAGAGATTTAACACTTCCTTCCAACTTTTGGGAAGCCCTGCTAAAGTTCTCCATCTCATGCTAAAAAAGTTTAACTAAGTCTAGAAAATTACACCAAATGGACAGCGCACCGTACTTGAGCGCACTCAGTTGATAAGCATTTTTCAAGAGTACTTTTTCTAAATAGCCATTGCAAACACACTTATTTTCTCCCCGTTTTAATTCATATGAATTACAAATGAAATATGATTTGCAGATAAAATGTAAGTAACAATTAGAATGAAACCAAAAATAAGATATATTTATTTTACCGGGAGTATACAACGCTAGTGATGCATTACACACATTGGGTAATTTTCAAAGATATGATTAAACAAGTGTGAAGAAACCGTGAATAGACTAGATTTGCATAGTAGTATTTGAAAAACAAAACAAAATTGATTCGCTCAATGTTGCCAGTTGCACAACTGAAGTACATAGCTCGATCCGAGATCATCGCAGAATACTGTTACACCAATCGGGTTCAGACCATGACAGGAGATTGAGATGAACTTTATTTCAAACAGCCGAATTTGGTTCAAAACCTTGATTCAAGATCAGAATTTGTTATTTACCGTCGTAAAATATAAATTGGGACATAAAATGTTATACTTTCTTTAATTAAAAAAGTATGTTTTGTAAATAAAGAGATAGTGAAATTTAAGCTTATAAGTGGAACAGCAGTTCATAATTTTCCGTACGAACCACGTCGAACTTTCTGCTCGCAAAAGAGTTAAAAAAGATTAAACCTTTCACCAAATCGTTTTTTGTCCACTAGTCTTAAGAATAAGGGCATTAAAAACAACTTAATACAAAACTTAGGAAATATTGTCCACAAAGATTCTCTGTCCCCTAACATCAAAATAAACAGTTGCATCACGACGTGACGAAATGAGAATCAGAAAGCAGAAGTGCAACACTTTTATATTGGAACTCTGATTAAACTGAAGAACATGTTTGGATCTCGGTGCATGACAGTTATTGGTGCAACCGGGCCTTAGTCTATAATACAGATATTCAAGACAGGCGGCAGAACTTGAAGATAAATCTGAATTGTTTACAGTGCTGTCTTTTGATGCTGTCAGTTTATCAAAGTATGTTAAGTACAGTGCATTAACTTATGTTATGATAATGCTATATTTATGTTTTAGTGAGTAACCTGCAGAAAAAGGATCTTAGTGACTCACAATAAAACAAAAGTAACTTTCAGTAACTTACTTTGAGCCATGTCGTCCCCACTTCCACAAACACACATGTAAAACAAAACGACACATTCAAGATGATTTTTTAAAAATAAACCAATGGAACATCAATTTACTAAATATAACCGCAGTGGAGCCCCCCCCCCCNCGACGTAAGTTTACACGCATTCCGTATTTCAGAACATTGTCGTCTCGGCGACTCTCCAGCACTGAAACAGCGTGCTGGCCCCGGCGGGACGATAATGTTCACTATGAGTTCGCACAACAAAGACACGCTCAGCTGGTACACTGCGCTAACTGTGGGCAGTCTCAAGGTCGCCCCACTCTACAAGCATTCACGGGTTATTGCCACGGCCGTACAAGTACTCGGCGAGGGTAGGTCGCAGAACAAAATACGATGTTAAAGGCAAAGTGAAAATTACTCATTTTAGTTAAATGGTGGGGCAGCCTGTATCTAAAATAGTATTGTTTATAGGTATCGATCAGCTGAAAAAAAAATTAGTGCGAGAGTAACAACTCGATGCCAGAAATAATAATTGCGCGTGTTCAACCCAACATTTTTATTTTCACTTAGAAATCTGCATAGATTTAATTTTGTTACTGAAAATCCACGCAACTCTACTCTGCGAAGTCGACAAGCTTATATTACAGAAAAAAAGAATGAAATATGGCATAGCGTATTTAGAGAAAAAAAAACTCCGGCATATGTTAGACTAAAGCAACCAATTCACACTGGCGAAAAATAAAATGGCGCACCCACGAAACGATGCAAATAGCGAGAGTACGGGCTGGTAGTATATAGAAAATGGCGATTCTGCTACAACTGGCGTACTGGCGCGGTGCCGCCATCTTGGATGACGTCACATGGCCATTTTCTCCCTTCCCCCCCAAACTACCGGAATTTCGTTCCCGGCCCCTCAAAAATCAGCCAAAATCACCAAAATTTCCCTCTAAACCAGCCAGATTTTTTTACACAAATAAAGTTCTGCACAATGCGGTTGACAATTACTCAATACGGAGGAATCCGGCAGAAATTGTGTAAATGCCCGCCGGAGTATGCAATCATTACAAGCACGCTCTGTCATACCATGCCAGCACCATCCATCTTGTCTGCAGAATGTTCGAATTCATATCCGTCATGCAACTTCCTGTCATTCCTTCCTGCCTCCCTCACTCTTCAAAGTTCTATACCTAGGTTTTTTTTCTCAAATTCCTTCCGGTGTCCTTTATTTCCTCTCTCGTCTTATTTCTCATGCTCTCACATTACTTTTTGTCTCTCACTCTACCCCTCTCGCCGTCCGTCTATCCATTGGGGAGGTTTCCTCATATTCCTTATGGTCTCCTGTATATTCACACCTTCCTCTCTCTTGCCTTCCGTGCCTCCCCATCTTTGATGTTACCTCATCGTCGTCGTCTTCTGACACCTTGGTTTTCGCATATTCCTTCTGGTCTGCTTTCAACTGGCGGCCTGGTAGGACGAGTCTCATGATCAGTCATTCCACCTGCGCGACAAGGAACGAAGCTTGCCCATGCACGCTAGTTTAGAGTCGCACCGCGCATGCGTCAAGTACATCCTAAGACCAGCTGTAAGCATAAATGGCTGTAATTTCCGAACCGTTTAAGATAAAGCCACCAAAATTCATTTCATAGGCATTACACCACCGACGACGAAACCAACTGCAAGGTCAAGAGCACACTAAGCCCTCGTATAAGAATAGTTGGCTACCATTTCACACCCACCCAGACTAGGAAGTATAGTCACCAAAATTATAACATAAGTCATGAAACCAGACGAAAAGGATCGAAGGGTCAAGTATACCTTAGACCTTCGTGTAAGCACAGTTTGCTGCCATTTCCCACCCACATAAGCTATAGTCACCAAATTAATATAAAGCATCACCTCAGATGGCAAACAGGATGGTAGAAGCAAGTACACTTTAAACCCTCTTATAAACATAGTTCCCCGACATTTCCCACCCACCAAAGCTACGATCACCAAATTCATATCACAGACATCACTTCAGACCATAATCAAGGAGATCAGGGCAAGTAGGCCTTAAGCACTAACATAAGTATAGATTTACTAACATAAGTATAGATTTCCTAACCTTTGAAGTTCGGGAACATGTAACAACCGTCTATACATGTAGAGAAAATAAAGGTAGACATACAGCCGCATTGCAAAGTTACCATTGCAAGTAGGAGTGTACGGTTTGAAATAGCACACTACACACATTCCTCAATCACCCACCGCCGCCCTTGTCGATGCTAACGCAGGTGTCTAACAACTCGGATCCCCCTTAGCGACCGCTAGCCTTCCTTCGCCCACCGACATTCAGGCTTATATCTAAATGTGAAAATATATGCATAGATAAACATAAGCATGAGTGACATACAACAGACAACTATTTGTGAAAAAATCGAGATGTATACAAATGTGCTGTGTACATGATGGGCATTTACGTGGGTAACGGTAAAATACATATATAGTAATACTAGCTGTGCCCGTGGCTCCTCTCGCGTGGACTACAGAATTATTGTTCAGGTTTTTTTTAAAATGAAGTTTAATTTTACTTTGTGTTAATCTTCTATGTTCTATACATATTATAAAACTCAACGTCTCAGTGAATTAAATGGTAAAAACACATTAGTATTTCTCTGTAATACAGATATAGCTTTTACCCGCGGCTTCGCTCGAGTGGTTATATGAACAAACTTATAGGGAGAAATGACTGTATTTGTTAGTAGACAGACACTGATCATAAACACAGAACAGAGCACTATTTTAGGACGCTACTGTACACGATGTTGTAAGTCTTTCCATCTGGCGCTAAGTGCACCCCCGCTACCTGTTATGTTTTCCCTTGCGATTTGTTTATTGTAATAGCAAAACTAAGCTTGAGAGGGAATTGCAACCTTTTGAATTGGAACGGCAGGTCTGTGGGGATTATAGGGATCCGGGGGATGATTACATTTTCGCCTTTTCCTACTCCTGTCAGAATAGTGGCACCTATTATGTTTCACCNATAGGGATCCGGGGGATGATTACATTTTCGCCTTTTCCTACTCCTGTCAGAATAGTGGCACCTATTATGTTTCACCCAAGTTGTGTGACGCGAAACCTCGTCCCGTTACATAATCGCGGTGCATCTAAATATCACATAAGCATGATCGGAACGCCTAATTTTAATTGGAGCTTATTTGAGGGCACACCTGACAACTCTAGAGAATTCAGCAACTCTATTGGCTATGAAGTGCTCTGTTCTGTGTCCATGACTGTGTCTACTGACAAATACTACGCTGTTTCTCCTTGTACCTCTTTCAAAATATTAGTATTGATTTTATTAACGATGTCATTTTTTGGTGCTAGAATTTCTCTTTTACATAGTCACTGGTCGTCATTTATATGACTTTGTGGATCTCGGTAAACGCTAGCAATCAGTTCCGTACACTGCACCAAATTATTAAATCCCCCATTAGTGACACAAAGCCCTCGGCACCTGTTTCTAACCGCCCATCTCCAACGTCATTGTAGAGGTGCACTCTCATATTTGTCATCAAGCTGAATTTCTTGACATTTGCCCATAAGCTTGACGANCATTGTAGAGGTGCACTCTCATATTTGTCATCAAGCTGAATTTCTTGACATTTGCCCATAAGCTTGACGACTTGATAAAAGCTTTAAATTATTCTGCAGGTGTGCCCCTCTGAATCACTGGTAGAGTTTGGCGGAAGTGCCAGTCAGTAATACATCCATTCCTTCCATAATGTCTGTATTGTTTCGTATATCATGTAGAGTTTGGTTTAGTGCCTCTATCGCTTTTTTGTGTGACATTGTGCTTTCGTCCCACACCAACAACTTACATTGACGCAGCATTGCACCCCGAGCGCTATTATTACTAAAATTGCAGATGGGTGATTCTTCCTGAGCGGTACAATCCCCGCTCAGTAGTGTGGCGGCTATGCCGGAGGAACCCACGGCTACAGCTATTTCTTTGTCTTTTCTTATATGGGCCAGAAATAAATTTAACAAACAAGGTTTTTCCCGTTCCACCAGGGGCATCTAGAAAGAAGAGTGCACCATTCCCTGACTCCACTTGACGTAACACTTGGTCAAACACGTGTCTTTGTTCCGGTAATAACTGGGGCATCATTTCGGTCACTTGCTGCCGCAACGCTGGGACATCATAGTTTACCTCTCGAACAATTTCGTCACTTAAGTTACTTGCGTCTGATCGTGGAGGGCTAATCATTCTGAAATAGCTTAACTTTTTCCCCACAATCTTCTAAAGACTCTAGCGATTGAGCTAATCTTTTCGCTTGTGCTTGAGACGATGCTCTTGAAAGACTTGATTTTCGTTTGCGCGGCATTATTTATTTAACAGATTATGAAAAACTAAACAAAGAATAAAAAAAGTCTAAAAAAATAAACGAAAACAAATACCAAACCAACAAATCCAATTCAAAGTCCAAAGGTAAATCCAGTCTAATAAATTACACAAAACCAAAACGAAAAGCGAATTAAAGGAAACCAAAAGCAAATGCAGTCAATTGAAACTATTTTAACGCCATATGCTGTCAATTCTTAAAACTACAATTTGCATGTCGTTTAACATAGAATGATTCAGGAAATTACATATTTAGTAAAATTTTTGAGATATTTTCTAGCGATAAAAAGTAGGCAATAATTATCACCTTTCAGCGCTCCAACTATTTCTGTGCAAGAAATTACGTCGATCTGTTGCTCGGTTGCATTGTTATTCAGTTAGTGTACTTTTTTATTTTTCAATAAGAATCTCCCATATGGAATTAGATATTTTCTAGGGATAAAAAGTAGCCTATGTCACTTTCCAGCCCTCCAACTATCTATGTGCAAAAAATCTCGTTGATCCGTTGCCCCGTTGTGACGTGAAAGAAGGACAAACAAACAAACAAACAAGCAAGCAAACACACTTTCACATTTAAAATATTCGTATAGATAAACAATCAACATCAGTCCAAAACAAGGGCCGGCGGTCCAAGTCATCGCTAGCATGTGTATCCCTTAACAACCAGCCATATATTGAAAAATTAAGGAGTGTACAATGACAGTCGACTATGTTTATAAGATGCCTTAAATTTTACTTGACTACCACCCTGTTCATCTAACACAACGTTTATGATATGTATTTGGTACCTATAGATTCGGTGGATGGGTAATGGTGGGAGACTATGCTTATAAGTGGGCCCAGTTCATCGTCTGTGACGATGACTATGTTATGAATTTGGTGACTATATCTTAAACGGTTTGAAAATAACTTCCAACTATGCATATAAGTGCGCTTCTGGCGTAGTTGACCTGCGGAGTAGTTATAAAATGGCGGTTCTGCGCCACCTGGCACCTGGCTCAGGACGAGCGGCGGCCATCTTCGATGTCGTCATTTCCCCCCTTTACCCCTTTCCACACAAAATGGGCAAAATCACCAGAATTTCCCTCAAAATTTCCCTAAATTCCCTCAAATGTTTTTTTTGCACAATTTCCATTGATGACCTCCTAAGGTGACTAAGTGACTCCTTTTTTTGGGAATGAGAGATAGATGGATTGAGGGTTTCCCCTAACATTCATCCTCTATCATTCCAAGCCAGTACCATCCATCTTGGCTGAAGAATATTATTGTTTATTGCCCCCGTCATGCAACTTCTATAATCATGCTCTATCACTCATGATTGGTTTTCTCATATTCCTTCTGGTCTCCTTGCACCTTACACCCTAGTGGTTCATGATCTTGCATTCTTACCAGTTGTCCCTACTTCGCGCCGATTGGCTACGGAGGCTCTCGCCCCTGCTAGTCGCTGCCAAGATGCCACGACTGCGGTCGAAAGGGATCTCGGTCCCGATTGACTACACGAGGCTCTAGAAAGGGTCTCGACTCAGTTTGGCTACGCGAAGCTCTCGGCCCGTAATGGCTACACGGGACTATCATTGCATACTTATAAGCATAGTTAGCTATAATTTCCGAGGCGTTTAAAATAAAGACTTCATTATATAAACATCACCCCGACTACGAAAATGACCGCAGGATGAAAGCATCGCGCCAGGACGTCAGTTGCAGAAGAATCGCCATTTTCGAACTACTGCTGGTAAAGTCTATTCGCAGTATCTGAACTTTTTTTGAAATACCTTATTTTTGGTTAAATTGCATTTTTACATAAATTTTACATTGAAATTATATTTAATTTATAATTAATAAACATAAAAACAGAGGGAAAATATGAATTTTGGTACTACTAACTAAGAATTAATTCTTATGCAAAATATTAGCACACTAAGTGAGCAGAAATATGGTGATTTACGCTTTCGGGTAGTTTTCTTAGCTTAATTTTTGACATGAAGCAGAGGGATGTCCTGAAAGCAGAACTTTGTAGGGCTTGAGACAATTTATAAGTAACCATCAAGTGTGTGGGACCAGCTGTTAACTATGTATGGGACCAGTTAAAACTCCAGCTGCCATGGTGCTTCAGTATCCGAGATTTGGAACACACTGGCGAAAAATTGTGGGTCCAGCTGCAACAGGACAACATCTGGCGTCTGCTGGACTCCATGCCAGACCGTGCTGCAGCGTGTATCGCAACGTTAGAGGCGGCGACGCACTATTCGAGATGAACGGACAGTCTACCACAGATCAAAACGTAACTGTCCCACTGCTCCGTTTATCAAATCATGTGTACTACTCACCTTTATACCCACATCTGTAACGTTTCAGTACCATCTGACGAATCCTTCTGTATGCGTCATTTTGACTGTCCATCAGTGTACTTTATTTATTTTAGCAGTTAGGTAAACAAAAAAAGAACTAAAACTTTATATATATTTTAAGCAAGGGCGGGAAGAATACTTACTTCGGTATGTTTTCATACACTGTAGTTCCTCTACACTGCTAGCCCGATATATTCTGTACCATATAAGGCCACTTTTGACAGCTCGGCGAAAGTAGCGCCACTGTTTACATCTGACTACGTATCCTTCCGCCATCAGCTGGTCCGTCAAGTCGGGGCTGTATTTTTTATCAACACGCTGTGAAGCTAATCCACTTCTCATTGTACTGTAATGCTAAACAAATTTTAAGATATTTTAAGACTGACATCTGTTAAAAAAAATAAGTAGGTTATAAAAGTAAAAATATAAAATGTGGCAAATAATTAAATATTTGATAACTCTTTTTTAATTTGTCCGCGATAGTGAATTTGGGTTAACATTTGCGAGACGGTCTGTTGTATCTATTATCACACTTTGGACGCTATAGCTAATATATTCGAGTTGGAAATATGTGACGTGGAATAATGTTAGAATTACTTAGAAACTATTCACGCCTGTCTCACTTTCTACGGAAACAAGGAGATGGGTTTCGAGAGAACAATATGAGGTATAATTTACGTAGACGAACGATTACCGGCCGAATATGAATTACTTTTACTCCAAATCATTGCACATGAAATATATGCTACTTTCAAAATTATGCAGAGCTCATGAAAAAATATAATTATTGCATCTGTTTGTAAATTCGTTATATATCATGCAGGAAAGCGGCTCATTTCTGACTGGTAATACTTCGCAAAATATCCGACAGATGGCAGCGTAGTTTGAGCAACCCTTTTTTTGGTCAACAGATAGCGACTTTTAAAGTTGATAGTTCTTATATTACGGGCTGGAAATATATTTCAAATTCGTGTCGTTTCGTCAAATTGTCGGAANGAATTACTTAGAAACTATTCACGCCTGTCTCACTTTCTACGGAAACAAGGAGATGGGTTTCGAGAGAACAATATGAGGTATAATTTACGTAGACGAACGATTACCGGCCGAATATGAATTACTTTTACTCCAAATCATTGTACATTAAATATATGCTACTTTCAAAATTATGCAGAGCTCATGAAAAAATATAACTATTGCATCTGTTTGTAAATTCGTTATATATCATGCAGGAAAGCGGCTCATTTCTGACTGGTAATACTTCGCAAAATATCCGACAGATGGCGCGCACAGCATGTCACAGCGTAGTTTGAGCAACCCTATTTTGGTCAACAGATAGCGATTTTTAAAGTTGATAGTTCTTATATTACGGGCTGGAAATATATTTCAAATTCGTGTCGTTTCGTCAAATTGTCGGAAAAAATAATTCAACACTAGTATGCAATATTTATGTATGCTTTTGAAATTAATATCAAGGACGTGTTGAAAGCGAGGTTGGAGAGGGATGATACGACGTGAAAAAGCTTTCTGAAGTTAGCACAACGTCAGAAAACTTTTCCACGTGGTATCGTTCCATTGTACATTTAATTTTGAACACCTATACATTACTTCATTATCACGAAGTTTAGTTTTTAACACTAACAACCATTGTTTGGTGACCTCGTAAAATAAAATGTATTAATAAATCTAAGAACTCTTTCTTATCCGCGTATTTTCTGCTTTTCTGATGTGCATCGGCAATGCACTGAGAATAGTCAACGTACGTTTAACTTTCGTTCGTTCGTGCATCAGCTGATACAGGATTTTGTAAATGGCACTTTGTTTGTTTCGTATACATCAAGTTGCCACTCACTGACCATATTATAAGTATGATACACAGCCATAACAGAAATGCTCTTATTTTTTAACGAGGCGCTCTTAGCCATTACAGACATTCCACACCCTGGCCGCCCAGTCGGTGGGGAAGAGGGATCATGCCCTCTCAACGCAGACATGACCAGCACTTGTCCAAGTTGACCAAATCCGAAGCCCCGATCTGATTCATAAGATCGCACCGAGCATGTCCTACCACAAGGCCTGAGATCTTAGTACTCAGTTTACCAAGCTTGTGTTCTAGTCGGAACACTACCAGAGCAGGTGCCNTTAGTACTCAGTTTACCAAGCTTGTGTTCTAGTCGGAACACTACCAGAGCAGGTGCCTGCTCACCGCCCAGCTCTTCAATAAGAGGAAGCTCTCAGAGCCTCCTCCAGCATGCGGAGTCAACCACTGCCAGCACGAGTCCAACCTCTATTGATCAGTACACCAGTGAAAACCACTTATAGGGCTAACCTGATCGTCCCATGCTCCCACTTAATTTCCATGGCACTCATGAGTTTCCTGTATCCGACCGCCACGCCNATCGTCCCATGCTCCCACTTAATTTCCATGGCACTCATGAGTTTCCTGTATCCGACCGCCACGCCGAATCACCCCAGGAAGGGACATGCGGTGGGTTCTGAAGGGTTGTCTTCGTCATTTTCCAGAGAATCTGAAGTCCCAACAGGAACACCCCTTTTGTCATCACAGCCACCGGACTCACCAAAGCCAACAGCAGAGTGAGCAACAGGCTATCATCGGATACGACCATTACCATACATAGAATTTCTTCACCAGGAAATTCCTGTCTTGGGCCCCAATGGCCTGAATGCCAAGTGGTCCAACACCCCACCAAGTGGTCGGGCCTAGGTACTAACTATCGGCCCAAGTCATCAACGGCAGATACCCCTATCCAGCCACTAGGAAGCTGGTATCCCATTGGGAACGGGTGGCGGTGCCCAATTTGTTTAAACGGGGGTGCCACGAGAAGCCTTGGGTAGCCATGGGTGTTGAGAGACTATAAGAGACGCATCACACACCCTTTCTGGAAGTCGGTGTGGGACCGGACTCTGTTACTATAGCATAGTATTGCCACACCACCTCAAGTGTCCGGTCTCCTTCCTCCCACCGGAGTGACCATACAATTCACCCTCCCCCCACAATGACTGTCAGAATCTGGCCTTCTTATATGAAATGGACCATACCTAAAAGCCTGAGTGACTGGTGTTATCCTGGATAAGCAAAGTGATTTGCCGAAAATGTATGTGAGGGTGTGGCACGAATATTTAATGTTATGTGGGTTTTCTATTAACGATGCCGCCAATATTATCGAAGTTAATGGGGAAAAAATTACATGTTCAGCCTCCAGAATTAGTAATTTATAATGTATTGTCGTTAAGGAGAACAATGGCCAAGCTTTAAAGCTCTCAAGTCCCAGGGAAAAAGTACAGTTGCGGACAGCTGCAGCTACCGATGCTTCTCGTAGCACAGTGCAGAAAATAAAAATGGAAGCAAAAAGAATCGGCACTGGCGAAGGAACTTAATTTGTAACACCTGTTAATAAGAGGCAGAAAACATTTAAATGCAAGGTAAATAATTTTGATAAAGCAATAGTTCGTAGGAGTGTGTACCAGTTAAATTTATACGAAAAGCGAGTCCCGACAGTTGAAAAATTAATATAAAAAAAAGTCCCTGGAAATAAATTTTTAAGTCTACAATAAAATTTGGCGAAAATTTCTTAACACATTGGATTTTAGCCGACAGAAAACAAAATCGCAGTGTTTAATTTTGATTGAGAAACCTGACATACGACAGAAGAATCGATTAATTAAAATAATATGCGACGTTTCAGAAACTATAATGTTAATTTCGTGTATATGGACGAGTCGTAATTTTTGTCGACGCAGGTGCAACATAAATCTTGAGCCTGCTAATTTCGAACATGGCGACTGTAAATGGTTCACGCCGGGGGTGAAAATGGTTTTGTTCCAAACGCGTTAGTGATGAAGGCTCAGCAAGCTACAGGAGACTACCATCACAACATGAACCAACAAATTATGAGAAATGGGAAAGGAAAAATTATTTCTAATCTTACTGTCAACAGTGTTGTGTTGGATAATGCACCGTATCACAATGTTAACAGTAAAACATAATCTATAATTATAGGCGTTGCAACAAAAATTTTTTTGTTCGGAACTGTACTGATATTGATACGTTTTATCATACATCGGAACAAATAAAAATCCGTCCGTGCTTTATCGTACTGGCAGTAACGGTTTATAGGCCTACGAAATGTAGTTTCAACAGAGAAGGACGTTTCCCACATGTACGGAACTTTTCTNGGCAGTAACGGTTTATAGGCCTACGAAATGTAGTTTCAACAGAGAAGGACGTTTCCCACATGTACGGAACTTTTCTCATTGGACGGCATGTTCTACTGTGTACAGTAGAGACAATTAAAGTAAATTCATATGCAATGCTCCATATACAGGACACTATGACTGAAAGGGTTATAATTAAAGAGTAGCCAACATCCTATTCAACAAAACACGACATGCAACAATGGCTGAGACAGAAACACATTCCGTTTGCAAATGACATGCTTAAGACTACACTTTACCAGCTCATAAGCAGCGTAAGATTCGAGAAAAGATTTATTCGGTGGATGAAATATTTAATAGCTACGGGGAATACAACACTTGGGATTTATATCCGTATTTTAAATATTTCGGCTAATGTGAAGCATAAAGCTGCGTCACGAAATATCCCCTGCAATTTAGGCAACGTGAAACTCCCTGTGAAAAAAAAGGTTAAGTGTTTGGGAGCGTACGACTGGAAAAATTGAAAATAAGTAATAGGACCTGGATTTCCGTTTCGATACTGAAATAAATCTCGTTATAACGCTCTTAGGTGTGGACAGTGAAAGTGGTATTAATGGGAAGACGCAGATACAGTACGGTATTTTCAGATGACGAAATGGAAAGAGTTGCTGGAAGGGAGCATTCAATGAAAGTGATCAGTATAGCCTGGTTCCTGCGCCCCTTTTCAATCAAAACTTTGTGAAAATCACCCCATGTACGACGTATCAGGTTTGTTTCCTAAACAAGTCATGTTTCACAAGCATTTTACACATGTTAACATAAAATACTTTTTTTGTTCAATTGGACTCTTATTTATAAATTAAATTAATAGTATAATTTATAGATAGAATATAATTAATATGAATACAAATGGTGAGAAATAAGGTGTNTTATAAATTAAATTAATAGTATAATTTATAGATAGAATATAATTAATATGAATACAAATGGTGAGAAATAAGGTGTTGGTAATGCCTAGTAAGAATTAATTATTATGCAAAATATTATTAAACTGAGTGCGCACGAATTCGGTGCATTGNTGTTGGTAATGCCTAGTAAGAATTAATTATTATGCAAAATATTATTAAACTGAGTGCGCACGAATTCGGTGCATTGTCCTTTTGTGGTATGTTCTACACGTACTCCATTAAACTTTGTTTGCATGGGGCGGAGGAATATCCTGGAAGTAGAACTCCAGCAGGGCTTCAGAAAAGTTAGAAGTAACGGCGAGTAGACTATAGCCAATGTTTTAGTTACAATTTACACGCGGCTGTTGCCACCCCTGCTGGTTCCCACCCTCCTCTGAGCAAAACAACGATAAATGGGCGACGTGTCCCAAGCTTTCTGATATCCTGCGCCTGGTGTAATCTATTTTCTGTCTACAAGTTATTTGTATATGTGCATAAATTAAGACAGGCGCCTTGTTAAGGGTGTGTTTATATGTGCACGGCAAAATATCGATGAAGCGATACGGCTATGGTGGCCGGCGCAAGAAAATCTCCACTACTGGAAATAACAGACCCCGGGGGAGGGGGCATATGATGTAAGTAATTGAGAATAACCAAATTAGCACATATATTGAAGTGGGACAGTAAATGTACACAACCAGTTGACCATCGGGAGAAGCGTGTAATTGCTAGGGCCCTACTATACTCTGCAGGACATTTGGACATTGTTAGCACCAGGACGGCGAGACGAGTCTATTTCGAATAGTGGGACTCGGGGAAGTTGGATGGTGATACCGGAGAATTGCGGAACATGTTAAACGAGAGTGTTATCAGTGCATCGATGGTGATGCAGTTGTTCAGTGGAAGCTGCACAAACCCATAATCCTGGTTCCAGAAGTCAGTAAAGTACGAATGCACGCCAAGACCTTAGCATTTACGATCGGCCATTGCGGATCGAACGGCGAACACAAAACAGATTTAACATAATGCCGCCCAAGGAGTATCTGCTAGGACTAGGGCCATCTGCAATCGTTTCCGTGAACTCGTCTACAATAGCACCTGCCATTAGCCGGACTAGACTTCCCTTCATATACCAGCATCGTGTGGCCCGCCTCTGGTGGTGTCGAGAAAGGAACACCTGGACGGGTGATTAACGAAGCGTTGTGTTCAGTGATGAGTCCCGGTTCTGCCTTGGGGCTAATAATGGTGTGAAGTGCGTATTTAGCGTCTACTTCATGAGCGGCATCTTCCACATTGTAAACGGCAGCTACACTCGGGACAAACTCCTGGAACAATGGTTTGGGGAGCTGTATCCTGCGATGGCCGATCACCTCTGGTGTTAATACAGGGAAAATTGACCAGTGCACTGTACATCCAGAACGTCATCTACATTCCACTCGTGAAATCCACCATGCTCTGCGAGATGTTCGTCAACGTTCCTGCCAGTGAGATCACCAGATCGTTCCCCTATTGAGCATGCGTAGGTCTGGGTTAGACATCGTCCGGCCCATCTCCTGCATAATTGACAATCTTGCCAGCTGAGCCACCTAGTACAATGTGCATGGAATTCCATTCCCGCGGGCAAAACCGAAAGTTATCCACATCGACTAACTCTCTACGAGGGGGCCAGTGTTCCTTCTCTTGCCCCGCCCGCTCGAACGAGTGAAGGCGTGTGTAAAGGACAGACTAGCAACCCGCCGTAATAAGCTAATCGTGACTCGTGCCATCTTCTGTCCTTGAGCGGATCGAGTTTCTGGGGTTATCATTGCAAGAATGTTCTGGTCAGTCTCTCGCTGCGAGACTCTGGTTGCGGGGAGGGATGGATGGCGTCAAGTGTGCGAAGACAGCGGAGTGACGAGGCAACAAACTGACGAGTGGCCAGCGGGAGAGAGCTTTACGCGCGGGACTTTTGAACTGGATGCGTGAGTGATATCGACATTTGGAATGATGGCAATATACAGATTGGATATGAGTAAATAATGAGTGTGAATAAATGACTAAACAATATATACGCATTTACAGGGGGAACTTAATTGGAATTTAGATAGACAAATATTGCGCTGAGAATAACAAGCGCCTTGCAACATTATTTACTACTACACTTCCGAAATAAGAGTTGAACCAAAAAAATATAGCCTGCGGATGATGTAACTATATCGTTACTCTGTTCACACTATCCTCCAATAATTTCCACAAATCATACGAAATATNGCCTGCGGATGATGTAACTATATCGTTACTCTGTTCACACTATCCTCCAATAATTTCCACAAATCATACGAAATATTACATCATAAAACCATATGCACACATATTATATACACAGCAAATAGGAAAACTACACTTAACTAATTGTCACGGCAACATATATTTTTGCGATGCTGCCAAGCCTTTTCCAAGGCTTAAACTGTGACTAGTCAATCACGGGTAAAACAAAGTCTAAAGAAGTTGGGAAGTTGTTTCTGAATACGAAATGTTAGTCGGCCATAATCACAGACTTGGTTAGACCTGGGCTAGTTAAACCATGAGTTTAACCACCTTTTGACATGGTTTCACTTAATGTCCACAATGAGGGATATTTAATGAATGTGATTGCACTAGGCAAATTAATAACCTTCATATGCACATGAAAAGATAAAATTTACGAACATCAAGTCCCATTGCCATACATCTCTGAAACGCTCGTTACCTCTGCCATAACGCACCGCACGCGGCGAAACACCAAATATCACGCAGTCNGCCATACATCTCTGAAACGCTCGTTACCTCTGCCATAACGCACCGCACGCGGCGAAACACCAAATATCACGCAGTCCAGCCAGTAAAAGTGTGGTCGGACGCAAGGTCTAAGCCCGAGCCTGACACCGGCTGGAACACACTCAAGTGCCGCTACGTTTTTACAGGCGCCGATCGATCACGTGGTAATCGGGCTCACTTGCCACCGACGGCAGTTTCCGCAAGTACACGCCACCTACCAAACAAAGTTCGAGCAAACAGCTAGTTTCGTTGACTAAGCCAGTCACAGATTTCATAACGGCACAACGGAGCGTTTTCATTTTTACACACAGTTAAGTTTAATTGTACGGCGTTCTCTANAAACGGAGCGTTTTCTATTTTTACACACAGTTAAGTTTAATTGTACGGCGTTCTCTACAACGGGTAAACGGTCGATAGTCTGCACAATACAACCAGGATAACGCGTGCAATGAAAGAACAATCTTGACCAAGAGGGCCAAAATTCCCATACACACTACCTACTGCACTCCACGACATCGCTACTGCCTCTGAATTGTAAGAAATGATGTCGCCCAACAAGANAAATTCCCATACACACTACCTACTGCACTCCACGACATCGCTACTGCCTCTGAATTGTAAGAAATGATGTCGCCCAACAAGATTGTATTTATGGTGTAACTGCGATGTAGCAACTTCAAATGCTTGCGTCTGACGAACGCAGAGTCCAGTGATCAAACTGGCATAGTGAAAATACGCAGAGCACCAACAACATGTCTGCGGTAGACAACAAATTACCCACCCGCTTAGCAAGCAGAGAACGGGCAACGACAAAAGAGAGGGAAGAAAACAGGGACTTGGTGATAGAAAACAGACGCGGATGAGTACCGAATGGCCCACTCTTGTACATATCCTTTCGCAGTTTCAGTAAGTGTCAAACTACGAGGACCACCGTAAAACACCACGCTTCCACACATATTTAGTTAGAATGTAAACGATTGAATATCAACAAATATAGAGCTATTCTGTATTTTTTATAACCCAAATAATAAACGGGTACGCCAACCAACGACCTACATAACNCAACAAATATAGAGCTATTCTGTATTTTTTATAACCCAAATAATAAACGGGTACGCCAACCAACGACCTACATAACAGCGAGATATCAGAAAATTTTCAACACATTTCTCTATAGATAGTACAATACTTGTCACCGCGTGGCATTAAGGAATAATGCTAATAATTTGTAATGCAAGAAAAAGAGTGATTCACGGTAAGAACCTAAAAACANCGCGTGGCATTAAGGAATAATGCTAATAATTTGTAATGCAAGAAAAAGAGTGATTCACGGTAAGAACCTAAAAACAAAGAGTCAACTCAACTAAAATATTTGCAGGAGACAAAGCTCGAAACTCATTGTGGGAACTTTTATTACACATGTAGTTACAATAGTCACAACAAACAGGTATTCATGCGTTTTGTGACCTTACTAACAAATTCTCACATACAAATAATGCGGTTTTAAACGCGGATTAAGATACGGGAGCGAATGTCCGCTCTATCACCAGGTTTCTGTTTGAAAATGGGAACAGGCAGATCAAGTTAGTGCGATAAAAAAAAGTTTACTACCTATTTACACAAGCCGGGCCTACTTTACAGCTTTCATTGCGATAACATACGTTACAAAAAGCTTCGTACCTTGTTTACGTTGAACACGAATACAGAAAACCTGGACAATAGTGATACATGCAGCCCCTCTGCGTCGTTTTCCTTGTCCTACCCTTCAGAAATGCTACGTGCAGTGCCTCAAAGGCATCATCTGTAACTAAGGAGGCAGACGCAGAGTCGGGGGCGGCGCATTTGCCTTCGTGGCCTTCGCATTCCTCGGGCGCATCACTAGTATACGCAAGCAACCCCCGGAAGATTGGCGTGTCACGATAATCATATCAGGACTAGTGTCTTTTCCCGTCCTTGACGTTTCAATGTCTGGGGTTATACCTGCGAAGAATGTTCCGATCATTACCCTCACCTTCCTCAACGCGACTCGGGTAGCAAGGAACTTATGGATCAGGACGCCGTAACTATATCCAGGTCCGTAAGGGATGGTAGTATTTTAATAAAATAACTAAGGTTAATTATTAACCACGGTATACAACACATACAACAATTATTGCAATATGCTAATTCCAATTATACGTCCTAATCACTTTCCTCGCACTAAGTGAATATTCACTATATTGCAAACATGCCAACAAAATTTCCATTGCCATGAATCTACATCACCCGAATGTCCGTCACACACGAATCAAGCTCACTTTCTCACAGTCCGACCGATCAGTTCAGCTGCACACACTCGTCGGTCATTGCTTTGTCGTCCGTAGTCTTCAAATTCTTGCACGTCGCATGCGCTTGGCACTAATAACTATTCAAGACAGACGACATAGACGCATGTCGCGGCTTTCATAGGTGATATGACCTAGCCTACGAGATTCTTCAGCCTTGAGTAGCGCTGATGAAGGTATTACCAGAAAATTTGCGCTATGACTCCTATGTCGCCGAATGCAGGATAGGCGAAATNGAGTAGCGCTGATGAAGGTATTACCAGAAAATTTGCGCTATGACTCCTATGTCGCCGAATGCAGGATAGGCGAAATATTTTTTACTGCACGACGAAGTATATACTGAACACCCGCATTTCATCTTAGTCGTAGGCAAATCGCACGTCGAAGGCTGTGAAACTATTGTATATAGTTAGTGGTCCTCGCTCTGCGCACATATTAAATATTCCCGCATTATAATCGAAGGCTGCAACTACTAGTGCATCACAGGGCCGGAGTTCCAACTTCCGAAGACATCGTGTAAACGCGGTAATTATTTCCCAAGCTAGTAACAACCACCGCTTCTTGGCAGAGGGCAAGGGCAGCATTAAACATCCAGCCCCGATACCAAACACCACGGACTGTAAGTATGAGCTTACTGACCTTGTTCGTCCAGATGCGTCAACGGGTCTGGCTTACCCCGTTGTTTTTATAAACATTGCGCAAAGACGGCGCTTATCAGGTTTATAGCGATCCTATTGTATACCATCACTTGCTCCGCCTTCTCATCAACAATTGTCCGGCTGGAAACGTATAACAGTTGAACGAACGAAACATGCTGATATCCCTGTGCATAGCAATATTTTGTATTAAAATTGCACTGAGCGTTAATTTAAATACGTCCTCGCATCGCAGATTTCGAAATTTTAAATTTTTCAATTAGTTTGTTGTCTTGCTTGAACTAGCGGCGAGGTGCGTGTGACGAAGCAGGGGCGCACCGCAGCATCCCGTGGCCGCCGGAAGCCGCGGCTAGGCGATAGCAGTGCGCCAACAGGAAGTCGCGGCGATAAGGCAAACCTCGCAGTTCCTGCCGCCAGAGCCAAGTTGGCATCGCTGGCGACATGCGCCTCTGTCACCAGCTGGTGGTACCTGCCCTACACGGGAAAACAACACCAAAGGACACAGTACACGCATTTAATTTATGCGTGGATGCTTTCCTAATTCTGATTACTGGGAGAAGATGCACTATTTTGTGTTGCTACTCAATAAAAACTTTCGCCAAAGTGGTCTTGTGATTAACAGTCAAACGAGGTAATACAAGTGCTCCCATGCCATTTCAAGAGACGTAAAAATTTCGAAATAAACTGACAGTTACACAAAGAGAACACGCAAAGATTGGGTGTGATGTTTCAAGGTGGTGCTGATGTACNCGCAAAGATTGGGTGTGATGTTTCAAGGTGGTGCTGATGTACATTCAATCTAGTGAGATATAGAATACGATAAACTAATGGTAAAATAAATTCCCGTCGTTGGGTAGTCACAAATTGAACTATAAAACCCCTNGGTGCTGATGTACATTCAATCTAGTGAGATATAGAATACGATAAACTAATGGTAAAATAAATTCCCGTCGTTGGGTAGTCACAAATTCGCTTGCGACTGTTTGTGAAAGTGTTTGATCCACCGCCAACCACGTCACTCAGGTAATTACAGCTCCTCGTTTCAAGAAACTCAGCATCACAGTGCCCACGTCTTAGCGCAAGGTCGCTAGCGTACAAGTTGCTCGCTTGCAGCAAAGGCGGTCCCTCCTCTGCTTGATGCAGGCAGTGGCGAACATGTGGCCCCGTACATGCGCACACGTGTGCCGCCGCACTATGACATGTGAACTAAACTGCGTATCCGTCATCTCGCACACACGCTGCAAGCAGTTATCGCGAAAAAAAACTGCACACCAGTAAAAAACTTTACCGTCTACAACTACTTTTACAGTTTTCAAAAACTCTCTTCTCTTAATTAAAAATTTCGCTGGTTCCTTCAACACTCGCTATACAGCAGAAATATCAAGAATGAAATATATAATATGCAGTGCGAATTTAAACACCATGATGGCCTCTTCGTCGTCACAAAGTGTGTTCAATGACAATATACCTCGGTAATACTGCCTAGTAAAGGGCGCACATTACACACTTTAAACGTACTACACATAAATCTAAGGGCGTTTACTATTTCACACATGAAAACTGTAGTTCAATATATTTTTCTCCTACATTGGTTGTTTTCCTTTGCAGATACCAGTTTTGTGAAGCGCTAGTAATGTGCATCAATATTATTTACATAGTTTCAGAATCTAAGGAACACATTTCGTCAATTTACAATAGACTTTGCGGCGCAGTGTTATAAAACACGGGCCACAAAAAGACAACCTGGCAACGGCATAACTAAAGTCACCGCCAGGACCGGCAGAACACTGAAGCTTACACCGCCACACTTTCATGTTGCCAGTTATATTATCAACAGACTAAAGTAGGTCACGCGAGACTTTTATTTTCAATAATACAACAAACACTCGACGAAAAATTCTTAGAACATATATCTACCAAACAACCGAAAGCACGAATAATTCTGTAGCGCATATCTTCTGTTTTTGAATACGGTTTCAAATAAACAATGAAGTTTATTGGAGGGAAAGGCGATTCGCAACGTGTATATCAAAAAAGGACCCAGTGCTAGCAGAGTGGATCAAAGGGGCAGGTTTCAAAGCGATGCGGCCAACGACCATGCCTACCACACTTCCTAGATACAAAAGTGCTCCAACACGAAAACCCGCACGAGACAAGAGCACGCGCGATATCGTACTCATACCATGCTCAGCTACAGCAAAGTATGTGTTCCTACCACAATGGCCATTATGTTAATCAACTAAAAATAATTTCATTCTTGTGCAAGCCTTCAAATTATACAAAAAAAATTAGCCAAAATAGTCATTTTTAAACTTATCGTCTATAATCATGTTCTCGTCTTTAGATACTAGTTTAACCAAAGAATAGTCTTCATTCTGTCGACTCTTCCGTTAGATGTACAAACAGCAAAGCTATAGTACAAATATATATAATTTAAGTTTTTGTTGGATATAACATGCTTAAGTGACAAACGCTGGCAAGATCACGTCTCACTTTGAACAAAAACTATTTAACATAATTTGTTTCTGGTTAGTTTAGGGCAAAGCATTAAACTTTAAATATACCTACAGCATTTTCGACACAGCATGGTATGAATGCCATGTCCCACTAACACCTTTAGTTTATTTCCCTACTGAACAGATATTTTCCTCGCAATTATAGATACCACCAACGATATCGCTAACTCTGAAATTGATCGCGGATATTAATTACTTCTGTTAGAAATGAGAAACGTTCAATAAGTTTCACACCACTTAACTACATGAATCTTGGCGCGCCACGAATGCTTATACAAAGTCACGTAGTAGGGATCGAATGACTGAGGGCATCGCAGTTCTTACACCTTATTCTCAGTTCACGTGTCTTCGAGAATCATCTGTGGCAGGAGACTACGTATTTACAAGCACCAAGTCGGTAATTACGTCGTCTTCAACCTTTGTGTGCAGACCGACATTGCAAAAAAACACATTACATCAAGAATTAAGTCACCGAGGTTTCCACAGACGGCAGAGAGAAAAATATACACGTTCCAAAGCGAATCTTACTCAAAATACACCTTGGCGGCTACAATATACGAAATGTCCTGTTGTGTCTGGGTAATACGATACATCCAAGATGGCCCGGGGTCAATCGCCGCTAAGTGGCCCGCTTGCGGCGAGCAGGCATCTCGCGGGCACGACAGTTGATGCCTGCGCTATCGATTCGCTTCGATAAACACGAGAGTGAGGTGCCCGTGGCGGGTGAACCAGAGCGCCTGGCAACCACCGAGCGCGAGGCCACGCCCACGACACGCACCTTCAACACCCACCCACCTGGCTAGACAGTTAGTACTTCACTCCTGTGAGAAGGACACGCCCGCGGCCCGACACCGTCTCAGCACACTAGGAAACTGCAATCACCAGCAACCCCGTCACCCCGCTCACATCTTGGATAATCATGCTAAGCAAAATAAATTCATTTGTCAAGGGCAATATGCTCCGATTTTTTAACAGCATTTAAATTGAGTTGCCTAAACCATTTTATTGTTTACAGCGAAACACTGCACGTTTATCACGATTCAAACATTGGCTTAAAAGCTGAAATGAAAAATATGGAAATTATGCTTATATCAGGGGAAATAATTCAGCTACGAATTATTTTATCAAATTATGCAATACTCCTACCAGTCAAACAGACACACACTTAATTCTTCTCTAAAACGTTTTTCTAAAGCACGCGGAATTTTGGACACCGGTGAACTCTTGTCCATTTGGATCACGATATTAGTATATATTTAATTAATACGGATATACGTTCCAGAGCCACTTTCCAAGTGGAGTCCATTATTTATATTTAGTTTCAACAAAGAAAAATTGTATTTTAATATCAAAGTAGGGAATAGTTTAGTTCACTCGACTCGTTGCTACAAGTTAACTTACGGGAATGCCCAAACAAGCGCAAGACTATGACATGATACGTGATAGCCCAATGTTCACGAGTATGTTAAAATACACCAAATCTGAAACAGAATACTATCTACTCTGAATTACTATGACAAATAACCGGTCTGCAAATTTGCTTTTTTGTAATCGTCTACTGACAGAACTGACACTAGCGTTTCATTAGGCAATTTTACAATTACAAAAACCACGTACAGGAGACAGTGAAACTAAAGCTTATAACTTAAGCATTAGCTGCGATATACTATGAGCTAATTCTCACACCAGAGTAACATATGTAAAATTATTTACTGTACGCAGTTGTTGCAGACACTAATAATAACGTTTTGTTCCAACATTATTTTCTGTACCATATAAGAAGGCCACTTTTTGACAGCTCGGCGAAAGTAGCGCCACTGTTTACATCTGACTACGTATCCTTCCACCATCAGCTGGTCCGTCACGTCGGGGCTGTATTTTTTATCAACACGCTGTCAGCTAATCCACTTCTCATTGTACTGTAATTCTAAACAAATTTTAAGATATTTTAAGACTGACATCTATCTAAAAGTATAAGTAGGTTATAAAGTTAAAAATATAAAATGTTGCAAAAAATTAGATATTTGATAACTCTTTTTTAATTTGCCCGAGATAGTGAATTTGGGTTAAAATTTGCGAGACGGTCTGTTGTATCTATTATTACACTTTGGACTTTATAGCTAATATATTCGAGTTGGAAATATGTGACGTGGAATAACGTTAGAATTCCTTAAAAACTATTCACGCGTGTCTACGGAATCAAGGAGATGGGTTTC
>NQII01000148.1:319282-380036 GCA_002778355.1 Clitarchus hookeri
TAGACGAACGATTACCGGCCGAATATAAATTACTTTTACTCCAAATCGTTGTACATGAAATATATTTTACTTTAAAAATTATGCAGAGCTCGTGGAAAAATATAACTAGTGGCATATGTCTGTAAATTCTTTATATATCGCGCAGGAAAGAGGTTCATTTCTGGCTGGTAATAGCTAGCAAAATATGAGATAGATAGCGCGCAGCACTTCACGGCGAAGTTTTGAGTAACTTTTTTTATGGTCAACAGATAGCGTATTTTTTAAAGTTGATAATTCTTATGTTACGGGCTGGAAATATATTTAAAATTCGTGTCGTTTCGTCAAATTATTAGAAAAAATAATTCAACAATATTATGCAATATTTCTGTATGCTTTTGGAATTAATATCATGGACGTGTTGAAAGCAAGGTTTGAGATGGATGATACGACGTGAAAAAGCTTTCTGAAGTTAGCACAACTTCAGAAAACTTTTCCACGTCGTATCATTCTATTGTACATTTCATTTTGATCACCTATACATAACTACATTATCACGAAGTTTAGTTTTTAACACTAACAACCATTGTTTTGTACCTTGTAAAATAAAATGTATTAATAAATGCAAGAACTCTTTCTTATCCGCGTATTTTCTGCTTTTCTGATGTGCATCGGCAATGCGCTCAGAATAGTCAACGTACGTTTAACTTTCGTTCGTTCGTGCATCAGGTGATACAGGATTTTGTAAATGGCGCTTTGTTTGTTTCGTATACATAAAGTTGCCACTCACTGACTGTCAGAAAGTAGCCTTCTTATTCGGTATGGATCATAGTACAAGCCGATAGGAATAAAAAATGTATACTATTGTTACGCTCGATTTATGTTGGGGGAGTGGGGAGAGAGAGTCGCTACGACCCGCCGGTCACAAAAGTGGACCCGCTACATCACAAGGAAGGTAAACAGGGTAAATGAATTACAGCTGACTTAAATTAGCGTACCATGCCCCCAACCCATACCGGAGGGGTCGACGGCTTCGGGCTATTGCATGGGAACTTTCTGGTAGCTTCATCGGCGCTAGCCCCTTATAAATACCGTCATACTCCGACGGTCGGCAATCTGGCAGTCATCTGGCGAGGTGCGGCAAATGGTGAACGGAGATATGGCCTATCGAAGAAGACGACCAGCGACGAACGAGATTGCGAGGGTGCAGCGAAGGACGAAATATACGAATGGATGCCGCTGTCCGGGAGTGCTCGAGAAAATATTGGTAATAACTAGACTGAAACAAGGTGTGACTAAATAAACGAGTGATAGAGTTCAGTATATATTAGTTGTAAATAGCAAGTGATAGCCATTATTGCAAGTTATTCAATCTAAAAGTGTTTTTAATTGTTCATAAATTAACTGGGATATTGTTATTGGCTCTTATTTAATTAGGACTTCCATCGCCAAAAAGACCTGGTTAAGTTAACACTATCAAGGTTAATGTAGGTAAATTACAGATAATGTGGGAAGAGCGCAGAAGCCTCCGTACTCGAGACTTGCAAAGGCAAGCAGCAGCTAATGCAGCGTGTGGAGCTTAGTTGGAAGGGGACAGGAATGTTGACAGGGCAGAGTGACGCCACTCGCAATGAAGAGCACCGGGTCTTTTGGTGAAAGCTGCAAATACACTGATGTGCGACATAAAAAAATTAATCCTGATAGTTTCTTTGTGCAATAATTATTATAGGTACCTTAATTTTAGGCTGCTTCAGGTCTCCATATTTTAAGGCTTTTGGTAGGACAACATGTTCAATCACACCAAATTTATTTATATTTATTATCTATGACCAAAGCTGATGAATTCGTGAAATCAACTGAGCATGGATAACCAAGCGTACAAAATGTCGAATACAAAGATGTACGACTCCACGAAAATAGAGATCCATAGCGAATGATCAGCTGCATCCTAGTAAAATAACTCTTGGACTGGGAAAAATCTGGAAGGATAGTGGTGGACTACCATTGGAAATGAAATGAGGTTGTACCCAGCAATGCAGAATACAGAAGTCGTAGTAGAAGAACGACAGTACCCAAAACGAAGGTTCTGATTACACAATGGTCTGGAAGCAAGGCAACCAGGTATCGAACCCGGATCGAAGCAGGGAGATTCCGGCCCCCACTAGACACCAGACCATCACTAACGTCCCCGCTAAAGAAAATTACCTGATTAAAATAAAGAAATGAAACGCTTATTACACATAATGGCGTTAATATCCAAAATTACGCAAGACTGCGGAGGAAAAAAACGCACTGCCCAAGGTGCAACAAACAATTTACAAATTCTACCCAAAATGTCAAAATATGA
This sequence comes from Clitarchus hookeri, assembly GCA_002778355.1. Taxonomy (NCBI): domain Eukaryota; kingdom Metazoa; phylum Arthropoda; class Insecta; order Phasmatodea; family Phasmatidae; genus Clitarchus; species Clitarchus hookeri. Next base: position 321,606 of record NQII01000148.1, read on the forward strand.
CGCATCATTGGCACCAATGTTTATTTGTTCGAACAATTACAGCCCCTCAGTATTCATACTTCAGAAAGCATACGTAAATGTCGGTATAGTTAACATTTCTTAATTGCACCGTACTCGACCTGTTCAAGGGGCACTGCAGCATCGCCTGTCTGTTGTAATCTCACGTCTCTTCGTCAGTTTCGACGCAGCCCAATAATCCAAGTCTTGGAGGGATTGCTCAACGAAGGAACTGAAAATACATCCGCTACATTGTCAAGGTGCATAACGAGGTACAAGCAACCAGCAGGCGGCACGGCACACCTTTCTCCGCAGCCAGCGCCCTTGGCGGCCGAGGTTCGAACCCGTGGGCGGGTCAACGTCCGCGCCGCGGCACTGACACTCCTCTTTGGCGGCGGCTCGCGGTTACACAATTGAACACCGTAGATACTGTTGTTATGCCTCAAGGATTGCACATAAATGGAAGGTGGGATCTAGATTCCCATGTAGGCTACGGTTTACTACCGAAAGCAAAATAAATAGGCGTGTGTAGCTCAAATATTACCAATCACAACCTCATAGTTATAAATTTATATATTATCCATGGCCGATTATTGAGAAAGTACAACGAAATAAAATGCTTGTTTATTTGCCACAATATATGTGTGTGTGTGTGTGAATAAAGAAATTTTCTTTTTACACGACTATACTTTTCTCTTATTTTTGAGTATTAGATGAAATGTTTTTAACAAATTATATATTTTTTGTTATATTATATGGCTTGACTATATCGTCGGGTACCCGCAATCGTTTCAATTGAAAATTTACATTACTTTTATTTTAAGTTGAAAACAAAAATAATTTCTTAGTTGAACAGTCCAAAAAATTACACAAACATCAACTGACGTCGCGTCAGACAGGAAGTTCGGAGCACTCCCGAGCACAAGCAGCAGGCCAAAAATGATTTGGAGGTTACTTAGTCCAGGAATTCAGAAGTTACTGCGGTGCCGGCCGAAAGAAGTGGAATCATGGTCAACACAACCATGCCACGATTGAGTGTGCGGCTCACATCACATCAGGATGAAATAGCTGGCCAAAAAACGCACAAGATTAAGCCATGCCGGGAACCGCTAGACATAAATGCAAAATAAAGTTTGAAAAAGATCGTAGTCACAAAAAATAATATGATCACGTTTCAAAATAAAATATCCGCAAACAAACTTACCCAAAACGCAGGATAAAAACTATTTCATCAAGATGATCAAAGATACCAAAAGTAAACTAACGTAAGTGAACTACATGATGTATGGCGAGAAAACAAAGAATTCACATATTAAGTTTTTCATATTGATAATTGGAAAATACGAGTTTACACATATTTAAAAAATACAAAAATTTCAGATGTGAATAAACAAAAATTCTAAGCAGAACTAGAGCATGTTCCAATGTGGAAAAATAATATTTCGCGAAACATCAAATAAATAAAAAAAGGATTAACAGGCTTACACAGTGACATGAAAAAAGTGCCAACAAAACTGGTACACCATTCGCGCAAACCAGGACAACAGTAGACAGCAGCCGCCCGCTATTTCCTGGCCCGATTCCTACCCACGCAAAGTTTAAAATTGTTCCTATACAACGTTCTGCAAACAATAGTTCCTATACGTGGTTTCGTAAATTAATAGACACCATTATATTTTACTCACGAAATTTTGATAAAACCAGTAATTTAGGAGGTGTTTTACATTTTGCTTACTAACGTTACTTTTGATAATTTATCGTAATTAAATAAGCCACACAATTTTTTTTTTNGGTGTTTTACATTTTGCTTACTAACGTTACTTTTGATAATTTATCGTAATTAAATAAGCCACACAATTTTTTTTTTTGTAATTTTTACAAAACCCTGCTTGAATGTATTATGAAGTTCAATATTTTGTCACTACAGCGCTGCAAACCGTATTTCATTTATAAAGTCATACATGGCAGTATAGTCTCAAGTTTTATGTGGAAACAATAACTATGCATTCAGCGAGATAAATGGTCGATGGCCACCGTTATTTTCCTTCATATCGGTACGTTTGTAGGTTTCATAAATAAGAAAAAACACGCAATTCAATTCAAAATAGTTTCGAATTGTTTACATTACAAGACTCGCCTGAATTACTTCAAATGTTTCACATGTATTCTAATCCTTGAGCACAGAGATCAGAATAATTAAACATGAACATGGNCCTGAATTACTTCAAATGTTTCACATGTATTCTAATCCTTGAGCACAGAGATCAGAATAATTAAACATGAACATGGCACAATGACAACAGCCTTTTCTCCCGCCAAAACCCCACAAGCTGCTTGTCGCGACCACAGATGCTATGATACAGTACGGGGCCTCGGCACGTCTTTACCAGTAGAATACATTAGACACGCTGAAACACGAAGCGGCTACATTCACGGGAGGCTTAACGAACGAAAAATGCATCCCAAGCCCACAACTAAGGGTAATGTGCGGGAAAGGTAGAATTTATCAATCCGCCCAACCCAGGACATTCGTGTCTTAGTGCGCAGGGCGATATAAACGTCCTACCGCCAACACGCGTACGCCAACTAAGTTGTACTGCCGCGTAGGTGTGACGCGACAAGACTATTGTGCCATGCAGCCAACCATACATGGTCCCAAGCTATGTCGTAACTGTTTGTCTGGTCTGAAAATAACACAACCGCAAAAAAGAAAAATAAGAGGGAGGGTCCAGTAACATCCTCTTAAAAAAAAACTTCTGCTTGTTTGAAACATGTCATTTCGCAACTAAACTATGTATGTTCTTACATTATTACAGAATTTTGCTACATCTTTACGAAACACCTTGACAGTTCTTACTATGTCATTAACGTGATAACAAAATTAGAAGGGGACGGCAATATTTTATAACGGTAGAAAAATACCCCGTATGCTACCATGTTTCTTGTATTGTCTGCCACGACACCATAACCACGCAAACGTCAATATGCTAAGTTTATGTACAGGTGTCAACTGATCGAACTTCGAACTTGCCGCCATGTGACAGATTCATTTAGTACGACTTCATCTGATCCGCATAGAACGTTACTAAATTTACTCCCGGGCGAACATTATATTTTTCTCGTTTCTTCTAATCGTTAATGATTTCAATATTTTCGTGAAAATTTATGTACGCTACTTACTTGGGCAAAAAAAATAAAAAAACATGCACCGTTCCGCATAATTGTTNTTTTCGTGAAAATTTATGTACGCTACTTACTTGGGCAAAAAAAATAAAAAAACATGCACCGTTCCGCATAATTGTCCAGAACCAATTAAAGGGAATCTTAGGTTTATTGCCGCGATCACAGGCGATTACTGAACAAAAACTTCCAAAATGTGTGTTGCCTCGGCGTCAAGATAAATTGGCGTGCAGGGGCGGTCAACACCAGGGTTGGGAGTAGGAAATTCCACTGAGTCCCTCCCAGCCAGAGGCACCTGCATGCAATAACAGAGATAAACAAACGAAAAATTATATTCAAGCTTAAATTCGAACATTTTCCCAACGATATTCCATACCCTCAGACCAAGCAGCTACACACCAGCAAACCGCTTAAAATAATAATAACCCTATAGTCTACCACTATCCACCTAAATCCAATCTTTGTGTACTTGCACCCGCTTTTTTGTTTGTTTCTAATTCATCAACACCAGCTAAATTCTGCACGAACTTTTCCGCCTTTCTGCATTGCTATTACGAGAAGCGTTGCAAATCCCGCGAATTCTTCACATAAATATAACTACGCTATCCTGCACTTGCAGAGTTTTGTGGCACAAGAAACAAGATTCGATAATTCTTCAGGATTACTACACCTGAAAACAAATAAAATAAAAACATCGTAGGGGAATCTGCACTGAAAATTGGTACATTTTTCCCAGTAAAGTGACTTACGTAGCATATAACAAGTCATTCACCCCCAAGGGTCAGCCTAGATATGGAACTTTCATCGCCTCATTGAAGATGTCCCAACTTGTGGGAAATGGGTTGCTTCGTTTTGTAATACAATTCCGATGAGTACTAGATGTGAGTAGATGGTTGAACACAAACCTATACGAATAAGAAACTAACCCCATCCCCAACAAAAAAGTATGGTCCCGGTCTCGACACACTCGGGTGGGCCGGGCCGGCTTCTGACGTCACGGCTCGCGCACCCTAATGACAGCAGCACTTGTAGGCATGAGCGCTCATTAGCAACGCCCTCACGTGCTCGCCCGAGGGACACAGAGGGTGTAGGCGGCATGCCAGCTGGGACGCCAGGGCCCAGGTAAGACGCCGCAGAAGACGAGGCAACCTCCTCTCAAACACAAGGCTGCGATACGCGCACGTTGCAAAACCACTGGCCACCGAACACCTTCCGTAGGTTGTATCAAGGTTTGCCAGTGTTGCAATGTGAACGCAGGTTGCCCACACCCGCAAGGGGCCATACGTGCAAGAACGTCAATGACTCATTACTGTCGTTTCGACTTGGAAAGTGGGTTAAGTTACGGTGACACCTGTATAAATGGACCCCATTTGGCTATAGCTGACGCGAAAATGATAATTTACATGAAATATTCAAATTTTGCTTTACACGCAGGTTTACAATTTTGCTTTACACGCCTCCTAGCTAAATCTTACCTACGAGACACACCTCTTAAAATTTGTATATTCTAAGCTCTCGGGATGGACCTCAGCGAATTTCATTTGGGACGGTCTTCGTCAAGATATCAAAGTACTGCTCAGAACATATACGGCAATGTTACGGCACAAAATGAGAACATTTGCGATATTTTACCATAATTGCATAATTCCCAGTGGCTTTCGCCAGATGGTAGCAACCGCGAAAGACGCGAAAACAGGTGCCAGCAATTCGTCCGAGCTCTCAAAAGCTTACCATCTCTTCAAAATGAATGCTTAAAAAAATCGAGGTGGGAATTGTGTCCTCGGCACCGAAATTCCAACACGAGTTTCCACGCCGCTTCACTGCCAACTCTAAACGAACACTTCTGTCAAGCAAGTCAAATGTCTTGGAAGGCGAACTCCAAGCTCAGAATTGAAATGGAGATAGTATTTGTAATAGTTTTCACATCAAACAAATTTACGTTTTGATTTTGAATATCCCAGTTTCATTATCGCGATCATTGTATCATCCACAAAGAGTCTCCTGTCTCACTATTGCCCAAACACTAAATACACGTTGCGAGCAGACTCGGCAACCGGGAGAGGGCGCCATCCTATAGTCCATACTGTATAAGAAGGCCGTTTTCTGACAGGTCTGCGAAAGTAGCGCCATTGTTTACGTCTGACTACATGTGACTATGTATCATTCCGCCATCAGCTGGTCCGTCACGTCGGGGCTGTATTTTTTATCAACACACTGTCAGCTAATCCACTTGCCATTGTATTGTTATGCTAAACAAATTTTAAGATACTTTAAGACTGACATCTATCTAAAAAAATAAGTAGGTTATACAAGCAAAAATATAAAATGTTGCAAATAATGAAATATTCGCTAACTCTTTTTTATATGTCCGAGATAGTGAATTTGGGTTAACATTTGCGAGACGGTCTGTTGTATCTATTATCACACTTTGGGCGTTATAGCTAATATATTCGAGTTGGAAATATGTGACGTGGAATAACATTAGAATTGCTTAAAATCTATTCACGCATCTCACTTTCTACAAACAAGGAGATGGGTTTCATAAGAACAATATGGCGTATAATTTACGTAGACGAACGATTACCGGCCGAATATAAATGACTTTTACTCCACATCATTTTACATGAAATATATGTTACTTTAAAAATTATGCAGAGCTCGTGGAAAAATATAACTATTGGCATTTGTTTGTAAATTCGTTATATATCGCGCAAAAAAGAGGTTCATTTCTGGCTTGTAATACCTCGCATAATATCCGAGAGATCGCGCGCACAGCGCGTCACGGCGAAGTTTGAGCTGCTGTTTATGGATAAAAGATAGCGTATTATTTTAAGTTGATTGTTCTTAGATTACGGGCTGGAAATATACTTCAAATTCGTGTCGTTTCGTCAAATTAATAGAAAAATAATTCAACAATATTATGCAATATTTCTATATGCTTTTCGAATTAATATCAAGGACGTGTTGAAAGCGAGGTTGGAGAGGGATGATACGACGTGAAAAAACTTTCTGAAGTTAGCACAACTTCAGAAAACTTTTCCGCGTCGTATCGTTCTATTGTACATTTCATTTTGAACACCTATACATAACGACATTATCACAAAGTTTAGTTTTTAACACTAACAACCATTGTTTTGTGTCCTTGTAAAATAAAATGCATTAATAAANCACACTTTGGGCGTTATAGCTAATATATTCGAGTTGGAAATATGTGACGTGGAATAACATTATAATTGCTTAAAATCTATTCACGCGTCTCACTTTCTACAAACAAGGGGATGGGTTTCATGAGAACAATATGGCGTATAATTTACGTAGACGAACGATTACCGGCCGAATATAAATGACTTTTACTCCAAATCATTTTACATGAAATATATGTTACTTTAAAAATTATGCAGAGCTCGTGGAAAAATATAACTATTGGCATTTGTTTGTAAATTCGTTATATATCGCGCAAAAAAGAGGTTCATTTCTGGCTGGTAATACCTCGCATAATATCAGAGAGATCGCGCGCACAGCGCGTCACGGCGAAGTTTGAGCTGCTGTTTTTGGATAAAAGATAGCGTATTATTTTAAGTTGATTGTTCTTAGATTACGGTCTGGAAGTATACTTCAAATTCGTGTCGTTTCGTCAAATTAATAGAAAAATAATTCAACAATATTATGAAATATTTCTATATTCTTTTCGAATTAATATCAAGGACGTGTTGAAAGCGAGGTTGTAGAGGGATGATACGACGTGAAAAAGCTTTCTGAAGTTAGCACAACTTCAGAAAACTTTTCCACGTCGTATCGTTCTATTGTACATTTCATTTTGAACACCTTGTAAAATAAAATGCATTAATAAATGTAAGAACTCTTTCTTACCCGCGTATTTTCTGCTTTTGTGATGTGCATTGGCAATGCACTCAGAACAGTCAACGTACGTTTAACTTTCGTTCGTTCGTGCATCAGGTGATACAGGATTTTGTAAATAACACTTTGTTTGTTTCGTAAACATTAAGTTGCCACTCACTGACTGTCAGAAAGTGGTCTTCTTATACCGTATGGACCATACCTAGTTATGCACCCGTCCCCACACACCCGGAGACCACTAGAAGCTCAGTCGCTCAGCGGCCGAGGGAACGATAGACAGCTGACCTGGCTGGGGTTACAGACCCTCCAGCACCCCTTCTGGAGAAACCAACAACGTGGGAGGATGAGCAAATCTATTACGATAATTATGTCCTTCGGCGCAACGCGGCATTTGGAGAAATTTCTAAACAATGTCCCGCGACACTATAAATACCGCCGCGGCCGGAGGATAGGCAGTTATTATGGTAACTAACTGGCTGAAGTTCGGTTTTCAGACAAAGTCTGGTGCAGAGAAGGATGTCTGCTAACAGGAACGACGATGGGAGACGAGGTGTTTGTAATGTGAACGGACGAGGGGGCATGATACCCGAAGAGTAGATGGCGAACTGTGCATGGGGGCGCTCAGATATCTCTAGAACATTTCGGGCTGGTGGAATCTGGACTGAACTAAGGTGGCACTGTATGAACATGTGATACGGACTTAATTGTAAATATTGAACCTCTCAAATATGGGCACATAGGTAATTAATATAATAATTGAATAGGTTTTGATACACTGTTTACTGGGACTGATCTTGGTTATTTGATTGCATTTATTTAATTGAGGTAGTTTTAAATTGTATTGCTTACATTGATCGTAAATAATGGGTGACAACCATTTATAGCGAGGTATTAGTAAACATTATTCTGTTTGTAGTGTTTATAAAAAAATTAGTGAATAATTAACTCTTTTATTTAAATAAGACCATCCCTTAAATAAGCCGATTAAGCCCACTGACTAACAATATATTCTATTCGCAGTATCTTCACACTTTTAAAATCAAACCTTTACAAAATTGCTCCATGTACGACGTTTTGGTTTGCTTCTGAAATATGTCGCATATCACAAATACTCTGGCTCTTATGTAACTTGGCAAGATTGACAGTTCTACGAAAGTGGCGCCAAATGTTTACTTTTCGTTTATGTATCCTTTCGCCATCAGCTGGTGCGTTAAGTGGAGGCTGTATTTTTTTATCAAAACGCTGTCAGCTGCTAATCCACACACCATTGTACTGTGATGCTTAACAAATTTTAAGATATTTTAGACCGACATCTGCCTAAAAAAAAAATTCGTAGGTTATAGAATCAAAAATATAAAACCTTGCAAAGATTAAATNGCGCCAAATGTTTACTTTTCGTTTATGTATCCTTTCGCCATCAGCTGGTGCGTTAAGTGGAGGCTGTATTTTTTTTATCAAAACGCTGTCAGCTGCTAATCCACATACCATTGTACTGTGATGCTTAACAAATTTTAAGATAATTTAGACCGACATCTGCCTAAAAAAAAAATTCGTAGGTTATAGAATCAAAAATATAAAACCTTGCAAAGATTAAATATTTGCTGACGCTGTTTTAATTTGTCCGAGACAGCGAAATTGCATTTGCGAGACGGTAGTTGTAGTTCTTATCACACTTTGAACGTCATAGTTAATAAAACTGGAACTTAAAGTAATTCGGAAAATTTTATTGACAACGTATTTTTATTCGCCAACAACGATTGCAAAGCAGCAATTCTGCTATTACCGATACTAAACAGTTCGAGTTGGAAATATGTGGAGTGGAATAACGTTAATAATTGCTTAAAAACTATTCACGCACGTCCCACTTTCTTCGTTTTATTAATACAATATAGTAACAAAACGGAAACAAGGAAATGGGTTTGCGGGAGAACAACATGGCGTGTAATGGACGTAGACGAACGATTACCGGCCCAATAGAAATTACTAGTAATCAAAATAGCTGTACACGAAATACAGGTTACTTAAAAAATTGCGGAAAAATAAAACTATTGGTATATGTTCGTAAATTTGTTATTTTACACACGAGAGCATTTTTTTGTGGCTGATGATGCTTCGGGAAAGAGTGGGCAGATGGCGCGCATGGCATGGCAGAGCGAGTTGTGAGTCGTGGGCGTTACTCAACAGATAGCACCACGTTCGCCTGCCTTTTGATCCAGTCTTTTTAAAATGTGGCTTTTCCATCTATAACTGGCTCGAAACGACACGAATTTGAAAGAATTTCGTCAAATTATTAAAAAAAATAATAATTCAACAATACTATTCAATATTTTTGTATGCTTTCTAGGAATTAATATCAAGCACNAATTATTAAAAAAAATAATAATTCAACAATACTATTCAATATTTTTGTATGCTTTCTAGGAATTAATATCAAGCACGTATGGAAAGCATGTATGGAGAGAGAGAATACGACGCGAAAAGAACTCTCAAGGTTTTGAAGTTGAGTTTAATTTGTATACAGATAATTTTATTGTGCAGTTCATTTAAAACACATATACATTACTACTTTATTACGAAGTTTAGTTTGTAACTCTAACAATCATGTTTTGTGACCACATACAAAAAATAATTATTAAATAATCTAGGAACTCTTTCTAATCGCGTATTTTCTGCTTGTTCTATGTACGTCGGCAGTACACTCCGAATAGCCAACGTAATATTAACTTTTGTTCATTCGTGCATCAGCTGATAAGGATTTTGTAAATGGCACTATGTTTATTTCGTATACGTCAATTACCACTCACTGACTCATAATCTTGCCACGATATATTAAACTGACAATACATTATATTTGTGTTAAGTATTTTATTTTTGGTTAAATTTGATTTGACATATTTTTACTATAAATTACGCTTATGCATATATAATTTATATCAACACAGACTGAGGAAGTAGGTGTGTTGGTAATGGTTAGTGAGAAATAGTGTGCATGTAAACTATTATTATATTGAGTGCGCACAATAATGTGTGTTGTCCCTTTGGCGTAATTTTCTCGACTAACAAAGCTTTGTTTGCATGAGACGGAGGACTACTCTCGAAGTAGATCTTTAGCAGGGCTTGAGAAAAGTTGGAAGAAACCATGAATGGAATACACATGAAATATCAATGTAAAATGTGTCCTCGAGACCGTAATCGCTAAAACGTCCCGCTCAGGTGGGTCAGATCTCCAGCCGAGCTAAATTAATAAGCACAAAATCCGAGTTATAATTGTAGGTCCGTCGTCACTTGGCTTTCTGTGCAAAACTTCAAGATTCGTTTTGAAATTAGGTTAACATCCAACAAATTCAATTATTTTCGTTTTGGGGCAACAGAGAAACATCTTTAAAATGCAATCAATTAAATGAAGAAAATAGAAACTTCTTGATTAATACGAAATTTTAGGAATTACTCTCCTTCCTCCCCCAATTAAAACGCTTCCATTAGGCTGTTCGATTGTTAACATTTCATGAATACTTCAAACTAATCGTCAAGCGTCTGGTAGACTATATATGCGGCACTTAAAAGGCATACTCAGCATGATAAACTTGTAAATTTACTGCGAACAGAGTTCTTAGAATAGAAATAAGACTTGCTACAGCAAACTAAAATTTGGAGTTCGCCAAAAATGAAATTTACGGATAGCATATTAGAACTGAATTCTATGAAAAATGTTATAAACTCGACTCGTAGAAACTTCCAATTATTTTTACTCCTAGAGCCATTAGCCTACTATAAGCCCATTTTCCATTTTCAGGACTCGAGACAAGGTAACAAGCAATATGGACGGACACATGCACTCAGCAGGCCACTGTCTATGCGCACTAGGCAGTGAATTGACGTCATATTTACAGTTATCATGCCGCAATATTTCAGGGTAGAATCCATGCCCTTCTGAATGAAAGACGATCATGCAACTTCGCCCGAGCCCCGGTCAAGACACTGGTCTCTCATCTCTGGCGGTTTTTATCATTTCAATGCCTTAACAGGCTATCAAGGCCATATGGCTCCTGCAGTCGCACGCGGTAGCAATGGAGCACTTCCCGCTACGCGTTGGGCTACCAACAAGTTCTTACTGCAGCCGACCGAGTCCCACAGAACAGTGCGTCGCCATCCACGATTCAAAAAACAATCTAACCAATTTAAGTGGGTTCTCTTTTATTAATAAAACAAGTTTTTTTTCAGAAGGCGACATAATACTTCGACCATGGTGGTTTAAAAGGATAGAATAAATTTCCTATATAAATGTTTTTGTCCTTTTCCCATTAACTTAGCTAGATTTAAATCTTAAATATATTTCAGGTGCACTTAAAAAAAGGTTTGGTTTACTTTTGCACTTTTTTACGATGTATAGTTGAAACAACTGGGGGGAACTCCCACATTTGAATAAAATTCTTCGTTGCAACTCACCGCATCTCAGTCATAAACATTCCGAATCGAAGTATATGATATTCACGGTAAAGTGAGCACTTTTGAAAGCCCTCATTTGGAATAGTCAAATACATTTTATTTTAACCTTAGGCGTTAACTTCGGAGTGCAGTGGAATATACCCACTGTTATTACTTAAATGGCAATATTTATTTAAAAAGGTGGTTAATGGAACAAAAATGGCTGAACGGAAAAAATAACTAGGGCCCTCAAATATACTCACTTTACCGTGAACAGCCTATAGTAGCCAGATGCTCAACACACTATAATGCACATCACCTACAGTACATTCCCATGTTCGACCTTCAAAACGTTTTCCTAACTGCGATCATAATTTTATTTGGTAATGCTGTCCACTTCTACAAGACCAAATATTTCTAAGTACCCTCTGAACTGAAGATCCTATTACCGAGTGAATAATAAAAATACTAATATAATAACAACAACCACTACTGTGGTGACTTTGTAAGCAATTTCCCAACCAAAACAAGGCATGTCAAGATAACCCTCCAAAACAAACTAAACACTCATTCCCTGCATTAAAATCGGAGGAATAAGTTAAGCAATATACAAGAGCCTAATGAAGATATCTCAAAACCTCATCTTCAAATACCACAGGTATGGCAACGAAACATGTCCTTTGAATTTTGATATCATTTACTGGGATTTTTAAAATCTGCGATGTGCCACGGCAATTCAGGACAGCTCTGTGTGTGTGCGGTGCTTTCTCCATCCCCATGAGTTGAGAATAACTCCAGCAGGCCTGGCGGAAATAACGAGCAGCAGATAAGAATCAGCGCGTGCTGGGGAATAAATTAAGCAATTTCCACAACAGTGCGGCATCTACATCCTCCTTCCCTTACGAGAGACATAATTAGAGCCAGAAACTAGTCCCACTTAGAAGGCAAAGTGCAGGAGGTGCGCAGACTGCACACTGTTACTGCGGAAAGCCAGTTCTTGGACAGACGGAGTGTCAGTAGACTGACATAACCTTGCTGGACGATGTGCACCGACCACAACCAATACAGTCCACTCTGACTAGTCTCGGTCATAAACCTTACGACAACTACGTTCACTGTAACTGGCGCTCGCAACCGCGGCCAACGTAATAACAAAGGTATGTGGCGCCCGTCACAGCAGAATCCCTACTTCAGGGTCAAAGCAAATAATACATTACATATAACCACGATTGCCGCGCGGTCTATATACCGAGCTCCCGCCATAGTAATCCAGGTTATATTTTCAGCGGGTTCCAGAAAATATTTCCGCATTTGCACAAAGATGGCAGGAGTTATTCTCCGGACACACATTATATTGTCTGTCTCATATAAGTTGGCAAGATTTTGACAGTCAGTGAGTGGCAACTTGACATATACGAAACAAAGTGCCATTTACAAAATCCTTTATCAGCTGATGCACGAACGAACAAAAGTTAATATTACGTTGGCTATTCTGAGTGTACTGCCGACGCACATTAGACAAGCAGAAAATACACGATAAGAAAGAGTTCCTAGATTAATTAATACATTTTATTTTACGTGGTCACAAAACAGCGATTGTTAGAGTTACAAACTAAACTTCGAAATAAAGTAGTAATGTATAGGTGTTCAAAATTAACTGCACAATAAAATTATCTGTATAAAAATGAAAATAAACTTAAAAACTTTGCGGTTTTTTTTTCACATTTGCCGTATCCCCACACTCCGTCATGCTTTCCATATGTGATTGATATTAATTCCTAAAGCACACAGAAATATTGCATGGTATTGTTTAATTATTTTTTCTAATAATTTGACGAAATATATTCTAAATTCGTGTCGTTTCGAGCCAGTAATAAAAGAACAGTCAACTTTTAAAAAAGATTAGATCACGAGGCAGACTGTGCTACTATATCTTGAGAAAAGCAAGCGGCTCACACCTTACCCTGTCATGCCGTGCGCGCCATCTATGCACTCATTCCCGAAGAATTACCACCCAGAAAAGTATAGCTTTCGTGTGCAATATATAACAAATTTATTAACAGATACTAATAGTTTTATTTTTCCGCGAGCTATGCATAATTTTTAAAGTGACATATATTTCGTGTACAGCAATTTTGAGTACTAGTAATTTTTAATCAGCCGGTAATCGTTCTTCTAGGTAAATTATACGCAATATTGTTCTCTCGAAAACCCATTTCCTCGTTTCAGTGTTGTTACTACATTGTATTGATAAAACGAAGAAAGTGGGACATGCATGAATATTTTTAAAGGAATTCTTATGTTCTTCCAAGTCACATATTTCCAACTCGAACTGTTTAGTATCAGTAATAGCAGAATTACTGCATTGCAATCAATAGTCGTTGGTGAGTTAATGGAGAATAAAAGTGTGTTGTCAATCAAATTTCCCGAATTACTTTTAGTTCCAGTTATATTAGGTATGATGTCCAAAGTGTGATAGATAATAGTTTCAACTACCATCTCGCAAATGTTAACCCAAATTAGCTGTCTCGGACAAATTAAAAAAGAGTTAGCAACTATTAAATTTTTTGCAAGGTTTTATATTTTTACTTTTATAGCCAACTAACTTTTTTTAGACAGATGTCCAGTCTAAAATATCTTAAAATTTGTTAAGCAAGTGGATAAAAGTGTGTTGATAAAAAATACAGCCTCCACTTGACGCACCAGCTGATGGCGAAAGGATACATAAACGAAAAGTAAACATTGGAGCTACTTTCGTCGAACTGTGAAAATCTCGCCAACCTATAGAGACAGAGTATACACATACCTAAGTATTTCGTCGTCGCTTAGTACAAAGGAACTCATTAGTTTGATTTTAAGTATTAAGAACTTCTGCGTGTCCCACTTATTGGAGAGTGGGCAGGTATTACCCCACCCTCGAATACCCACAACTCAGCGTCTATACTTAAATGTTGAAATCTCGCTCGCAGTGGTAACACAGATTTTCTATTGCAACATCTCAAGAGTTCCACGTCCTACATCATACAAACGGGGAATACAGACATTTGGGGTAACTTTAAAACAGACAGGGCAAATGTGTACCACTTCCTTAAACTAATTTGAAATGAATGTTTGCAGATTCTCTGCATATTATTAGATGATTTATAAATAAAATGATTAACCCAGAAGTCTACGCCAAGGTCGGAGCTGTAAAGGATTTAATTTATAATGAAAATGAGACGTACAAAGTTACTCCAAATGACTACCTGGGTGGGAAACTGCAATATCCACGCATTGCGACTTATTATAGATAATGTCATATGCCGGATACACAACGTAATGCGAGCCACTGAGCCTTAAAATACGTCGTTATTCGATACCTTGTTACTCGTCTAAGAAAAGTAAACCGATCTAGTTCAAATTTGAGTGGAGAGTGGCTCTTAATATCGAAGAATTGAGAGCCGACGTGAGAGAAGTGAGGTATGAAGCACCGCGGGAATGTAAGGTGGATAGAAATGGGAGATGCTATTAAGAAAACCCACCGACCAGCGACATTGTCCGGCACGATTCCAACATGCAAAAATCAGGGAGCGACCCCGCCGGGAATTTAACCCAGTTCGTCTTGGTGAGAGACCAGCACTATAGCAGCTGCGGCACCGTGGCCAAAACACTAAAAAGTGTGCAAGATACACAAGTTGCTTCTTGTATTCTCGCCCGCTGGACTAAGGGAATTGGATTGTGGGAGCTTGTATATCCTACCTTCTGATTTGAATGCAGTCAAGGTGTTCCATCCAAAAACACTGTCAAAATTAGCCCCGTTACTACAGCAAACCCTTGCGCTTATTTCCTGTAGATACCAGGAATAAAACTGTTTCGGGTGCGAACACAAACGCGCGTGTCCACTGTTTACGTCTAATGAAGAGACAGACACCAGTGTGCGACTTTACAGCCCAACATATGTTAAATGTCGCACCCCGCGAGTGCAGGGTCGTGTCCTGATACAGCAATACTTCTCCCAAGCATACAAACCTGCCGCTAACCACGCCACGAATAGTCTGCAATTCGATGTGTAGCAGTTCTCAGCAGCCCGTTTAATTATAAAATAAAGTGTTTTTATAACTTCGACAAATAAAACATCGTGTTAACTGGAAATCAGCAGACAACGGGTAGCCAAAACAACTAATTATATTACCTCAATGTACTACAGACGGTTTAGAAGTACTTTTACATTTTTTGACTCGGTATCCATAAAAATCCGTAGCAGCAACTACACATACTGTTAACGCAAAGAATGAGTTGTATATATTGTGTAATACTACATTGTTTTAGGTATGTTTACTGTAAGGCAGGCAACTTAATATGTAATGTTCATTTTAAGTTATTTGGTATTTTTACCATCATCTCTCCATATGTAGGAATATTGCATTATTTTTCATAATTGTAGAAAGGATTTTAATTATTAGATTAGGCGGTGTATCGAGGCACTATTTATTGACACTGAGGAGAGCGGCTGGCCATTTTCCGAAAACGTGATCCAGGCAGCCACGGAGGTGTCACTCCGCCGCTCTTTTGCATTCGGCAATCTGCCGCGGAGAGAGGGGTTTTGCAAATTAGGTCTTAGGATATATAAAGTGCATACAATGCAATGGCATTTTTATTGTAAATGAAATCGAATTGCAAAAAAATGCCTTTAGCGGGCCAAAGCAACATTCCCAGGAAACGGAACAAGTGAGGGGAGCAACGTCTCGCCATAGAGGCTCAAAGGTTTTTGGTCGGCAGCGTTATAGGCACGGAAACACTAGTCCCTGCCATCCTGATGAGCGAGGGTGAAACTGTTCTCATGATAGCTGTTTGGGCAGGAGTTCCGGGTAAGCAGACACTACGTAGGGACGGAGGGGATATCTACGAAGTGAGGAAAAAAACTTATTATCCGTGGGTGTGGATGTGATAATACCCATTCTAAAAAAATCACTGCTGTCTCTCCAGTTAAGACTAAGCAACATAGCATCAGAAAGAGAAAATAGGGAAGAGTTTTGCTGTCGTGAATTTTGGTGCAAAATATTTTTTGGGTCGCTGAACATGAATCTGAGGTTTGCCAACACCAATTTTATAAAAAAAAACCGTAAATTTTGGCACTTATTTTTTTTTTTGGGTTTTCGCCTATATCTCACTAACTATGCGTTTTTTTTATTAGAAAAAACCACACTATCCTAAATGAAATTAGACAAAATTTGCTACATTTTTCGTACATGATTTTTTTTCTACGATCTCCAACCGTTTAGCCGCTAGAGCGCGCTAAAAAAATTTGTCAAAAAAACCAAAGAGGGGAAAAACGCGATTTACAGCACTTAACGACCAATTCACGCGGAAACTATTCATATTACGCAGATAGTGACCATGTATGACATTACAGATGATGACATGCACATAAGAATACATGAAATACATAAAAAATACATTTAATGTATTTTAAATTTTTTTATTTAATGTAATGTAACGTAACGTATTGTACATTTAATGTTAATGTAAATTAAATGTAGTTGAAATTTTTTTTTATGAAGNATGACATGCACATAAGAATACATGAAATACATAAAAAATACATTTAATGTATTTTAAATTTTTTTATTTAATGTAATGTAATGTAACGTAACGTATTGTACATTTAATGTTAATGTAAATTAAATGTAGTTGAAATTTTTTTTTATGAAGTAGATGGTTAGCAGTGATATAGTACCTAGTCGAGTGCTGAAGTTGTGGTTTGTGCCGGCTATAGCTGCGCGGTGGCAGATGTTTGACTACCTGAAAGGGTCTTATGGTGTCCGCTATTGAAGCCTTTCAAGGTCTCCCTTGTATTGTGCGAGTCCTGGGCGTCTAATAAACATCCAACCTGACCCCTCAGTTGCTTCGGAGCATATTTCGCGATCGTGTCCGTCAAGTGAGTTAAAACGATATGAGTTTTCGAGATGTCGGAGTGTTTCATTTGCGAATCTTCTTTGGAAGATGGAAGTGCAGTAGCAACCGTGAAAGAACGAGGTATCGCAACGTTTGTGGAGGCCAGTAAAAAAAAAAAAGGGTAAGAAGGGGACTTTTCTAAGGAGAAAATGTGCAGGAAATCATACGTGAATGAACGTATGATTGCTGCTTTCCTGCATAGGGAAGTGAAAAATGTACCAACACCGCCTCAAGTAACACGATCAACAGTCTCCAAGTTTACTTTCAGAACCTAACACAGGGGTTCAGAAGCTCAATTCTCAAAGCAGCTCGAGATTGTGATTATGATTATGGACGTGCTGTAATTCGCCGCATTGAGGCCGCCGATGATCTGGTCGCATATGATGGACAATATTATCAGAAGTGTCATAAGGAACTGTACGGAAACCCTAAGACAACAGCACAAAAAAAAACGCTGTCCATTTGGCGACGAAATCGAGGCGGCAATGCAGTACGTTTACGACTACCTTGAGAACAGTGCCGACGAGTGCCAGTTATCCATGGAAAAACTGATGGGGCAGATCAAAGGCAATTTTATACCAGAGCCAAGAACTGTGAAGGCTCACCTCCTTGAGAAATACGGGGGAGATAATCAGTTCACAAGCAACACGAAGAAAAAAATTGTTGTGTGTTTTAAGAATATTGGAGAGAAAATATTGACAAACGCGTGGTACCAGCAAAGATGCGAATCTGACCAAGAAGAGAGGCTTCAAATTGTAAAATTGGCAGCAAAAATTATTTGCGACGATATGAGATCGCAGGTCTACGAATTCAAAGAGTATCCTGCACCAGACCGTTTGATGGAAGAGATTGAAGCTATCATTTCCGAAACTCTGAAATGTTTTATGCAAATGCTGATCTTAAAGAGAAAAAAGTAAGCACTGAGAAATGGGAAACTAAATGCAATGCTTTATCTCACTGTCTGATCGCTGCTGTGAGACCAATATCCTTTTTGCCAAACGTACAAGTTGGACTGGCAGCGTTCATTTATAGAAAATATGGATCCAGGAAGTTGTTGGAAGTATTGAATTCATTGGGGTTTTGCAGCTCGTACTCAGAAGCAGTGCGCTTTGAGATCTCATGTGCCCTGAAACCAGAGATCATAATCCCTCCAAACGGATTTGTTCAGTTTGTGGGCGACAACGCAGACTTTAATACCCAAACAATTGATGGTTACAAAACCTTTCATGTAATGGGAGGCATTTACCTTGTAGCCCCAGCAACTGCTGTACCTCCAGATACAACGATTGCCAGAGCGACATCAATACCAGCTTCTGAGGTGGTCAGAAGATTTGGACATGTAACGCTGAAGCGATTTGAGTCAAGTGAGACTGCTGAATGTCTTAGAGCGATCAAGATCAAAGACATCACTAATCAATTCCCAACAACCCCCAATGTCTATCCGTCTGCAGCGGAGATTCTTTGGCTCTACAGAAGGTACAAAGGGCTTACCATAACACCAAAATGGAACGTGTTCATGGAGCAAGTGACAGCAGATCTCGCATTTAAAAAAAACATATACTGCTTGTCTTTTCTTCATCAATTACCCTCCTACTGCACCATCGCTAAACCACCTGCGATTCCTGGGCTACAGAAGAGCTGCCTTCTCAGTGCTGCTTTACCACCATCTGCAGCAGCAGTCAGACAACACAGTTTCCGGGTGTGGTTTCAAGTGCAGCAATGGAGGGTAAACGAAGCTGCACAGCCCGAGCAGTGGGGATGGACAAGAACCAAAAGTGGCCTTGAGCCAGTGACGACGCTTTTACCCCCTGCTCCCCCTGCCTTGCTGAAACTTATCACCTGCAACTGTACAAAGAACTGCACCCAGAACTGTGGCTGCAAAAAAGCAGGCCTTCACTGCTCCAACATGTGCCGCAACTGCGAAGGCAAATGCGAAAATGTGTTGGTGGAGACAGACGAAGACAGCCAAGAGGATGTGGACCTGGAAGAGGAATATGAGTTTCATTGCCCTGCCCAGAACCGGATGCTCGTGGAAGCAACGGATTATGACGAAGAACGTCTCCCCATTGCACAAGGTACGTAGGTACCTCTGAAAATTAACTATACAATTTCGCTAGTTTGTTTGGGGTGTCATTAATCAGATATCAATAAACACACCTTTTAATTCTGCATGATTTGTTCTGTATTTTCAATAGATGTCGCTGAGCCAGGCCCTTCGAGGAAAAAAGAGAGGAAGGAGAAGAAATGAGATCCATGACGACGTTTTTAAATATTGAAATAGCTTTCGGCATTTTTTTTTAAATTTGTACCTATATTCATTTTTTAAAAATAATTGACGGCATAGATTATATGTACTTCACGATTTATTATATGCACTTATATGTAATTTACGATTTATTAGTACTTATTGTCACATTACATGAAGTTTTCAAGATATTACCTGCGTTTGCCTTCATTATTTTCATCGTTATTTATTACCTACCCACTTGGAAGTTAGCCACTTCATTATGTGCACGCTATGTATGTGCACATGAAATGTAATTTTCATGCATTTCATATTTTTATGTGCATTGCATCATCTTTAATGAAATACTTAGCCAGTATTTGCCGTAAAGTGCAGTAAATCGCGTTTTCCACTTTTTGGTTTTTTTTTTGTCGTTATTCAACGCGCTCTAGCGGCTAAACGGTTGATCGTAGAAAAAAAAATGTCATAAATAAAATAGCAAATTTTGTCCACTTTCATTTTGTATGGAGTTAGTGAGATATAGGTGAAAAACAGAAAAAGTGCCAAAAATTACACATTTTTTGCAAAAAAAAAAAAGTTTCCGGGCAAACTCAGTGTTGGCAAACCTCAGGTTCGTGTTCAAGGACCCAAAAATCACGACTACAACAAAACTTTCACCTATTTTTCCTCTGTGGCTTAGACTAAGTAGTGCGTGCAGCGGTCGCGATGGAGCAACACGGNAAGTTTCCGGGCAAACTCAGTGTTGGCAAACCTCAGGTTCGTGTTCAAGGACCCAAAAATCACGACTACAACAAAACTTTCACCTATTTTTCCTCTGTGGCTTAGACTAAGTAGTGCGTGCAGCGGTCGCGATGGAGCAACACGGCCAGCCCGAAAACCGATACACAGCAGAGAANGCTTAGACTAAGTAGTGCGTGCAGCGGTCGCGATGGAGCAACACGGCCAGCCCGAAAACCGATACACAGCAGAGAAAGAGAGGTGATTAAAAACATAATTCTAGCATGTGATAAAGCAAAGGCTAAATGTTTATGCACGTACCGATAGATAAAGGAACTGAAAGAGCAGCTTTATATAAAGACATAGGCGTACCGTCTATTCTCAGAAATCGCAAGCAAGGCACAGAAAAACATGAAGCGAGAAACCGAGTTAACTCCTGGCAAAAAAAAAGTTACACTATTAAAAAAAGAGTGAACCTTACTAATTTTCATAGTGCACAGAAAAAAATTACAACAGTTTAGTAGAGGCCATTAACCTATTTTCTTTTCACCACAAAAACTATTTGGCGAGGTTAATTACAAAAAAATATTTTGTGACTACCACATAGTTATTTTTCAATTGTATTTATATTAATGAAATGTCTACTGATAGGATAGGTATTATAATCGCGCATTACAGATCTTGTTTTTATAGCTATGACGAAGCAGTGAAACCATCTTACAATACAATACGTCTTAAACTATGGCACTTCAGTTAAATTATCACACCACATGCCTTCTATAAGAGCACCCAGAATATAATTAGTTTAGGTACTGTTTCACCTTTGATGACAACACACCTACTTATAACCAGCGGTGCGTGTTGCATCGTTCATGAGAACATAGCTATAGTTTGTTGACTTTTATACGGACATAAAACTGCTCCCTATTTAGTATTGGTGAGCAGTGAACTGTGGCAATTCATTCGCACAAATTTTCGCTATCTTGGTGTTCTTGATAAATGTAATGTGTAATATATAACAGTATGACACACGTTTGATTAGCTGTATTTAAAGCGATATTGTATATTAAATCACACTAGCCAAAGTAGCTTCAATGAGTCTGTCTGAGAAATTGCTGAATAAATAAGGTCTATGCTAGTAATGACATGAGTTTTAAATTACATAATTACATTCATTACAGCNGAGAAATTGCTGAATAAATAAGGTCTATGCTAGTAATGACATGAGTTTTAAATTACATAATTACATTCATTACAGCTGTGTAATAACTTAACACTGGGTGACAAACTTCCTAATTATATGTTCCTAGTTAAACACAGTTATACCAACACAGTCATGCCACTGTGCGAGTGAATACTAAATTGTGTAAACAACACATTACCAATTGTAAGTACATTCATTATTCGAAGAATACAGGTCTATATTATAATGAAGTTGACATAGTAATGTAGTTCTAAATGTTACGCATGTTAATATTATCTAATATTCGACATAAAAGTTCAAGTGATGTCTCTATGGGTAAAGTATTTATTTGGAAATCAAATAAATGTTATTTATATATTATAATTATTATATTTAAATTTTATTTCCACGCGCAAAACCCATACTGCAAACTAATAATTATAAACTTGCATTTGTAATTACAACGCTGGTACATTTTTCTTAAGCATAAGCCGATGCGAGTTGCTTGTTTGAAATATGAGCATTACTGAAAATGTCCACTAATGCTAATATGTGTACGAGTGTATTGCTAATGTGTGTATGACTATATTACACATGTGATATGTGACACTTAAATAGACGGCCCAATACGTTAGAAGGATGCTGACTTACAGAGCTCGGTTTCTTTTTTGGTGATAATTTGTGAAAATAAATATAACTGCAATGATTAAGATGAATAATGCTGTAACGGTGTTTATGTCATGCTTTCTACAGGCTTAACGTTTACTTTTCAATACGTCACACAATGGGCCGAAACGTATCGTAGCGCAGTACTTTTTCCTCTAGTCAAATGTTTTCNTTTACTTTTCAATACGTCACACAATGGGCCGAAACGTATCGTAGCGCAGTACTTTTTCCTCTAGTCAAATGTTTTCATAACGGTTAGTAGCTGTCCAAAGAGTGCCGGGCCGTGCCGCGCAACGGCCTCGTCACGAGTGTGCTGGCCAGTCCGTGCTGAAAACAGCAGCTAAGAGTCCGCAACCGCCAAGAGNGCGCAACGGCCTCGTCACGAGTGTGCTGGCCAGTCCGTGCTGAAAACAGCAGCTAAGAGTCCGCAACCGCCAAGAGACGTTTGAAACCAACAGTACTGTAACCGCGGCCGGTGCTGCACGTTAAGTCAAATGTCCGTCGCGGCGATGTGGTGAACGACAGCGCAGTACATCACCGAGAAGCAAGTGGTTATCGCGGACCGGGTCATAAGCATTTAACNTCGTCACGAGTGTGCTGGCCAGTCCGTGCTGAAAACAGCAGCTAAGAGTCCGCAACCGCCAAGACGTTTGAAACCAACAGTACTGTAACCGCGACCGGTGCTGCACGTTAAGTCAAATGTCCGTCGCGGCGATGTGGTGGACGACAGCGCAGTACATCACCGAGAAGCAAGTGGTTATCGCGGACCGGGTCATAAGCATTTAACAAATTCTCATTCAAGATTTTAGAAACAAGTATACCCGGTCGTGTATCTAGGTTCGCTATTATACAATATGGAACAGATAAAAATACTACCTATTCATTCACTAATCGAGTGTGTAACGAGCTAGTCAAGATATTAAAACATTTAATAAAGAGTCTATGCAATTATTAATAGACTATAAAAAAAATTGCTGGTAAACTTCCTAAACTGTAATACCTATACATAGTATTGATGTGATATAATATATAAGGTTGCAAATATAGGAATGTTTAAGAGTTGCTACTGTACAAAGATGCGAATTTCCCTACGCATTGACTCTTTCCTGAGTACATGTAGCAACACTACCATGAATGTATGGGGAACACTTTACCATTCGCGCTTTCTTCCTATATGTATATACTGCTGTGGCAAATTTGCTAATAAGTTCTACGAATGAAGACAATATCACTAATACCGGGGTGTGAGCAGTGTCTACACAACCGGAAGGGACATCGCAAACTAACAGCGAATGGCCATTAGTACAGGGCAATTTCAACATGTGGCGGAATTATACACCATGGGTACAAACTGTACACATTTTTAACAGCAAAATAATGAAAAAGAGAGCAGCGAGGCAAGCCAGTTTTTGTTTAGCTATAGTTTAGCAACACAATCCTTTTTGCTTTTATGTAATGTTGCAAAATAGTCAAAAACAGAGCCTGCAGTGAAAAAACGAAAAATGGCACAAAACAATTCCTTTTCACATAAAATGTTTTTAGAATAGGTCGACGAATCAAACACGNATTCCTTTTCACATAAAATGTTTTTAGAATAGGTCGACGAATCAGTTTGCTGATTGATGTTTCTGTAACGCAATGGGAATGGAGGCAACACCAATTTGCTACTGCATTATATATAATTAATTTAGCAGTGAAGGAAGACGAGCAGGGCACCAAGGTTTTTAATGGTTTCGAATTGAATTTTTTCTGAATCAATGTGGTGAGTGTTGTGCCATCTCTAGTTCGACTTCCTCCCCACATAGATTCAGTGATTATGGGGTGGGCAGACAGGATTGTGGTGGTAGTATTCAACATACCAAAAAAAAGTTACCAAACATGCACATGCATGATAAAAGAAATTTCACTTACAATACGTAATTTACGAAATTAAACTAATAGCAAAGATTTAAAATGCGGAAATTCGACATTCTTTTGTTTGTTCCCTCCCGGAAATGAAATCTGGGTGAGAATCGGTGTGTGTCACAACTGGTGTCCTACCTGCCAACTATCATCCTTCTCTTTTACAACCAGCTGAAGAAAAAAGCAATGGCCGGAAGTAGCTGTCTCTATTAGGGGTAACGACCAGGTCATCCTCCTCCCCAGCTCCTACATCCACCACATATGGGCACGCTCCTGGGATGGAAAGCTATCCCCGGCACAGAATTTACAATCGACTCCACTCCCGCAGAGTCAATTGTTGCAGCAGCCGCTTTCCCCGACGTTCCAGAGCCTGCCGGACATGGTACTCGACGTGGGCTGTAGACCAACGTGTTTTGTAACGTGCATTACCCTGACAGTTCTTGCTGCAACAGCGCGGCTGGAAACGTCCTCGTGCCACTGCTCCCAACTAACATGTCAAGTTTTAAACTCAAATACGAGCAAACTTGTTACATATTACGATTTTTAACATTATTCAAGACCTCGAAATGCAGTAAGTAAACAAGCCGTTTTCGTCTTTATTTGTCGGTTTTAAATGGCGTATATGGAAATACCGAGGGATTAAGCCATTAATTATTTTTGTGGGCGAGTTTTACAAACTTAGGCGATTTTGGATTACTCTAGATGGGTAACAGGCGACTCTGTTACATGGTTTCTTGACAACTCTGCATAATATCACACTGCAACGTAGAAAGGAAACAGTAAGATATGTAGCTACAATACTTAGCTTTGTATACTTTGAACAATTCTTTGGGGGTGAAGTTCACTGACGTTACCACTGAAAAAGCGTTCACGAAATAACATACATTTTGAACCGACATTCAGAAAAACAGATTCTGCAATGNGACGTTACCACTGAAAAAGCGTTCACGAAATAACATACATTTTGAACCGACATTCAGAAAAACAGATTCTGCAATGTGGAATATAAGAAAGGTGAACAAAATAAACTGTAGCCTAACTGCTACTTTGTGGACAAGAAAGAGAGCAGTACTAGTCAAACGAAAATTAGCATGCCCCATGATACTCCATCAANAACTGCTACTTTGTGGACAAGAAAGAGAGCAGTACTAGTCAAACGAAAATTAGCATGCCCCATGATACTCCATCAAAAATTACAAAGGCAGGTGTTCGGCCAACATTTTTGTCAGAGATGCACGACAAACAGGCTGTGAACATGAGCGTCATTTCAAATACCTCTAAAGCGCAATCCAATGAACCCAGTACAAAGAGCTGTGATTCCAGTGTAGGCCNATGAGCGTCATTTCAAATACCTCTAAAGCGCAATCCAATGAACCCAGTACAAAGAGCTGTGATTCCAGTGTAGGCCCTACGCTGGGCCACTGATTATAGAAAACATTACTAAAATTCATTACTTTATAGAAATATATGGTAGACTGGGCACAAGGGTGCAAGTGTTGATGCCCGTCATGATTACCTTGAGACATTAAGCCAATGGAATTAACATCCAATATTTCCANTGAGCGTCATTTCAAATACCTCTAAAGCGCAATCCAATGAACCCAGTACAAAGAGCTGTGATTCCAGTGTAGGCCTACGCTGGGCCACTGATTATAGAAAACATTACTAAAATTCATTACTTTATAGAAATATATGGTAGACTGGGCACAAGGGTGCAAGGGTGCAAGTGTTGATGCCCGTCATGATTACCTTGAGACATTAAGCCAATGGAATTAACATCCAATATTTCCANCAAGGGTGCAAGTGTTGATGCCCGTCATGATTACCTTGAGACATTAAGCCAATGGAATTAACATCCAATATTTCCACTAAGCAGACTCATCTCAAAATCATAAAAATGAAATCCTCAAGTGCATTCTAAACAGGAACTATACTACTTTATTATCCAAAGGTTCCCGATCATTTACCGTAGGAACGTCATTAACATTTTCTAGTTCGAAATATAATAAAGTTTCTACAAAAGTCAGCAAAAGGAATAAAACTATAACGAAACACGTAGTAACAAGCCTTTACAAGCAATCTTAACAATTAATAACTAACATACAGAAGAATTCAAAATAGCAATAACAGCTAATTACGAAAACTGATGCCAGAAACATAACGCAAGTTCAAATCCTGTGGACGAAGCGCCAAGTTACAAGACATTCATAAAAATTAAGTTGGAGCATGATTTTGTCGAGGGGATGTTTGAAGACGCAGGTGGCGGCCAACAGTTATTTATCACGACCGTTACAAAAAATTGATTCTGGCGAGCGACAGACCAACTAATACGTGAAATTACTTGTTCCACGCAAACGCACCTAAAAGAAATGTCTTGAAATGCCATACCCGAGTCTTGTGATTGACGTCTGTGAACAAAACCTGACATGGATTTTAAAAAAATCCCTACGACAATAAAATATTACGATGGCGTATATATTCAACTACAGCTNCAAAACCTGACATGGATTTTAAAAAAATCCCTACGACAATAAAATATTACGATGGCGTATATATTCAACTACAGCCGTTTTATTTTGCTTTTGGTTCGCAAATTCACCATGCCATCTTAGAATTGGCGTACACTTTTTTCAATCCCAATAATGTAGATGAGGACGAACAGAGCTACATGAAGTGAAATTCAGGCAAACTTATATTAAGCTGCAACTTTTTTTTTAAATTAGCGATAAAGCATGTTAACTTTCCCAAATCAAAATTTTGGATTCAAACAAGTTAACAGCAAAAAAAACAATATTTACACAAATACGGTATTCGTTTTCGGATGAATATTCCTCTGCACGAGCCGGANGTTAACAGCAAAAAAAACAATATTTACACAAATACGGTATTCGTTTTCGGATGAATATTCCTCTGCACGAGCCGGACACCAGTTACGCAACACGTACTAAAGAAACTACACATATATAGGCACTAATAAATAAATACACAAATATTAAATATAAATAAAATCCAAGTCCGAAATTTACATTTTAAAGCAGTCGTGAATTTGTTACATGGTACCGAGAAGTAAAAAATGTTTGTAAAAATTAAACTATTTCCTTACATTTTCACTGCCTGAAACAGGTTGTTACGTTATTTCACACGCTCTGTGAAACTTCCTCGCACACACTAAAAAATCCAACACAGTCCGCGTATTTTACAGGCGACGTATAACCGCCACGCGAGACAGAACGGTGTATCACCAGTGGAAAGTCATCGGCGGAAACTCAACTTCTTGAGCAACCAAAGAGCCTGCGTTACGTATTGGCATTCCAACTAACTGCGCACACGTCATAAATAACTCCACGCGCTGCTCCTTATACAAAAAAGAATAAAAAAACTTTTGGTAGATTAAAAAAGTGTGCATTTTTGACACATCTGAGCAACGTTTTGATTCCCAGCTCTTATCAATGTCTAATTATGAAATTTTACTACTGTGTATGTTGCTACAGCAGTGGTTTTAACAATTCGTGAGACGTTTCAAGGCAATTAAGATAACAGAAAATNACTACTGTGTATGTTGCTACAGCAGTGGTTTTAACAATTCGTGAGACGTTTCAAGGCAATTAAGATAACAGAAAAATTACGAATGTTAAGTATAACCTGGTTATACGCTGGAGTACAAAGGCGAAGTGAAGTTTGTATTGCTTTAGATCTTGTTTCATCAAATGCTAATTTAGATGTGTGCTTTAAGTGAAACCTGCCTGAAAGACGTTACAGCCACTTAAATGACGAGATACAGGAAGAATTTAGGGGAAAAAATTATTGCGGAGAAACCTCTTGCCAAATGCAGCATCCACGATAATAATCAACCAGAGCCGCCCTGTATGATACCAGT
Source organism: Clitarchus hookeri (assembly GCA_002778355.1). Taxonomy (NCBI): domain Eukaryota; kingdom Metazoa; phylum Arthropoda; class Insecta; order Phasmatodea; family Phasmatidae; genus Clitarchus; species Clitarchus hookeri. Next base: position 349,590 of record NQII01000148.1, read on the forward strand.
ATACGGGCATTTCAAGCTATTAAAAGTTTTTAATCGAAATCCACAGCTTTGGAACCAATAAACTGAATCAAACTGGTTTCTCCTTTACTCTTATTTAATTTTATTTTTAAAGGTTTTAAGCTATTCGTNTTTTTAAGGTTTTAAGCTATTCGTTTTCAAAGTAAGATCAAACATTCCTAGAACTAGCCTACTGGTTTCCTTTCCAGCAAAAACAGTTCGGTGTTCGCATGGGTTCGTCACAAATCGGGAACGAAAGCTTCGAAGGCTTTTCTAACAAACGTGAAAATTAGGTTGCAACACAGGCCCACTTTTTCCACAAAGCTTTGGACACAGATTTCAAATGAACAGAGATAAAATTTATGAGAGTTTGGGACAAGCTGTATCTCACCGATTCACGTTGCATGCTACGATGAAACGTCTCCTGGTAATAAAAGTGCACGGCCCGAAATAGGCAGAAAGGCGAAGATGACAAACATTCAGTGTTAACCTCCGTTCTACGAAGTCCGTCTTGAATTTCAAAATAGTTTCACATAGTTAACAATTTTAATATAGAATGCCCTGAATAATAAAATATTTATAGATAATTGCACAGCACGCAAACCCTCCGACAACTTTCTTTCATGTATTCAAAGGGAAGGCGTAAACTCAAGTGGACCGCCATACACCGATAATTCAGTGATCGGTGANGGGGGGGGGGGGCAACTACGTAGGTCTGCTACCAGTTACTACAACTCGAGAGCCTTCGCACAGCTGACGCCGAGAGCTGTGGTGTCTGTGAACTCCGGTCGGTGGCATTCCTGCGGGCTACGTCACGGTCCTGCTAACGGAACTCCGGCAGCAGGCGCAGCTGCAGGCACAGTGGCGACATTGAGCTGCCTCTGCACTTACCTGTAACATTCCCCATCACCCTACAGTCGACGGCTTCGCGTCCTCAGAGTTTCTATAAGACGATAAGTGATCACCCTTAAAAAAAACGCAACACCACACAAAAATTAAACCAAAACTGACAAAATTGAGGCACTGTATACATACATACATCCATGGTGACTCAAGGATAGTAAGTAAACGGGTAAATTTTGGACAGATACAGTGTCCGAGAAATATCATTCATAGGCATACATTACTTCAGAACAACGTCGATAAACCTGTTTTACTTTGCACAGTTCATATAGACATACAGTACAGAAACATCTGAAGGAACGAAATATTTTTGTCTGAAGAGAAAGACGCAAACGCAGAGCATACAAGTTTCTTGAAAGATAAAGTTCTGAAATAAACGTAAACTGAGTTTCCCCATTTCTTTTGACCCTGTTGACAAGTTTGGTTTTTGTGTATTATCTTAACGCGTCAAGTACTCCGGACTGTGGAGAAAAAAAGGCAGCGGCGATACTTTCCAAGTAGGACGTTCGGGGACAAACAGAAACTTTACAGCGTGCCAAAAATTTATAACAAACCAGCGGCTGCCGATAAAACATCGTTGGAATCTAGAGTCAGCAGATAAGTAAGACGATGTACAGAAGAAAAGACCATGGGAAAGGGTAACGCTGCCATATGGAGAAGCCGAGATGGCACATACCAGTCCATCCTTGATCTGCTTAACCGAGAGCGGGCCCAGCCACTGATGCAGACTGATGAATCTCTTGGGGACAAGTTTCATGGTGCAGCGAGGTAACGGCTCCGGGCTGACGGGGTCCTCCAGGACCACCATTGTCCTTCCACAGAGTGGCGGGAGGGTACTACAAACTGACAGTTCTTCTCAAAGGGGGCAGCACCATGCTGCGCGCACCCAACTTGCACCACCGACACACCGCTACAGCACCACGATCATCGTAGACTCGCGACACAACACACGCGGCCGTCCACGCGCCTCGACGCTCCGCTGACAACTGAGTCGGGCGCGCGCAGCTAGGGGGCGGAGTCTAGGAGGCACGGGCCGCAAGTGGGGGAACACACAACCAGTCACGAGGGGGACGGGTCCGGCACGAACGCCACAGTCCTGCCCGAGGAACACCTCTTTTGTTCCCCTCTTCAAGACGCAAACTGTAACACTGGATTAACTCTGCCAATGTAGAGAGGGATGAGGCAATGTTCCGTGACAGACGCCGTGACAAGAAACAAATTATTCCACCTGGGATTGTAGCACCCTGCATCCTTAATAACCTCCACGTCGACATAAAGGCAGAACAATGTCTTGGTTGGTCACGCAAATGATTCCTACTTCCCATATATTACCTTACCACGCTGGGCACTTGCGTTATAAGACGATGGCTTCGGAATTCGCATCCATAATTTATGACGAACTGGCATGANTTACCACGCTGGGCACTTGCGTTATAAGACGATGGCTTCGGAATTCGCATCCATAATTTATGACGAACTGGCATGGCTAGATGAAAGTCCATTTACTTACAAACGGGCAATATAACTAAGAAAATTACATGTCGAATTTGTCGAAAGGAGTTAAAATTTCTGAAAATATATCTTCACGAGCACAACGTATTTTCTGCGCTTACATGTTAAAACANTGTCGAAAGGAGTTAAAATTTCTGAAAATATATCTTCACGAGCACAACGTATTTTCTGCGCTTACATGTTAAAACATTTTTTTTTATTTCGACCACGGGCGTTTTTAGTAGTGGACAGCTGCCTAGATTAATTCAATTTCAAGGGTAACAATTCATATAATAAAATCAGTAATAAAATACTGGAAATAGTTTAGTAACAGTAACATAGACCACTATCTGTAATAAGCACTTTTGAAACCATGAATTTTATTTTCAGCCAATATCTTAGTCGTCACTTTTTTTAACGCTAAGAATTCATAAGACGCCTAAAATTTGTCATGCTTCTATTAGATCATCTTCTTAAACATAGCATTAGTCACAACCAATTGTACTGAAATACAGATTGCCATATTGAAAAAATTGCAGCCAAAGCAGTTTTTGGCCCCTTTTTCGCTTGTGGCACTCATCCTACCGCCATCTTANCCATATTGAAAAAATTGCAGCCAAAGCAGTTTTTGGCCCCTTTTTCGCTTGTGGCACTCATCCTACCGCCATCTTAACACTCCTCCTACCGCCATCTTTACAGTATTTTGATATTACAAGAACTGATATACACACAACTTCCTACAAAAAATTATTAATCATTTATNTTGATATTACAAGAACTGATATACACACAACTTCCTACAAAAAATTATTAATCATTTTTGCCATACGACGCGTTCCCCGAGATAGGGGTTATAAACTGATGTCCGTTTCCCCAGGCTAGGTCTTCGTTAAGTTTTGTTTTTGTTGTCGATTTTCTGAGAATTGTTTGGTCTTTGTTTCTTAGTTCCTACAGTTGTTTTCGGCAATATATACAGTCCATTTCGATACTCGCAGAAGCCTTTTAAAGTTATAACGAATGTTTTTCAAAAATTTCTAAAGTGTTCACGTTATCGTCAGACGTCAACACACTATACTAAACCGGTTTTTGGAGTCTCGCATTTCAGAAAATGAAACTAGAAAAAGGGGGAGGGATTTCTCTTCTGGGGCCTATATTTCTCTGAATTCACGCCTGACTGACATGCTGTTTCCAAATTTTTTTCCCAGAATACTTCGTTGACGTACCACAGCTGGTGGAACAAGGCCGCCCAAATTTTCGTTTAGTTTGTCGTAGACTTACGCGTTTCTTCCAGTTTCTCGGCCAGTCTATAGTTAAGTTTCGATATCCCGATAGACAACGTTCCTGCCGATTGCAACAAAAGAATGTTACCTATACGTGTGTAAAAATTGTATTCTCATTGCACTCCCTCTGCATTTCTCGGCTTTCAAATTTCAATTCAACAGGAATTTGCGGTAATGTTGAGCGAAGTTGGATCTGCGGCTTTATAATTCCCAAGCCAGATCTTCTAGGAATTCTGTTCGGGTTATTGCGAATGCTCAAATTAAGCCTCAAAATTACCAACGCATTGAGAGCCGAGATGTTCAATACGTTGAAAAAAACTACCATTTCTACCTTTGTGTAGTTGTTGCCACATCATATGATTCAACAAGTTGATCGAGTAAATTAACTCCCGATTTTTGTCTTGTTGTAGAATGTAATTATTTCAGATTTTCGGAGGTCTCCGGTTTCCTCATCAATAGTGTTGTCATAATGTAAAGTTGATAACACAAAAAACGGCTTGATTTTTCTTAAGAGCAATATGACACGAATAAAATATATTCTTGGAGCCCAAAAATTGAAGAATTAAGTTCACACTGTTTATTTGGTAAAAATTATTTCAGGATTTCCGCCTTGCTTTTTCGGAGAGTACCAAGTAACTTAAGTCCATTTGATAAAAGGTTTTTAGCCAAAGGATGACTGCTAAACTACTTACGGTGGATACATTACGATGTGAATCACTGATACACTCGCTTAGCCTCATAACATTTGTTGGCGAGTTACTTTTCCCGAAAGGCCCTACGGGTTGAATGCCTAGGTAACATTCTAAATTCATTGTGTATACCATTTTCGCAACCGCTTGGGCAAACATCGTTATTCCATATTTTGCCGGTTTCTTTCATAAATACTGTCGGAATGGGCATTTGCCACGAAATGCAAGCAGTTGTTTGTTCATCGATAGTGAGATTCACTAGGAATGAATTTTGAAAAATTGCTCTTTAAAATTCCAAATATATTTCTTAAGTAAGCAAACTTATCAAATTCTCTTCGAGTAATTCTATCTTGNGTTCATCGATAGTGAGATTCACTAGGAATGAATTTTGAAAAATTGCTCTTTAAAATTCCAAATATATTTCTTAAGTTAGCAAACTTATCAAATTCTCTTCGAGTAATCCTATCTCGAATGTCATCGAAACGAAGACACCTGAGAAGAAAGACAAAACTCAGTTTACTCATTGTCAGGTAACCCGTTGCCCCATAATTGAGCAATATTTGTCCTTGGCCAATTATAAATACCTATCAAAATGGCCTTGATTTCAACTTCATTTGTGTTACTTGCATCGCGTCCCCTTTCATATTTATAATTTACAGAATCCCTGTAAATATTTGTAAATTCAACAATAATTCTGTAAAAGTGTTCGTCCATAAAAATTTCTAATATTTTTTCTGGAGAGACAAGCTGTGAGACTGTCTTTTTTGGTACCAGCAGGTGCGTAATTTTGTTTTCTCTACGGGTTCTGACTATTTTTTATAGGTAAATTAATGACCCATTTTGTTTTTCCAACTTTTCCTATAAAAGTTGTATACTTCTGTTCCTTAACGTCAGCATCGCTGTCATCACCAGACTGATCGGTATCAATTGTGATCACTCTCAAACATTATCACTTTCATCCGAATCCGATTCACCGACGTTCTCCTCATTTTCATTACTTCTTTCAGCCACTTCGTCCACACATCAGGATCCGAGGAAACTTGCGTCCTTTTTAGTTGCCCCATACCGGCCTGAAAAATAGTAAGATGTAATAACAATACATGGCAATATGGGTAGGTTCTACATTTAGAAAAAAAAATTGATTCGATTGCGTTGTAAAATATCCAGAAAAAAATATGGTAAGCTTACAAGTTAAAATTTAAAAGCATATTATTATTATGTACTATTAATATTAAAAAGGACCTTTACTGCAATAAGGCAGGTACTGACAAGCTCGGAGCTCAAACCCCTCCCAGTAACTAGATCTTGGAAACAAGGCGGAAGTGGGTGACATGTCAACCACGAGACCATGTATTCAAACAGGCAATATGACTAATGTGAACATACGCTGTTCCTACAATAAATTATAATGTAATTAAAGCTATCTGTATAAACTGCGCCGTTTAAAACGCAGAAATGTGCATTTAGACGTATTAAACACACACAGTGTCTTGCATGGGAAACTCTGTCCCATTTATTAAATAAATAAGGAATATTTGCCGTGAAATATATCTGGATGTGCCACTGCAACAATATCTCTTCGTGTAGTTATTGGAAAAGCAGCATGAATTTGACCTGAGGAGACATGCGTGCTTTATGCAGGTGAAGAGCTCTATTTTTACTGTATGCTCTGGTCTTTTAATTCCGATCAAAGTGGAAACACCATGTTCCATCACCAGTAACAACTATATAAATCTCTGCGTTCTCCAAAATGTAGGATGAAATCTAACATCATTCACTTTACTATATTAAGATACGAGGCACCGCCTTGGCGAATATCATTTCTGTACCAAACCCTTCCTTTGTAGCAATATTAACCCGTTCATGTTATATTTTTCTACCACATTAGTGCTCTCAATCTTCGCACTTCGTCCATGTGTGCATCCGCCCTTTGTTCTTTGCTACCCACTTCTTGCGTCATCATCAGAATATTCTCTTGCTACTACGCAAAGACCAAAGTCAGATGGTCTGCGACCCAGGCGGGCACACGTTAGAACACATCAGAACATGTTCAAGTGCAAATGGCTAAGAGACTCACCATCGTAGTACTACGCCGCTTGCATACCTGACATTAAATTGTCACATTATGAGGGTTAGATCAAGTAAACTAAATGCATAAGTTTAAAAGGTAAATAAATTTATAATTTTAACACAATTAAAATTTAAATCAATTTTTGTAAAAACATGCAGGTTATTTCCAGGATAGGAACGATACTAAAGGCTGCTGGATGCGCTTGTATCGAAAGCCCAAAAAAAAACTGTTACATGGGACGCCTGAGGGGCGTCTGAGTTCGTGAGGGATGGAGGTCTTAATAAAATTAAAAGAACTAAATGCAATAATTATATTTATTCTCAATGCTACAAATAGTCAAACATATGTTATATCAGGTATGGGCGTCCTATTAACGTTTATTATTTTTATTGAGAGCAATAGTTAATCACTATCTCCATCTCAAATAAAGTCTATCATAGTTTTTACTCTTGCTAATGTCACTTAAAACTGCTCAAATTATTTCCACGCGTATAGTTAAAACTGTATTTCCACCGTCTCTAATGTCTTTTCACTCACGCATCCAGTCCACAGTCCCGTAGATCAGTCCCACCCTTGACTGCTCACAAGATCGCCGACGCACTCTCGCAGATAGCTGCAGTCGTCCCTCGCTGCATCGGAATCGCCCGACTGCCACTTACGGTCGTACGAGACGCCAAATTCTCGGTTCCTAAACACTCCCCTTCAGAGGCCAGCATATGATATTTAAACTTAAAGTAGGCGCCGTCTAGAACGTTCTCGGCAATGCAAGCAAGATGTCTGGGAAAATTAATGGTGATGACGACGTTCCTGTGTGTTAAATGGAAAAATATGAGCTTCTCAGGGTCAGAGAGGCGCGAGCTGCGATAAGTTTACCAGCGTGTGCGGCGGCGGCGGCGTCTTTTATGGTAGGCCGCTCGCTATCATATAACTGCTGTCATTCTCTTCCACTCGCTCCCGCAGTCTGCGAAGCAGCGAACGAGTAACAATACTGTTACAATTTTTCCCTAAAATCAGTGAGCTAAATCAAGTTCGTTAAGGGATGGAGGTCTTAATTAAATAAAAGAGTTAATTATAATTTCCTAATTTTATTTACAATAACTACAAATAAAATTCTCTCGTAAACATCTCACAATAAATTGATATTACTTGCTGTTTACAATTAATTACTTCAATCACTACAATTTATAGTTACTTCAAAGAATTAGCATAGTTTAAAAATTAAAAATCTGTCCCAATAGACAGTGTATCACAACATATTCAGTTATTAAAAAAATTATTTGTCCATATTTGACAGTTCCAATATTTACAATGACGTCCGTATCACGTTATTCAGCCCCACCTCAGTTTAGTCCAGGTCCCACTAGTCCGCAATGTTCTAAGAGTTCTCCGAGCACCCTCACTCTCAGTAGCCTTCACTCGTGAGATATCACGCCCTCTCGTCCATTCACACCACAAACAGCTCGTCCGCCGTCGCCTCGTAATCTCTCGTCGTCGTCTTCGTACGTCCTCTTCACAGATGTCCCGGTTACCGCACTCAGTCCTAAGGCTACCAAGACTGCCGACAGTCCAGCTGTGGCTTGTATTTATAGGGTCGTACGCCCTCGCCCAGAAATTTCTCTAAATGCTGTGTTGCGCCGAGGGTCCTAATTCCCAGAATATTCTTGCGCGTTCTCTACACTTGTCAGCTACACCTGTCTCGAGGGAGGTGGAGGGGCTGTGACGTCAGCTAACTCACCGCTGTAAAGTCATTCCACCAGCTGAAAGTGAGGAGAACGAGACAGCGCTCGTATTCTTCTGAGAGGGAGAGGTAGAGGTGGACCATCCACCACAGAGCCGGACCGCGCATAACGGGAGCTCGCGACTGGTGCGAGCTACAGCGTATAACAATACTTTAAAATACCAAATGATGCAAAAGTATTCCTCCCGATTTGTTCACTTGCACCGGAACAAAGAAATAAAGGCGTAGTCAAGACATCACGAGGATTAAAGTTGCATAATTTCTAATTACCAGCGATTTACATAAAGCGATTTACATAAAGCGAGTTAAAGTCCAACCTCAATGTTTCGTGTATTCAGGCGATGGTAGTGGGGGTCTGGGAAAACAATACATGCACTGACGGGTGGTGTCATCTTTCATGAGAAGGTTACCAGTAATTCTGTAGAAAAAAGCGTTGTGGGTAATTGTGGCACCCGGAGCACAGAAAACTAGAAGGTGGAGGGGAAGTGCCCTAACATATAGCTTCAGTCACTGCAACACATTTCGCGAAATTAGCCTAGAAAATCCAGAAAAAATAGGACAATCATGTTTGCACAGATTACGCGAAGCATCTGTGGCAAGATTATTAACAGCTATTCCCGTGTATCAGTAGTTGGGGTTTAAATGAGTGTGGCCCTGCTATACTCTCTTCACCTCGAGCAGTTCGAATAGTGTGTGTGTGCGTGTGTGTGTATATATATATATATATATATACACGCACACACACATGCACACACACACACACAAACTTGGAGCCAATCTTCAGTTTACATACAAGTGTGAAACAGAAATCTTTGTATAGAAACCAAACAGACGACAAATTGACTTCATATTCTAACGACCCAGTATTTATATCGACTACTGTCATCTGTCGCACTTCCCTAAAAGTTTCGAAGTAAAGCAGTAATGATGCAAAGTACTTGAAAATATTTTTACACCAGGCGACTTTTAATAACACCACCCTTTCGTAATAAACCAATGATATTCTAGTATACATTATGAAGTGGAAATTCCACGCGTGTTGACGCAAACACAAGTGTTTCTCAACTGTTTCTCGTTCACAGATCGTCGGAAATAGCTGTGGAAAAAAAGCTGAATTCTTCGAGATTTTTCTGTTTGTCTCTCGAGTGTAAACCCGTCCACGTAGGCGCAAACCAGCCACGCGCGAACCCGAGTAATAGCATGCAAGTGCCTTGCAGCAGTACAAATCATCGATGATGCAGTTACGCATGATTCAATGTTACATGAAACTTCCTGCNATGCAAGTGCCTTGCAGCAGTACAAATCATCGATGATGCAGTTACGCATGATTCAATGTTACATGAAACTTCCTGCAACTCTTTAGTTTCCTGTTGTCACTGCTATGGACCTAATGACGCATGTCCATTCATTCGTGCATTAAAACGTGGGGTTCTTACAAGACCACAGAAAAAAAATGCTATATTGATACAAGAGATGAATACTCGTATCAAAACACAATTTCTGGTACTTTACAAAATATCAAAATCAAAGCATTTCAATGGACACCTTTTTTATTTGGAGGACAGATTACTTTTCCAATCTTACTGTCGCCATTAATGAAAAGCTTGCGATATTTACGAGTAGATCGTTTTCAAAGGTCAATTCCAAAAGCAATCAGATTACCGCGGATGAACGGTACTGTATTTGGTTGCATTTCATACAGTAACGGCAAGCCACAAAAATTGCAGATATGGTACAAGCGTTCATTTCGCGCAAAATTCTTTTTACGCGGAAATAAGATTTAGCAGGCATTCCCCAAATGCCGATAGTTTCAAGTCTATTATGAGAAAAATCACGAACTTAATACGCGTTTAAGCTAAGATTTTCCAGTTTCGGCAGTTAGAACAAAGTACATATATGAATCTTAAGAGTTTAGTTAGTTTTACTCGACATATTCAGAACAAAAACGTATTTCCGAAGTGCCCAAAAGGTAGAACTAAAAAATGAATACGTATTCCAGCCCCACACAGCATTATTGCAATACACACTATGTATTGAAATTATGCTGAAACCTTGCACAAATTTATCTTAAAGCCGGCTCAGGTTTGCTACCTTTTTTCATTTGAAAAATCCCTTACGTTTACCTGTTTTCCAGATGAATGGTAAAATCATGCGACTACTTCTGGTTGTCCTCAAATGATCGGGAAAATAATGTAAATGAGAAATGGCATGCAATATTCTGATGTATTACCGACGTTCTGGTTTATATTTGAAAGGAAATAAAACTGAACGCAACAATTTTTCCATCAAAAGATGTTACTTTATAAGGCAGATACGATTTTTCTTTTTAACACGAGATATTTGGTAACTCATTCTGGCGAGAACGGAAATATTAAGAATAAATACTGTTTTGGGGCGGTCTCCTACATTAAAATAGGTATGTATAGAATTGCAACTTTGAACTACAGTTATACATTAAGAAAATAATTAGTGAAATGGCGCACATCAAACAATATCAAAATGGGTGGCTGTACCAAGTCATTCTCTGCACAGCTCCGCAGAAGACGTGGACAGTGTCCGCCACGGATCGGTAGAGCGCAGGTCGATCACCCCCGAGACGCGAACTGGAACCGGCGGCATGCCGTCCACAACACCGTGACGACACTCCACAACATCCTCCACGCAAGAAACTGCTCTCGCTGATCACCACCTCCTTGTCCTCCTCCATCCACCAAAACGAAGCGACCAATCGCGTCAAAGAAAGGCGTTTCTAACACCTTTCCAAACATTGCTTCTCGGGCAATCGTTCCGGAAAAAACATATCTTAGGACAATTAGCACGACGCACTACTCTAATATGAACAGCGGATTGAAGAGTACAGTAATACCTGTTGCAAAATGCTGAACAAGAAATAATATATATCTTTTAAAATCTGCTATGTGTATGAGTATAAACTACACAGTTCTCAAGTTTATGCAAACAGTGTGAGCTCATACTACACTGAAATGTTTGTTCCAGACAACAAACTGTCTGTATTGGGCAAACTAAATAACCCCCTCCCCCTTGAAGTAGAACAACAAAATATTTAACTCACTTAACTGTACATACACAGTCGAATTACATTATTATGACCACCTGCTAAAGGTGTCATCCGCAGCGCGTGGCCCATGACGTATGGCCCGTGACATGTGCTGGTGAAGTGNTATGACCACCTGCTAAAGGTGTCATCCGCAGCGCGTGGCCCATGACGTATGGCCCGTGACATGTGCTGGTGAAGTGGTATATAATGCGACCGACAAGCTGGCGGTACACAGTGCACTTCCTGCTGTCATGGGTAAAGGAAGCGATTTAACAGAGTTGCAATGAGGGATAATCATTGACTTTCGCGGCAAGGGTCCCAATATTACGGAAACAGTGACGTGTCTGAACTTTTCACGTGCGTCTGTGGTAAAGATATATCGTGAGTGGACCAATGCCACCACTGGGAATAANTGACGTGTCTGAACTTTTCACGTGCGTCTGTGGTAAAGATATATCGTGAGTGGACCAATGCCACCACTGGGAATAACAGTCTTAGAAACTGCGGAGCTCCACGCGCCATTGTCCGAGGTGAACGTAGACTATGATGATCGTGATGGCTAACCGACAAGCTACAGTGGAACAGCTCACAGTGCACAGTGCAAATGAATCGTGGAAAGGGAGGATCCACTAGACACGTGTCTATCGCACCAGTTCAGCGAACCCTTCTGCGAATGGGGCTCCGGAGTAGACGGAGGATGACTCCACTAATGCTAAATAGATGCATTGACGAAAACGACTGGCATTTTGGTTAACAGTATGACGACTGGACCGCTGCTGATACACGACGGGTAGCCTTCTCCGACAAATCACTTTTTCAGCTGCATAGAAAGGATGGACGTCAGTGTGTCTGGCGACAAACATCGGAAAACCGACACCATGCATCCATTGATTTCGTCTTTATATTGTAACAGCGTAAGCGAGCGCGGCAGATGAATGTAGATGTAACGCTCTGCCGTCCGCCATGCTAGACGACTAAGTGACNTAACAGCGTAAGCGAGCGCGGCAGATGAATGTAGATGTAACGCTCTGCCGTCCGCCATGCTAGACGACTAAGTGACAACAATTTATTTCACGATGTATGCTTGTATACCATTACCACTACATGATGGTTAGTGTTGTACGTCTCGTGTTGACACAGTATGACCTGCTTGTTACCTACTTATCAATGTCCGACAGGCTGCAAGTATTTGATATGGAACATACAGTAGGCAGCTGTCGAGAAGGCCTGACTGCGTGGCGGAGTGGTGGTCGGGGCCGNTAACAGCGTAAGCGAGCGCGGCAAATGAATGTAGATGTAACGCTCTGCCGTCCGCCATGCTAGACGACTAAGTGAGAACCATTTATTTCACGATGTATGCTTGTATACCATTACCACTACATGATGGTTAGTGTTGTACGTCTCGTGTTGACACAGTATGACCTGCTTGTTACCTACTTATCAATGTCCGACAGGCTGGAAGTATTTGATATGGAACATACAGTAGGCAGCTGTCGAGAAGGCCTGACTGCGTGGCGGAGTGGTGGTCGGGGCCGCAAACCCTCCCTTGCCACTTCCTGCGTTTAAAGACCGCTGCCAGAGTAACGGGTCACCCTCGCTCCTAGTCATCCCGAAAGAAAAAGCTCTCTGGAAGTCAGTTACGAGTAAGCGTCGGTTGCGTGCGTATCAGGACGGTATATTATGGCGCAGTCTAGGAAGAAAGGAAAAACTATACACAGCGAAGCGAGGGAGGTGATCAGATGTGATAAATAAATGTGACGAAGAAGCTACTGATGGTCAAATAAAGCATTTATTATCTCAATCCAATCTGCGTGCATCGCAATGCACTAGAATTTCTATGAGAAGTGTTTCCAGAATTCGCAAAGAAGGTGAGGTGCTTGTAACAGTTCGCTGTCAACACCAGGCAAACACTGAAAGCGTCCGCATGCAAGAAATGTGCGCTGTGATTAATTTGACAGGAGAGTTATCAGAGACGCCATTCATGATTTTTACTTAGTACAGAAACAAGGATAAACATGTCCTAAGCTTCTCGTTGCTTTTAGAGAAAAAATTTATTTTCCATCGGGTTTTTCACACTTTCAGGCGGATAGTGAAAGAAATGGAGTTTAAATGGAAACTTTGTAACAGTTCTCGGAAACTATTAATGGAAATACCGCACACTGTTCACTGGCATTGTAAANGTTTAAATGGAAACTTTGTAACAGTTCTCGGAAACTATTAATGGAAATACCGCACACTGTTCACTGGCATTGTAAATACTTAAAATCAATTCTGCACTACAGAATGGAGGGGCGCCCCATAATTTACGTTGTTGAAAGCTGGGTTGATAGCATCATCACATTTAAAAAATATTGGCAAAGTGATACTGAATGTGGTGTGTTAACCAACAGCAGTTCTTCGAACCGTTTAATTGTTGTTCATACAGATGCTAAAACTGGATTAATTGAAAATGCACTGCTATTTTTTCCAGCAGGCAGAGCTACGGGGGACTACCATGGGCAGATGAATTATGCGAACTTAGAAAAGTGGATTCATAATCAGTTATTGCCAAACCTACCGGAAAATTCTGTTGTTATTATGGNAATTATGCGAACTTAGAAAAGTGGATTCATAATCAGTTATTGCCAAACCTACCGGAAAATTCTGTTGTTATTATGGGCAATGTGCCGTACCACTCAGTGCAAGAAAATAAACCCCCCTCGAAGTATGCAGTGAAAAAGGAAATGGAGTCATGGTTGACCAATAACAACATTACCTTTAACCATGAAATGCGAAAAACCGAGCTTTTCGACTTAATTGCGCAGACCAGGAAGCATGAAAAAGTATTTTGCATTGACAAACTTGTAAAACTGCACGGATACGATGTTCTTAGACTTCCTCCTTATATGTACGAACTTAATCCCATTGAATTAGCGTGGTCTAGAACAAAGACACTAGTGCGGGAAAAGAACATTACTGCTAGCTTGTCGTTAACAAAGCTAATGGAAATCACGACGGAAGCAATATCTTCCGTCGCTGAAGAAGACTGGCAAGGATAGGTACTGTTCGCATGTCCAAAACATAGAAACAGACTACTGGCAAAAGGACTGTCGTGTGGAAGACGCAATAAGCAGTTTTGTGATATGCCTAGGCCATGTCTCTAGTGCCTCGAGTGATTCATCTGACGACGAATTTTCCTCTTTCGAATCGGAACTGGCGCTGCCACTTCCCGAAAGTGCATAAATTATCACCGAACAAAAACATCCACTGTTTGAGGTAAGCGGTAAGATATATCCTTTCAGAATATTTTAAAGTTATGCAATCCTGATCTTAACTGTTTTCGCCCTAAATGTATGCCATCAAAATTGTTTTCAGGTCACTATGGTTGTTTCGCAGGTATTTAAGTAAAACAATTTAAGTTAAAACAGTTTTAAAATGTTTTTTGGCCACACTGAAAGTCTTCAAATTAGTGTTGGTAATGTAAAAGATGTTTTAACAATTGTAAATATTGTGAAATGTGATTAAATTTTGTACGAGAACAGATTGAGAATATGCACAATAAATAGCTTGCTTTAAAAATGTGTACTTCAAACACAATGCAAAACATTTCGCACACCAGGCAGACGGGCACCTAAAATGGCGAATTTAAAGGTTACTTTAATAAAAATAATATAGGCGTATACCATGACATCATAGAGAATGTTTGTATGCGTGTCGTATGAAAGGAAAATCTCCCTGCTAACAGATAGTTTAAGTACTGGTAGTACAGGTCGGAGCCGACGCACACAAGGCCGGATTGCTAATTTACGAGGACAAAAATCATATTAATTTTTTATATGACTATTTGACTTGGCGAAGTTTAACCTTGAACTTTTTGATGTGAATATGAACAAAAAAACCCTTTTAAGGTTTTTTAGGGGGTTTCACTATCCCAAAAAAAAAAAAAACNAGAATGTTTGTATGCGTGTCGTATGAAAGGAAAATCTCCCTGCTAACAGATAGTTTAAGTACTGGTAGTACAGGTTGGAGCCGACGCACACAAGGCCGGATTGCTAATTTACGAGGACAAAAATCATATTAATTTTTTATATGACTATTTGACTTGGCGAAGTTTAAAATTGAACTTTTTGATGTGAATATGAACAAAAAAACCCTTTTAAGGTTTTTTAGGGGGTTTCACTATCCCTAAAAAAAATAAAACAACCATTTTTTTTAATTTACGTGAATACAAAGGCGTATCTTAATTTAAATCACATGCTCTAAATATCATCCTCGTGTTCATCAGATTCATCCTCATCTCCGTTCACATGGTCCTCAAATCCGCTGAGAAATGTAGGCACCCGCAACATCCCAACTACGACGACATTGAAAACCTCTTTTGTTTTCTTGGGTTTTTTCCTTTTGCTTGTAATTATAGGATCTGAAGATATAAACATCTAGTGGAAAATGTCTGTATTTGTATTTATTCGAGACGTCTTTCTTGAGTGAAACTGTCTCAACTTTTTATAGTCTTTGTGTCTGGCTTCTATTACGTCTTTCGATAGTTGTCCCATGGGTAATGCATGAGAGAAACAACTTCTGGGCGATGTGTACAGGACGGACTGCTTTTATAGACCTAAAAGTGAGTAGTGTGGACAGAAGAGAGATCCTCTCCCAACACCAGTTTATAGCTGTGTTGACGTTATTGTTTCCACACTTTACAACGGAAATTTCTTAGCCTAACATAATGTACAGCAGACGTTGAACAAATACATATTAGGTAAGCATCATGTGTGTAACTATTTGCTTTTATAATCAATTTTCTTAAATCTGTGTCTCAGCGTGTAGCAATTTCGTCTCTTGCGCGACCAATGGTTTAAATGTGTGTTGATTTGTATGAGCTTACATATCTGGTAATATAAATGCCATATATTCAAATAAGTACACGTATTTAAAATGTGATAAATTGTTAGTTTGTACTGTATNTCTGGTAATATAAATGCCATATATTCAAATAAGTACACGTATTTAAAATGTGATAAATTGTTAGTTTGTACTGTATAACTGAAATCCTCTAGTAAAGTGAAGTGCATATGTGACTCAGATGGTCTGCCACCCTGAAGCCTGACGCCACTCTCTCTCGACTAGTATTCCGTGCCATCTGTTCGACTTACCGAGACCTGCACCATGTTCGTGCTGTCGGTCGGCCGCCTGCGAACGCCTTACAAATTTTCACGATATTAGTTGATCATGCGAAGTCGGCCGCGTAGGATGTGTTCCGCCGCTAGTGATACAAGTTTTGGTTGTACACTGAATGCGATAGTTTCGTTTCTGTCTGTTCGTAAGGAAGTCGTTTGCAACTTTGTTGTACTGGCCAGGACGGTCTGGTATTGTATAGCATCGTTTGTCATTGTGCTGGTTGATAAGTGCTTATAACTATTTTCCCTTTAAATTTTGCCCTTATCGCACCTGTGCTTCTCGGCTTTGCANTGCTGGTTGATAAGTGCTTATAACTATTTTCCCTTTAAATTTTGCCCTTATCGCACCTGTGCTTCTCGGCTTTGCAAAAAAATTTTTTTTCTACTAACGTGATGTGATGTACAGTGCACGATGCTCGCGCTATATATGTATGTTGTTAAATGCTTATAAAAAATAATTATAGAGCAAATATTTATATCTGTTTGCATCAGCGCATAGCAGTGACTTCTCTTGCGCGACTAATTGTTTAAATGTGTCTTGTGACAAGCAAAGGAAAACAGTCTTTACAAGCCGTGTATTGTGNTCTCTTGCGCGACTAATTGTTTAAATGTGTCTTGTGACAAGCAAAGGAAAACAGTCTTTACAAGCCGTGTATTGTGAATCGCACTTGACGTATTGTAGTTATTTTTGTGGTTGGTCCTTGTGATAATTCGTTCTTTCTCATGTCGACATGCATTCTAGCTTTTACTAAACTTGTTGGCATGATAGCAACAGTGATATCACTATTATGGAATGCAGGTCAATCGGGTTTTTTATAAGTGGGCATAAGGCATACTTGATACATGCGACCTTTTTCGTTGTCTGGGATGATGCCTATGTTTTGAATTTGGTGACTATCTTAAATGGTTCGGAAATTACAGACAACTATGCTTATAAGTATGAGACAACCAAGGTGTAAAGATAAAGCATGGTGAGAAATGTTGCATGATGGGGCAATGAAGTCGAACATTCATAAGGCAACATGGATGGTGCTGGCATGGAATGATAGAGTGTGAATGTCAGGGTAACTCCTCACTCCCCAAAAAGGAGTCACTTGGCCACATTGTGGTGTCATGCTATTTTCGGACTAAGTGACTTACACTAGAGAGCCAAAAAAACTGATATAGGCGTGTGTATGCAAACAGGTATCGAACCAATACCAGTAACGCGATGCGGTCGGCAGCTAGATCCGTTACTGCTGCTACAATGGCAGGTTATCAAGATTTAAGTGAGTTTGAACGTGGTGTTATAGTCGGCGCACGAGAGATGGGACATAGCATCTCCGAGGTACCGATAAAATTTGGATTTTCGCGTACGACCATTTCACGAGTGTACCGTGAATATCGGGAATCCGGTAAAACATCAAATCTTCGACATCGCTGCGGCCAGAAAACGATCGTGATCGAACGGGACAAACGACGAATGACGAGAATCATTAAATGTGACAGACCTGCAACCCTTTCTCAAATTGGCACAGATTTAAATGCTGGGGCATCAACAAGTGCCAGTGTGCGAACTATTCAACGGACCAGCATTGATATGGGCTTTTGGAGCCGAAGGCCCACTCGTGTACCGTTGTTGACTGCACGACACAAAACTTTACGCCTCACCTGGGCCCGCCAACACCACCATTGGACTACTGATGACTGGAAACATGTTGCCTGGTCTGACGAGGCTCGTTTCCAATTGTATCGGGCGTATGGACGTGTACGAGTATGGAGACATCCTCATGGATCCATGGACCCTATATGTGAACAGGGGACTGTTCAAGCTGGAGGAGGCTGTCATGGTATGGGGCGTGTGCAGTTGGCGTGAAATGGGACCCCTGATGTGTCTCGATAACACTCTTACAGGTGACAGATACGTAATCATCCTGTCTTATAACCTGCACCCAGTCATGTCCATTGTGCATGCCGACGGACGTGGACAATACCAGCTGGACAATTCTACCGAGTGGCTCCAGGAACACTCTTCTGACTTTAGACACTTCCATTGGCCACCTAAATATCAGACATGAACATTATTGAGTATATCTGGGATGCCTTGCAGCGTGCTGTTCAGAAGAAATCTCCACCGCCTCGCACACCTATAGATTTGTGGACTGCCCTGCCCTGGTGGTGGTGGTGGTGGTGGTGGTGATGGCGTCGGTTGTTGCGATAATGTAGAAACGATTTAATTTACGACGGAAATTAAAGCACAAAAAAACAGCACGAACCACTATCTTACACCACACGAGAAGAAAGTAAGGATTTTCCCGGATTCAAAGCTCGATTGCTAAGGTCAGAAGTGAGAAATTCAACAGAAAAATTATGTTTTCAATTATTTGGTCGGCAGTAGTTATCCGGATAACACACATATTATAAAAAGAGAAGAAAAGCTGTTTTCTGCAATATTAAAACAACCTGTCTCGAAAAACAAAATCCTTTGCAAACAGATTAAAAGAATCGACAGTACTCTGCTCTGCTGCTCACTGTTTCTCCTTCCTTTAAATTTGCCGCTGATTCGCAGCTTTAAACCAACTTCCTGGAATCCAATTTTGGATGGCTGGACGGGCGCACATTTCGTCAAAAGTGAAGTAGTTAGAGACGGAACCAAAGAAAATTAGTCCAGCCAAATTAGAGTTTGCCCCAAAGATAAAAAAAAAAACGTTTTCCGGCATGGATTTTTGCAAGCATTTATTCAAAATGATATTGCAAACTTTTCATTGACCTTAGCGAGGGGCTGCTTTTTTAATTATCTCTTCAAATGGATTTTCCAAGTATTACAAAAATATTAACTTAAAATTTAAAAGAACTTATTTAGGGTGCTCGTACATCCAACATTCGCTGGCACTTGAAACAGTTATTTAAACATGGATGACTTAGGTTTCGTTAATATCACTGGAGTAATGTGGGCTGCACCAAAAACCTGATGTAACAGAACTCATTAGTCGTGTCCTGAATTTTTCAAATACTGCAGCAAGAATAAGGCACAAATTTCCCAACACACTTATAGAATACAACTGCCTGTTTTCAACGTAGTATAGATAACCGGGTGGCTTGCAGTATTTACCAAAGAGCGCTGTCTTGAGCAGTTTGCGCCACATCCTGCAAGTGAGACACACGGGCACGGCGGAAGTAAATTATCCGAGCCTTCGTCCTGCGGCTCCCAGACGACCGGACAGTAATCTGCACGGCGTCTCGTTGAAGGGGAGGTGACCTTGCTACAGGTGAAGATCCCGCTGACGCGAGAGCAAGTCCTGACGTTCTGGTCCGCCTACCAGGCAACACCGCACATCCGCTCCTTCGCCAGCAAGCGTCGCGCGTCTTCACGTCCCTACGCCCAGTACAGACAGTACTATTCCTGAATATTCCCATACCGCAAACTGTACACGTGGCACTACATACGCGTTAACTGCAACTATAGTGCATGCGCAGTACTCTCTCTGGAGGTGTCACTAACGCTTTGGATTTTTCGTCGCCTTGTTTTAATATGAAATTAAACATGCTGGGCAAATACTCCAATAATTCGACTGATGATAGGACCTTTCACCGAATGTTTATTTTTCGGTGCCATATTAACAGAACAACCTTTTTCTAGTTTTAGTACTAAAGCTTTTTATCCACTAAAAAAGTGTTTGCGCTGTCAATTGCTCTTAAGACATTCTCGGCCTTAACATTTACACAAAATAACAATGGAGCTATAGCCGCAAAACACAGTTAACGTGTGGTCTGCCAGAAGGGAAATACCTTGCGTTCAGATTTCGCATAGTAGTGCCACACTTCCCTTACATTTCAATTGCAGTAAATATTTGTACATTTGTCCATGAGACTCACCGAAAAACAATTATGTATACACTCGACGTTGTATGGCATTAGAGTGATTTTTGCCTTTTCTGACAAAAAGCCGTATTCCCAAAATAATTATTTACTGAGACACGTATACGCACAAACGATTTCACATAAAATGTTTTCTTACTGTTACACGCAGACTCCCGTACTGTGCTGTCTGCGGGCTCCGTTATCTGGTTATGCTAGATTCGGCACTGTGGGGGTGACCCAGCTCGAACACCCCCTCTACCCAAGCAGACCCGCTAACCACTACGTCGCCAGGCGGAAAGTAAATGATTGACAGCCGACCTAACTGGCGTAACATCCCCCCCCCCTTTTCCAGAAACCACCAACCGACAGGAACTTTCAGGGAGTAGACTTCAGAAGACGAGCAAGAATTTTTTGGTAATCCTTTTTGCGCTGGCAACGCAGCATTTGGATAATATTCTGGACCAGACACACTATATATAAATACCTTCCACAGACGGAGAGGAGCCAGTCTTTGTGGTGGTAGCCATTTGACTGAAGTTAAAAGAGCAAAGTCTGGAGCAGCGTGGGACATCAGCGGAGATGACGGACGACGGAGATTGCGAGACTACGACAGCGGGGATTTTTACAGTGTGGCGGGCGAGGGAGAGTGTTACCCGACGAGTAGAGGACTACTGTGCATGGAGGCGCTGAACATTTTAGAACATTCCGGACTGGTGGAATCTGGGTTGAATTAAGGTGAAACTGTACGAAAGTGTGATATGGTGGAACTCTCAATCATGGACATATAATTTGTGCGATAATTCAATATGTTTTGAAACTATGTTTATTGTGATTGATTTTAATAATTTGATTGCATTAATTTCTTTGGGGTGATAGTAATTTTATTTATTAAATTCATTACTTGTAAATAGCAAGTGATAATTTATTGTGAGATATTAAGTCACGAGTGTTTTCTTTCTAGTGGTTGAGAATAAATTGGGAAAGTATAATTAACTCTTCTTTAATTAAGACCTGCAACCCTACCGACTTTTATCAATTGTACCATTACATAGTCCTCATGAGGCAGTCGCCTATCTAGCATGCCAAATGTGTTGCAATGTACTTAAAATATGAGTTTCTTGACGAAAATATTAAACGTGACCCCAATAGATTTACCCACAAAAAGAAGTACATTCCAGACGATGACTGAATTGTACCTTCAAAGACGACACACTGTTTTTTTTAGACGGTTTTGTCTCAAAATATACGAACCAAATACAGAAACTACCAAGAGGCATGCATGCTACAGCATCGCGTTTAATAAAATTGTAGGGTCGCCACTTAAAAGTCGCGTTCAGCAGAATCGTTGACGGAAATACCGCACGTCAGTTTACGCCTTACGTGTAGAGGCGATACGGCTTTACAAACCCCAGTCGACGTCCGTAGCGCTTTAACGATATTCGCCTCACACAAACATATCACTCACCAAGCCCCGCCTTAAGAATCGGCCCATTAAAAAAATGTTAAGTTAGAGGCATTCTTCACGACAAATGTAATAAATATCATCTCCCCCAATAAAAGGAAAATGAGCAATACACTCGATTACGCAATTGTATTGCACAAGGTAACGGATCTAAAGGAAGGCACAGGAGGGCTGCCTGTCTCGCGCGCCAGATTAGGGAGGATGCCGGATGGGCCTAATTAATTTTGTTCGGACTACTAAAACTATGAAATAAGAGGCGAGTTAGTGGAAAAAAAATTATACTATATCTAATAATATTATGACTTTCACCCATTATCAATAATCTTATTTTTAACGGAGATCGTTATTACTCGGTTTATCCAGTGAGTTTGCGCGCCACGTTTGCATGGAGGCTGCGGATGACAGAGCGAGTAAGGAGTGCCGACTGACCTTGTAGCGAAGGCTAGACAATGTGTTGGCTATTCCGAAAAGAAGAGAGAGGGGAGAGAGCACAAATCACAATTTCTGCCCTGGGCGAAAGAAAGACTAAGATTCGTCCCTGGATCCATAGTTCGCGTTTCCTTCATTCTTACAGATTTGAATTCGCATGCCTTGCATGGAAACAGTATCGAAATAAAAATATGGTCTTACGATAGTATTTCGGCGGTTTACCGTGATCCTCTAGCTCAAATCAATTTAGACTCAACAACGACTAACTTAAATTCACATGCCTGAAGCGCCCTAGCATGCTACAGCAAACGACTACAGCCGGGAATTTTAACCCCCGACACACCTCTAGCGCGACCGCTGTCCCTAATTAATGGGGCAGGGTCAAACCGGCGCAGTCGATATGGGGTCGCACTCGGTGTAGATTAATAGGGCGCCGTTAACGGGTGAACGACTCCTCTCCGGCGAGGCAAACCGGACCCGCGCCATGGGTTGAACGACTTGTGCGGAAGAGTAGGGACACACTGCTTGTGTGCCTGTAGCTTCACGCGGAGAGTTACAAGGTCAGGGTGGCTGCAAGCCCGTTGGAGCGTCCCGTCGCGCTGCCCTGCTTTGCCACCAGCTGAACTCTCACCAGGTAAAAGCACGACAGCTGCCAACACCCGCTCCAGACGAATAAAGAAAGCTACCACTATTGCTGATTTACGATAAATAAACTAAACACTCAACTCAAAAGTTTTTTTCACATTGTTTTCTGAAATACAATACTGTTATGTGCATGAGGGGCGTATCAGAGTTCGTGGGGATGGAGGTCTTAATAAACATAAAATAACCAAATTCAATAATAAATTATATTTATTCTCGATGCTACAAAACAGTCAAACATCTGTTATTTACCAGTCTGGGCGTCCTATTATTCTTATTGAGAGAAATATTTAAATACTATCTCCATTTAAATTAAAGTCTATCACAGTCCTCTTGCTAATATCCATTAAACTGCTCCAATTATTTCCAGACATTTAGTTAAAACTTTATTTCCATCGTCCCGAATGTCTTAACTCACGCATACCGTCCACAGTCCCATTCTTCACATGGCTCACAAGCTCTCCGACGCACTCTTACAGATAACTGCAGTCGTCCCTCGCCGCTCCGGAACCCCCCCCCCCCNAACCACAGGACAACAAACAAGTCACTTAAGGTCACGCGGGACGCCAAACTCTCGGCTCTTAATCTCTCCCCTCAGACGTCAGCATGTGGTATTTATACTTGAGGTAGGTAGGTGCCGCCTAGAACGTTCTCGGCAATGCAAGATGTTCTGGGAAAAGTAATGATAGCATTCTAGCATGATAAATGGAGAAATATGAGCTGCTCAGGAACAGCGAGACGCGAGCTGATATAAGAATTATTTTGTCTGCTCGATTTCTGTAATCGACTGTACACTCAAAACAATCCTTCACCTCGCTGCCGCCGCTATCGCATAAAGACTCTGTCCTCTCCCCTTGCTCGTGCGGGATGCGAAACAGAGAGCGCATTAATAATTGGCCTACATAGTTTGAGGTTTACCTCTGATAAATTAAACTCAAGGAACATTCACATCAGGGTACGGCGGTGCATATACATAACTAACAGTGTATACATCTGTTCAGCTGGTCGGAAGGATTCCATTATCACAGCGATTAATGTGACACAAAACTTGCGCTAAATTAGGCTACGCTAAAAGTTTTTCTCCAAGACAACCACTAAATTGCTAACTACCATATGATTTTTGTTACTTTACGAAATTCACCTTACTTATTATGCTTCACTTTCTTAACATATTTATCAGACAACAGCTTGCTATCCTGCTCTCCAAGTTGTATCAAGCTACATTCTACAAGAAGAAAGTCAACTGTGATATCTCCCCCCTCCCCCTTACAACAAACTTTAGATAGGAATAAAGTAATTGGCAGTATCAATGAAGCAATGTGTTTTAACCCATCATTAAATGTCGAAAGGCATAAAAGATCACATTCAAGGCTGTGTATATGTCTGCACGTGTTTCTGACCCCTCTTTTCAATATTTGAATGTGTGGCCAGAATATCCCCACACTCGGTAAAAATATTACTTGGTAATGACACCCGACTTTAACAGTTTTCGACTACGCCAGGCACTTTGAAAATGGCGGCCATTTTAATATTTAGGGTGGTATGTCGTATCTCGGGAACCATTCAACATTTTAAAACCAAATTTTGTATGCTGGCAGAGCATTGAGTAAGCATTAAATTTTGAAATGGATATCATTGTTAATTCGCCATTTTGTAAGATATCGCCTAGTAAAAAAATAAAGATTTCACATATCTCGAAAACTATCAAAACAATTCTCATCCAATATGTCATGTAAGTAATACTATGACAGGCCTGGTAAAATTCAGTGACGGAACTTGATTATGCATTTCTTTTCAAAATGGCGGCAATACAACTATTTTAGGTTTATGTAGTATATATACCATACCATTTAACTAATTCCAACCAAATCTTGTATGCTGAAAATATCTACTACAAGTATCATATATGCTAATGCAGCCACTTTTTCAGCAATTTTGAATAATAGCACCATATGAATAAAGTTTCTCATATCTTGGGAAACAATTAACCAATTCCAACCAAATTTAGCAAACAAGTAGCACTGTGGCAGATAATGTAAATAAGCATGTTTACTTATTTTCAAAATGGCGGTCATATAACCATCTTAGCTTATAATGCTAAGTTATATCGCCAAAACCATTTAATCCATTCCAACTTTGTATGCTGGCAGTACATATTACAACTATCAACTATATCCACACAAAGCATATTTTGTCCGCCATTATGTAAGATAGCACCTTTCAAATAAATAAAGATTTGTCATATCTTGGGAAAAAATTCATGCTTACCAAATTTGGCAAAAAAGTTTCACTGTAGTAGGCCATACACGCTTGTTTCCATAATTGCCACAAAAAAATTATTTTAGCCTAATGTGATATATCTACTGAAATATGTATTCAGTTTTAACTTACCTTTGTATACTGGCAGTATGCATCATCGAATGAGATAATACATAGTTCTCCATTTATGAAGATCACCACATGAAAACTAGAGAGATTTTATGCCATATCACAGGGACCAAACAACCAATTTCCACCAAATTTTTCAAACAAGTGGTGCTATGGTAGGCCACTTAAAACTTGTTTTAGGTGGCTCAGTCATATATTTTCAAAATTATGGCCCTGTTAATATATTTTTGGTCAAACTCTACCATTCATAACATTAAACTGATTAAATCCTAAATTGGTGCTCCGAATCCGACCTCCGTAATGCATCTGATTGCACACTAGCTTATTGTACGAGGTTTTACTGGGTTCGAGGATGTGTGTATTTGTAATTGTCTTGCTACTGTTGCCTATCTTTCTGGTTTCATTTCAAATTATATTGCTTCCAACAAGATGAATCCCACCTACCAACTCAGCTGTTAAGAACTTATTAAAAAATTAATTACACTCATGTTGAGGAAAGTAGGCTCATTAGTTATATCAGCAACTTCTTGTTTTAATCAATTTAAAAAAACTTATTTTTCAATCAATATTATTACGATTGTAAGCATTTTCCGAAAGTATCAAAATTTATCCAGAAATAACCTACAACTTTTAGCACAGATACCTAACACATCACTATTTCAATACATAACCCCCGCACAAGCAAATGGCATGCATTATGTTATGAATTACCAACATATGTCTCATGAAAACACTGTGGTTGAACTGAACTGATCCAATTTTTTCCACCATACTTTCATGATAATATTCATCACCGATTCATTAGTCAGTAAAATCTATCAGACACTAACTTATAACATTTTAGCACGACAAACTGGGTATTCCGTGGAGAACAAAACTGACCGAAAAAAGAGTGGTTATTGGGGACTTCAGGAAAGGCAACATTTTTGTGCAAAGCAAATAATATAATCATGATTGTTGTTATTTATACCTGCAAGGCAACATAATATTGCCACTGCCTTCCTTAACAAAAAAATTTAAATCAAGATACTTAAATCACAAAAACAGAAGGAATACACTGATTCTTAAAGAGCACACCTGCTTGGAGCTTTATTCCGTGTTTGAGGTCGAGAAGCGGAAGAGCTATTAGGGCTATACTGGTACGCACTACAAGAGCGCCATCGCCGCTATGCACAGGGGTCTGTACTGGTAGGCAGCGTTCTCATCGTGCTGCGTGTACCTATGGGACTTAAGCGGTAGAAAGTCTGTAGGAAGGTTCAGTGCAAAATCCCTAGAGTACTTTTGTATGTATTTAATACGTATATTTTCAGATATAGTGCAACACCCCCTGGTGGTGGATAGACTGGGCCCACTAGAAATCCCCAATTCAAATTCAATACCACACGAAATGCCAAAAATCTGAGTCTGCTGCAGCCTCCCTAAGAAATCTATAAATTTCCATAGCTGAAGAGCAACTCTGAGAAACCCCAAACCAATGAAACTGAAATGTAAACTAAACACAAGTTGCCCTGAGAATGTAACATTCAATGATAAACAAGAGTGAACTGTGTTGCCTTTGTGATTTATTTTCATTAATTTACACTTATTTTATGCCCACAAACAAATTATGTATAAAAAACTATATTGGGCCAAAACACACACAAGATATATGCCACTCAATAACATCCAACTTCCTAAAAAGTGCCCACAGCCGTATCACAGTTTCCTAAATTATTTACTTCACAATTTCCATAATTATCTCAGATTAAAAAAAACCTTTACATTAAAAGGAAAATATATATTAAAGTTACAAGTATAAGTGCAAAATACTACAGGCACAATAATTCCTAAAAACCTTACTAATTTGCATAAAAAAACCAGCACATCTTGTATATCATGTGCAACTCCTTAAAATGTTGCCACATTTACTAATTTGTATACAGACAAATGACTGCCAAAATTTACTAACAAGAACCCTACCAGTGGAAATATTACTTTCCCAGTTTTTAACTGGCTAAACAGGCATCAATAAAAAGGCCATCGGCGAGTCTAGCGAGCCACAGCTGAATACTTGGTTGCATTCTCCAAAACCCAGGCATCAAATGCTTGCCGAACTGAACAGAGCAACATTTATTTAAACAAAATGCACTTCCTTCATCCACCCCTCCTGTAAAGACTTTGCAACAGCCCATGACAGGAGGAAAATATTGGCAGCATTGCAATGATGTAATGCACACACATGCAAAATCAATAAAATAAAACCATTTAATTCTACAGTAGACTTCATTGTTGTCAATGCAGCAGTGTAGTTTTAGAGAACGACCAAGCCACCCCTGGTGCACTGTCATTCTTGTTTGGCAGAGGCGAAGATCAAAGCACACATCAGCAGTCACCAGTGTTGAGAAGGCTATTTATTCACTCGGGCAGAAGCTATGCCAGATGTCGTGCTGATTCCATGCCGGCTTTGGGACCCGAACCTTTTTCTGGTTTTGGTAAGTGTTATGCTGTATTTTCCAATTTCTAAACTGCTAAATAGATGTGAAATCACTTCATACTTATTTCACGTTAGTATTCGGGCAATAATTTTAGTGCCGGACAAACAGTGCGGTAATTTTCCGTTACTACTGCGGTACAATGACTGGCGACTGAGAACTTCCATATTTCTTTTCATCTAAGGTAAGAAATATCAACATTAACAAAATTTCAGGCCCGTAGAAATTAAAGTGGCGGTGTTAATTTATCATTGAAGGCGACAGCATGAAGTTACGTGCTGGACGGCTGCATTTGATGAGACATGCGTGTCTCAAAGGCGCTTTGAAAAAGCTGTTTTTAATGTGCTTGAAAATAATCAACAGGTGTAGTCTGACGTGTGTTCTTTTCATAGTTCAGCACAATGGAGGAACGTTTAATAGCTTTGTAAAAAAAAACCTGAACTTCAAACACTGTGCAATGCAGTTCGAGCACCCGGCAGGTGGGCAGCTTACGTATTGAAACAAAACAAAGCACCGTAAGGTCTTAAAGATTCTCCAAGATGGAATTAAATATTTCACAAGTTTCTCACGAGGTAAAGATCTAACGTCCTATATTGTATGGCTGTTTGTACATGGTAAATTTACATCTAATCCTTTACGTGAATTTTTTTTTTCTTTTCAGAGTCGAAGAGGAAATTTGTAACTTTGTTAGTTCCCCGAAATATAAATTTAATGTAAAATATTTTATGCTATTAAATTAATTTCTCGATGTGAACAATGTTAAAGATGATGACACAATCAAATCTCGCAACACCTGACATAAGAAATCCTACATAAATTCAATATGGGCAAATGCAAAGTGGTGCATTCATTAATAGCAAATGATGCAGTTCCATATTTTTCTGGACAGATTGTGACTTTAAATCACCTCATTGGGTGCTGAAAGCATAGGTTTATGGTAGTAGGCCTGACATGCTGTTACCTACTTTATGCCAAGACCAACAATTGTTTGTGGAATGCAGCAGAGTGCACTCTGCACAACTTCAGCCTAACCAAAAATCATCCGTTAGTCTACAAGAATAATCGGTAGAGCTTAGAAGCCCACATAGATGCCAACTGCACATATGAAAAGGAAGAACATCGTAGTACCCATGGTTCAGCAGTGTTTTACACTGACAACTTTGTCTCGTGGCAGTCTGTGGAGTTGCAGGTTGCTGTGTTGTCAGAGCTGAATTTGAGTACATTACAGCAGGTCAAACAACCTGTAAATTTCTACATCTTCATGGCTTGCTACAAAGTGAATATGCAAGTCATAATGTACCAAAGTTGCATTATAATACTCAAAGTGCATAATATATAATAAACACAAAAACTACAAAACAACTGAACACACTGATATCAGCATCAATATTGTTAAATATTTTGTCCCAAAAAATCTACTTTAATAATATGCAAAATTTGAGAAAAATACTACAGTTATATTTATAAAAAATGCAATACCTGGCAAAGGTATTTCTCTAACAGCACCCACACATTTAATGCAGAATACAACTTTCTCACTGACAATGTTACATACATGTTAGTTGTAGGATGGGAGCTAGAAGTACTCACCGGCTATGCTGGCACACACAAATTGAACAGTTGAGCCACATATTGTACCACAAAAATTGCTGTTAGAATCTCTAACAGGGCAGTTGGACCTTGGATGTCTGTTGTTACCACAGAAATAGCTGTTCACATTGATAGCAATTAGAGTAGAATTATATTCATTAGAAGAACGTTGATTCACATCACTTTAAGAAGAAACTGCATTCAGTGACACCTTTCCGATAAATTATTGAATTATTTCCTGAAAGTTTTAGCAGTGATGGCATTGAACCGACAATCCTTACGTAAAAGGTAGTCTAACTGCATAGAGGTAATTAATTGTTCGTGGACCTCTTGGTGCAAAGTGGAAATCTTGTCATGAACAAATATTTAATTTTTAAGCTCTAGATATAGCCTTTTAATGTTGACATGCTTATTATGCGTCCAAATAATAAAATAATCATAAACACTTGATAATATGAAATTTATAAAAACATTCAGTTTCTCTGAATTAGTAGAAGCGCTGACGATATGAGCCAGATAGTGTATAAAATTTCTGAACCAATGCTGACATTGTTTAGAAAGCAATTCAGAATTAAGATCAATATTGAATTTGGTTTCCAAAAAGTTTCTAATATTATATCTGTTGAATTTTTCTAGGGGGTAGTGGTAGTGGCAGAAAGTTCTGTTTTTGTTTTCTTGGCAATTTGAAAATTGCTGCCAACATATATGAGCATTTTTTCACAAAGTTAATTCCAATATAGCTGTTTTTTTATGTGCCACACACTATAACTTATCTCTGTGCCTATGGCACAGCTGTATGGCAGTGTTTATGCACATATTTTTTCATGTTCACTCGTTTACACAGCAGTATTAGCATTATGTTAAGTTTATAAAACACATGGAAGACTTCACTTAAAAACTTAAGATACAATAAAAAAACAGTAACTATTATTGAGATTCTTAATGAATTAGCAACATGAATAGAAGACTAAAATTAGTATCAACGCTTGCAATAATCATGAACCTAACCACAATCACAGAAAACAAGTCAAGTCTTAAGTGTTGACGCTATTCCCCACCTGTGGGGAATAGGACCTCAGTTAATGTTAAATGGCACAGACTAGAAGGTGCCTTGGATGTTGAATGGGGTAATTTAATAAGGTAGTCTTTCAGGGTTTCAAGTTACTGGTGGTTATATTGTCGCGAAATTACAATATACAGACACAAATCCGAGTGGTACCCTAATTAACGTATTCGTCCAAA